>CM034157.1:143298628-143870455 GCA_019776745.2 Taxus chinensis
ACCCAAAATTGTATAGACATGTGACGATTGAACTAGACAAATAAAAGTGATGATTGACCAACTAACAACAAGACAAAAGGATGGGTCGCTAGTGGATACTTTTATTACGCAAGATTCATATATAAAATAACATACTCAGCGGTATAAATTTAATAGTAAGTATGTGATTTTGTGACTACACTTATATCTGTCACATTGCTACATAGCCTGGTTGCGCTCCTGATCCATCACATCAAACCCCTAGTGTTCAGTGTCTTACTCCTACTGAGTTGCATCTAGCTCCGCATACAACTGAGCTATCTCCGCCACCACACCTCCATCTCCTCCTATAGGCATTGCCACGTCTCCTCATGTAAGCACTGTCATATATCCTCCTAGATGTGTCTCCTCCTCAGTGGCCTTGGTTACCCAATAATGTGTCATCCACTCCACAAAAGCCTCCACAACTCCCACACCATCCTCATCAATATCATACGAATATTCCTCCTCCTCTAATGGGTGCAACATCATAGGAATAGGCAAGTCCCTCTTCATCTCATCCTGCATGTATCTAATTGGTGCCATAGGAATAGCTTATACCAAACCAAACTGCCTCATCACCCATGGAATTTGTATTGGTTGCACCATCTCCGACCTTCACCCCTACACCCATCTAACTCTCCTCATGCTTGTAAGTTAGATATCTATGCCCGACCATGCATAAAACTCTATGTATGACCTCCATGTGACATCATCCACATTCAAACTCCCCAATCTCTTTTTATACCAATCATCACCTCTCTCACCCTTGTCTCCATGAGCCTGGTCAACTCTCCATCTCATAAATCCCACTATCAACTCAATATGGTCTCCTATGATCAATGGAAGACCTAACATCATCACCACAACTATGTTCTCATATAACCAATAGTATAGCAAGAAGCCTACATCCACACCCAACCTTCTTCTTGAACCGTATATCCACAATTTATAGTGCACATCTGGTAGTAAATCTAACCTAAATGTAAAAATTGTTTGATGCTCAACTATGTCCTCCACCACCATTATTAAAGCCTATGAAAATTTGGCCCCACCTAAATTTGACAATGCATAGCAATATATAACTATATTAATCAATCATATTAGTCAGTTCCCCAATGTTTTAGGCTAATATCAGGTTTTAATATGAAATAACCTAGATACAAATGCAATATGTGGGGCCTCTGATCCAAAATGTCATCTTAGTGCATCCATCCTACCCTTAAACTTTAATCGGCATGATATTTATTCCCGTTGAATTGAAAATCTCAAAATATGATACATATCCTCTAACGCGATCGTCATCTCTTCAGTCCAGAATCGAAAGGTACTAGTCCTTGGGTCCCATTTGTCTATTAATAAAATAACGAGCTCTGTGTTTCGGGGCACCCATTGATAGTGGTAGAATCCATCTAATCCGACTGCCTCCAAATTATCCCACTCCTCATCTGTGACATCCACCCTGATCATCCCCAACATAGATAGGACTCTATCTCTCAAGTACAAGGTGTCTCTGGCATACAAAAATCAACCAACAAGCACCCATCAGTCTCCAAATCATAAAAATCCTCCTTTTTCATCTAAATAATCAATAAAGTCTAATATCCTATTCAATAAACATTGATCATATCCAGGTCAATGCCAATTTACCCTAAATTGATGATGACCCACCTAGTCACCACCGATCAACCCTTGACACCCATCAAAAATTCAAAAAAAATCACAAAAATAAAAAAACCAACTAAAAATCAAAACAAAGCTAGGTTTTTGGCACTTACCGCTCTTCAAGACCTCTAACACTTCCTTCTTCCTTCATTGGCTCCCATTTCACTCAAATATCAAATTTATATATGTCAAAACTCTCAATTGTCAAATTTGTGTCATTTAAATGAGCCTTGTCGGTCGTCTTCGTCGCTTATATAGGCATACCGACCCAGTCATCATCAACCTAAGCCAAATCACCGTCGACCCACCTAGTTGTTGTCGACCCAACCCTACTTTTCATCTTTTATCCCATCTCATCCAATATCCTTATAAAATTATCCTTTCTTCCACTTCAGGCTTGTGTGTCACCTATAACACACCTTGGCTTGTCTTGTATAGCTCATTTTTCCATCCTTTTTCTTATCTACTTATCTCTTCACACATATTTAATCCTATCCAACAAATTGATCTGTGGCCATTTGTGTGTTCCCTCTCGAGGCATCATATCTCCTCTTAAGCCCACCATGGTGGCCATCTTTTTTATCTTTGTCCCACTAGGACACATATTTACTTGTTTCATATGAAGGATAGCGCATGCTCTTTTGCCCCCAGTATATTTGTGAGACCATTGTTTCAATCATCCTTGCATTATTGTGCATAACATTGATGTATGCCTTTGGATCATTGGTCTCACGACTTGCACATCTAGTTAAGAGGATTCCCATTGGATTCCATTCATCTTGCAATGATCTTTTCCGACTCATAGGTCTGTATAACATTAACGTCATCTCTGTTGAGGCCATGCTATGTTCCCTACCATAGTTTTTCTAGGGTTCCTACCATATTTATTTCATCCATCTGAGTGGCTTCTGATTTGATTCCCTCCATATGGCTATGATCTTTGTCGACTCACAGGTCCATAGGACATTAACATTGTCTTCGTTGAGGTGGTGCTATCTTCCCTACTGAATTGATTCCAAAGATTGCCGCCATATTTATTTTGTTTTTGTTTTTATCCTATCCTTCTCACAACAGTCATCCCTCTCCACTTAGGGCATCATTTCTCTTCTTTTCTCATCAGCCACCCTCTTTCCTCTTTTCCTTCATCTATTTGTTTCAACCTAGTAATTTATTTTTCTTCAGATCATCAATCCCTAGTTTGAAGCGGAACACCTCAACCACCATCTTTTATCACGTGGAAAGATGGGTGCGGTGGTGAATGTTTTTTGATGAATGGGAAGATGGCGCAGAAGCTTCTACAACGGGAAGATCTTAGGGAGAGGGTATACCTCCACGGAGGATCCCATATAGAAGGGGTTATTAAGAAATATTGTCAAGCGGGAAGCAAAAGAGTGAAAGGAAAGATTAAAAATGGGTGAGAGGGGACATAAATGGTGAGAAGAGTAATTATGGGGATAAGTGGCAGAGGAGTAGAAATGAGGAGCGGGGATGAATGGATCAAATATATGGTAATCATGGTGGGGGAGGAGGAGCTGCTGGATAGTGAATGCTACTTGAGAAATATCTTCAAGTAGGATTTGAAAACTGAAACAATGATCAAGTAGGATTCCCAAACTGGGGAATGCATTAGTACGGGTGAATGGATGGGGTGCAAAGTAAGATTTTGATCATGCAGAAAGATACTCACGTGATGAAAATCATCTTAATTTTGATATAGCACATAACACGATGCATCGTGATATAAAAGATCATGATGACTAGACTGTAATATGAATGATAACATAGAAAGGGGCCATCAAAATTTTTTAATGCCCCAGTACGATATGTAAGTGGAAGAGAGCATAGATATAGGCCATCAAGAAAGTATGATGCCCTAATACGATATGCAATCATATAACATAAGTGTATTAGAGAGAACACCAGGATACATAAAATCAAGATGCCCCCTATAATATATCAAGATACAAGAAAGAAATTAATAACTTGTAACTAATAATGCAACACAAGAACCAATAAAAATGTCGCTAACATGTTCCATAGTGAGGATTGATTGGATGTGACCCCAAGCAGGGGTATAAGGACATAAAAAGGATTGGGTAATTTTCCTCAAAAAAGAAACAATGAGAGACAGATTTTCCCCAAGCGAGGATTCACGCGAGGAGAAGTAAACGTATCCCAGAAAACCAGTGGCCTCCAGAGAGAGTTGAGTGCGATCAGCTCGCTGCAGGGATAATAGTTCAAAGGATGAATTGTGTTGATTATTTTAGAGTTTTTCCAAAAAATTTTGTGGAGTTTACAATTTTTTTAGAATTTTTTTTTACGATTTTGTGGATGTTTTTGGAATTTCAAAAAGTTTTTCAAATGTTTTTGGGGATTTTGGAGATTTTTATACTGTTTTCAAATATTTTGAGATTTTCTAATATTTTTTGGATTTTTTGATTTTCGAATGCATTTTTCTTTGGAATTTTGAGATTTTCTAATGTTAATGGGGATTTTTTGGTTTTTCTAGATGTTTTTTGGAAATTTTTTGGATTTTTGAGATTTCAATGTTTTTGGGGATTTTTGATTTTTCTAATGTTTTGGGGATTTTTTATTTTTTTAATGTATTTTGGGGATGCTTTGTTGATTTTTATACTGTTTTCAGAATTTTGCGAGATTTTCTAATGTTTTTTGGATTTTCAAATGTTTTTGGGAAGATTTTCGAATGTTTTTTGGGGATTGTTTGGTTTTTCTAATGTGTTTTGGAGATTATTGTTTTGAAATTTATGGAAGCATAATGCAAACATCTTTTGCAGAGGTGATAAACTAGGATATCGTCCATATGTACCACATTCCTCGATGGTAACTGCATGATTTTAAATAATAAAAACTTATCAACTCCATTGGCAGTGATATGTTGGTGATGATATGATAGAAAAGAAGTCCAACTCCATTCTTGACTCCACACGACTAGTAAGATGCGAGGGCTCATTACCGAGAATCAAGAAGGACACATGATAGCTGGATAATGAATATAGAGACAAGTGCTAATAACAATCCCTTTGGAAAATTGTGACTCAATTCTTCTTAACATCACTGAAACTAGTTTCAAAAAATGACTTTCACTCTATGGGTCACGTGCCAGACTTAGACAGTTATGTGGCCTGCTGATTGGTAAGATATGAGATGAAGGGATAGTTCTCTCTTCACTTAGGAATCTAAATTACTTCTTTGGGGATTTATAATTGTAAGTCTACTTTCAGATTTATAAGATTTGGTATTCATTATAATGAATCCCTATGCCTTGCCCCATGCTACCAGTAAGAATCAAGGGCTCATCACCAAAGGCAAAACATAGGCGAGTAAATTTAATATATATTTGAATGTTATTTTTTTTTTTTGAATTTTGTGAATTTTTGAATGTTTTTGATTTTTTTATGCTTTTGTGAATGACCCTCTACACTTTACCCCATGCCATCAGTAAGGGGCAAGAGTTTATCACTGAAGAAAAGACGTAGATGAGTAAGGGCTACTTCCTCCATTCCCTGTCTCACACTACCAGTAAGAACTGTGGGCTCAACAACAAAGACTGTGAAGGACGAAAGGTGTGACAATGAATTATTCACAATTTATTGAATTGATTGAATTTTACAATAGTTTTTTGTATTTGGGAAGGAACGTTTTCCCCCAATCTCAATCCCACATGACTAGTAGGACGTGAGGGTTTAACACCAAAGATTGAGATGGATGATCGAACGAACCAGGTACAAAAGTTTAGAGCTTTGTTCTGAAAGAGAGAATTTCTTTGAAGGGAATATATTACCATCAGTAAGCTTCTAGGTATGACCATAGGTGAAAGTGATTAAAAATGGGAGATATTATAAGAAGTATGATACTCAATAAAACTTAATAGGATCTATATTAACACCTGTCTCATGATGATAAATATGAAGATGTGATTTTGATAATGAAAATATCTGCCAATGGAAATGAATAACGTTAAATTAAAAAATGTACAAGTCGTTGGTGCCTAGGATAGAGAACGCCGCAAGGATAGAATTTCTTTAGATGTACTGTATTCATTGGTTCGTCAAGTTCCTGACCATCTTCAGTGGCCAATTTATAGGCTCCCGAGCCAAATTTAGCTGTAATTACATAGGTTCCTAACCAATTAGGCTCAAATTTTCCTTGTTTTTCTTTCTCTTTAGTGGTATTCTTTTGATTTTCTTTTAAAACGAGGTCACCAACCTCGAACTCTCTGGGTCTTACCTTTTTATGATAACTACGTTACATTCATTTTTGATAGATTTGAAGATGATTAAGGGAATTAAGTCATTTTTCATCGAGAACCTCAAACTCTTGAAGCCTGATTGTCGGTATTCATCCTCATTAATTATATCTTTCAGGGAGATTCTCAAAGATGGGAGTTCAATCTGAATAGGTAAAATGGCTTCACAAACATAAACGAAGGAAAATGGGGTGGCTCAAGTAGGTGTTCGGTAAGATGTACGGTAAGCCCAAAGAGTGGGGTAAATTTGAGTATGCCAATTGCGTCCATGGTGTTGATGATTTTTTCCATGATAGATTTTAAACTCTTGTTGGTTGCTTTTGCTTGACCGTTACCCTGAGGGTAGTATGGAGTGGACCACTTAAGTTTGATGGAAAATGTTTGGCGAGGTCTTTTACATCTTGGTTTTTAAATGATTTGCCATTATTTGCGACAATAGTGGATGGAATACCAAATCGATAGATGAGATTATTAAAAATGAACTTTGATATTTGGCTACTGGTAACATAGGTGAGAGGCATAGCTTCCACCCTTTTAGTGAAGTAATCGGTAGTGGTAATGATGAACTTATGTTTGTCAGATGATGTTGGTCTGATTTTACCAATGAGATCAAGTCCCCATTGAGAGAAGGGCCATGGTGTGGTTATCGATTGCAATTCTTGGGAAGGTGTGTGGATAATATTGCCATGCTTTTGACAAGCTTGACATCGTTTGACAAAATGACATGCATCACTTTCCATGGTGGGCCAATAATATCCAACTTCGCATTGGATTTTCTTGGCTAAGGCTATACCGTTCGTGTGTGCTCCACAGATACCAGAATGGACTTCAATTAGGACACTGAGGCTTCCTCCTGATTAAGACATCAGATCAGGGTGCCATCATAACCTCGTTTATAAATATTTTATGCTAAAATGGTGTAACGAGAGGCACGTTGTGCTAAAGCACGTTTATGCATTGGTTTCATGTTGGTAGGAAATGTTTTATCATGGATGAAGGTGTAAATATCATGGTACCAAGGGTTATTTGGACCCATGATTTCACATACCATAGTGTTTTTAGGAAGATCATAGGCAGACATTAAGAGATGTTCTATGAGAAAATGTGCCCGGGGTTGATTAGATGTAATTTCTAACAGGGATCCAATAGTTGTCATAGCATCGACATATTTATTACGAATTCTAGGGATTTGATCAAAGCTAATTAATCGAAAATAGCTTCAAAGGCTATCCACCATGCACTTATATGGGATAAGTTTTTCATCCTTGACTTGGTATTCATCAGTAACTTGTTTGATGATAAGTAAAGAATCACCAAATACAACTAACTCTTTAAGATTCCAAGATATAGCTAGTTTTAATCTGCGATTAGAGCTTCATATTCTATGATATTATTGGTACATGGGAATGCTAATCAAAATGATTTGGGGATGACATGTTCACTAGGTGTGATAAGAAAAATACCAGCTCCTGATCCATGGAGATTACAAGATCCATAAAAAAATAGAGTCCAAGTTGGCGCGATGTCTATGTATAGAATATCTTCATCAGGAAATGTAAAATGGAGTGGTTCTGTGCTAGGAAGAGGTGCCTCGACAAGTTGGTCTGCAAGGGCCTATCCTTTAATTTCTCTCTGTGGAATGAACTCGACGTCAAATTCACTAAGTAGTATGACCCAACTAGACATTCTTCCTGTGAGAATAGGTCGAGACAAGAGATACTTGAGGGGATCAATCTTAGCGATCAACTTAGTTGTGTGATTGAGAAAATAATGACGTAACTTATGGAATGCAAAGGCGACCGCCAAGCATACTTTTTCAATTTGGGAATATCGTACTTCATGCTCAATAAGTGTTTGACTAAGGTAGTAAATAACTTCTTTTTCTTGATCGTTGTGTTGTGCTAACAAAGCTCTTATGGCATGTTCAGTGGCAGATGTATAAAGCAACCATGGGTTTATCTGTGACTGGTGACATAAGAACAGGTGGGCTAGAGAGGTATTCTTTCAACTTAGAAAAAGAGTCTTGACAATCATGGTTCTAGTGGAATTGTGCATCTTTCTTGAGTAATTGGTTGAAGTGATGGAACTTATTGGACAACTGTGATATGAAACGTCTAATAGATTGGATTTTTCCCTAAAGACTGCTTAATTGTTTTAGGTTTTGAGGAGGAGGCATTTCCATAATGGCTTTGAATTTTGCAGGATCAACTTCTATACCTCTTCGAGTGAGACAATAAACCCTAACAATTTACCAGAGGTCACCCCAAATACACATTTCTTTGGGTTAAGATGAACCTTATACTCACGTAATATGTCAAAAATGTGTCTCAACACACTTGGATGTCCTATTCATGTTTTTGATTTTGCTAATATATCATCAACATAATCTTCCATGATATCATGTAACATATCATGAAAGATGACTGTCATTGCTCGTTGATAGGTGGCACCGACATTTTTCAAGCTGAAAGGCATGACCTTATAACAGAAGGTGCCCCATGGTGTAGTAAATGTCATTTTATGTTGATCCCCTTCAGCAATACATATTTGATTGTAACTAGAAAATCCATCCATTAAGGAGAGCATTTCATGGCCTGCCGTAGAATCGACAATCATGTCTATGTTTGGCAAGGGAAAGTCATCCTTGGGACAAGCCTTGTTAATATCTCAAAAGTCTGTGCATATCCTAATGCCGGGGATTTTTTTGGCTATGGGAAATATGTTGGATATCCATGCCAAATAATCAATAGGTCAAATAAAGTCGGATTCTAAGAGTTTCTCGAGTTCAGATTTGACAAGCAATGCTACTTGGGGATGCATTTTGCGTAGTTTTTGTTTCACAGGATTTGCATCCAGATGCACCTAAAGGTGGTGTACTATAAGGTATGGATCTAGGCCTGACATGTCCTTATAGGTCCATGTGAAAATATCTTGGAATTCAATAAGGAGTGTTGTGAATTCTATGCATTCTTGGTCAGACAGACTAATGCCAAGTTGTAAAATTTTTGGTTGTTCGATGGTTCCAATGTTTATGTCTTTAGTTTCTTCTACAAGCATTTTAGATGTATCCTTTTTAGAAAATGATGCTAATGGTTGATGTAAGTCATCAGTGTCGGGTGATTTGGGGGAGTTGGCACATGATTTTTGTTTGTTATGTTGAGACTTTTTATTGACATGTTTGTTTGATAAGGTGGCAATGAGATTTTGACTATGGGAAATTTTTTGTTTGCGTTTCTGATCCAAAGTTTCCAAAGGTAAAGGATTCAAATATTCTATTTCTTCACCAAAATAGGTTGATTCATCTAGATTGATTTCAAATCCTTTTTCTATGATCAGAAGTAGGGATTTGATCATGAGTTCCAAGGAATTCTTTGATGGCTTCATCATTTTGGAACATGTCCATGGCCACATGATGTGATTGGCCATGGTCTATGAGAGTCGGATGCATAAGCTCGAAATCGATGATGTTAACGGATAAATGTTTAAAGTAAATATTTGTTTCAACAAGGTCTTCGAAAAGGCTATGTGTAGACTTGGTGTCACTATCAAATGTTGGTGTCATCGTTATCACTTGAAATTAATACAGGAGCAACATCAAATACCTTGAAACCCAGACCATGTTTACCATGATGTTGTGTGCAATTGATTGGGTCTAAACAACCTTGTTCATTTGGACTGAGTCCTTTACCCTTCCATCGCATGTTTTTCATTATTCGATGAGCTTTGGTAAATTGAGGGGACTCATAATAGGGAGAAAATTCATCATTATATAACCAAGATCCTGAAGAACTTGGAATATGTTCATTATCGAGATAACCGAATTTTTTCCAAACTGACTGTCCCAATTGGTAAGTGGGATGGATTCTCAGATGCAGAGCATTGGGTTTGCCATAGTTGTGTGGGGATTTGTTGATGTAAAAGGAGTGCAAATTTTTGAAATTGATATTCACCACATCCTTTGTCAATAATTTTGAATGTGTGGGATGGGGGACTAGTAGGTACCTCACGTGGCAGGGGAAGTTAGTTTGGTAGTTCTGAAAGATGAAGAAAATGGGTTATAAGAAGAGGGGGGTGGATTAGAGGATGAAGTTTGGTTAATCGAAGGAGAAGGTATCTTAATAGAAGAGGTATGGTTGGATGAAGAAGGTTGACTAGGTGAGGAAGAAGATGGTGTGGTGGAAGAGTGATTATTGTTGGAAGAAGAAGCTTGATTAGTGGAAGAAGATGATTGATTAGTGGGAGGAGGATTGGTTGAATATTGTTGATTAGCAGAAGAGAATGGATTGGAAAATGTGGTTTGGTTAGAAGGTGATGGTTTTGGATCATATTTAGGGAGTGTATCTAGATCGACGCGTGTTTCGTTAGGGATTACGTGAGGTAGAGCGTACTTATCTGTTGATGGAAAATAGTGATCATGTCTATACCACCCTTCGAGGAATCTACAATACTCGAAGGGTTGGGAATCCACATGCATCATAAATTCTTTGTCCAAATAAAGAAATTTAATACATTTGTGGAACATTGATGGGACGGATTTCACGGCATGAATCTATGGTCGCCCAACAAGAATATTATATGCGACTTCTACATCCACCACATGACATATTGTTTCTAAAGTGATGGGTCCAACTTGGAGAGGTAACGTGATTATGCCTTCAAACTTTCTTTCACTATTATCATACCCACGAATGGTTATGATGTTGTTTTTTAGATCATTTTCGGTGTAACCTAGGCAGCGTAAGAGTTTCATGGAACAAATATTCAATGTGGATCCATTGTTGATTAATACGCACTTGATCTTACGATGAGTTATATAACCCTCAACGTATAAAGAATGATTATTAGCGATGTTGGGATTAAGAAGGTCAATGAGACCAAAGGATAAAATAGGATTGGGTACCGTAAGATGTGCGATTAAAGCCTAGAATTGTTGTGAATTGATGTCCTCAGGGACACTGAGCGTTATTCAATGTTTGCATAAGGATGCGTTGTAGTGCGGGAGAAGAATTAAGTAATTCCATGATGGAAATCTGTGTTGTAGTCTTCTCCAATTGTTTGACAATATTGAATGATGGCGCAGGTTGTGGAGTGGAATTGGTGGTGGAGTTAGATGGTCGATAAGGAGGTGGTGTGGGAGACAAAGTAGCAAATTTTTTTGCTGTAGGGACCCACAAATTTTTTTTCTGGTGGTGATCACACAGTCAGTTTTGATCTTTATAGTTGCCACTAAGTCTTGGTCATAGTCTATGGTCGAGATGACTGAGTCATACTCAACGTTTCCTTGATGATTGACCCTTATCCTTTAAATTATCATCGTGGTTAGGGAAGGGGTTTTTGAACACGTTGAGTTTTTTGTTGGGTGTTTTTGTCTCAGAAGTATTTTCAACTTCTATGTCTTCGCATTCGATCAAGTCTTGGACGTAATGGCAGAATTGCATGAATTGATCTGTAGAGTTCCCTTTTATGTGATGGTAATCACAATATTCATTGTCCTTATACCAATTTGGTTTGGGTTGTCCTTCTTCGAAGGGTTTGACGATGGGATACATAATCATGTTGGCATTTTCCAAGTGATGAAAGATGCTAGATAGGCTTTCTCCGAGTGGAGTGAATTGTCTTCACCTGTCCCGAGAAGGAGCTTCCTTTCTAGGGATTATGATTGGTTGTTTGGATTTAAATGTGTTGAGCAGATTTGCTTTGAACATTTCAGACATGGTGAGAATCAGTAATGCCATCGTTGACTATATTTTGGTTTTCGGTTAAAGAATTTGGATTTGTCCTAGTTATGAGGGGTATCTCTATGAGGTTGGTCCCTAAAGGGTGTTTTAAGTAAGCCCTTAGAAATGAGGGATTTTTTGATCTGTGTTCCCTTTTCAATGACTTCTTTGAAATTACTTAGACAGTGCATTTGCATGTGGAATGATAATTCAACATTGAGATTTGGAACAAAAATGCTAACCAATTGTCTTTTAGGTATTGAGCAGAGAAATCTAATTGCAATTCCTCGCCATCGTCGTAAAAAGGAGGTGAAGTTTTTGTTGGACCTTTGTCTAGTGTTACAAAGATTGAGCATGGTTATTTATGAGTCCTAAGTTGAAGGAAAAATGTTTGATGAATTTTTTTGATAAGTCTGTGAAATTCGTGATTGACCCTTTGGGAAGATGGAGAAACCAGTCTAAAGCCTGTCCTCCTAAACTTTGAGGGAATAATCGTAAAAGATATGTGTCATGATAAGAAACTTCCTGACATTGCATGTAAAATTCCTTGACATGTTCATGAGGGTCACCTTTGCTTTTGTATTTATCAAATTTTGGGATTTCGAAGGATGACGGAAATGGTAAGCGTAATATTTCTGTATCAAATGGGTAAGGACATAGTTCTTCAAAGTTGAATTGTTTCGATTGTTTTTGTAGTCCCTGGATGGTGTCTTTCATATGTTTCCATTCTTGTGTGAATGGAGAGGTAGGGGATGGGTTATCAAGAATTTTGTGAGTATTGGGGTCTGGATTGGAGTATTTTAACCTTTCAGCTCTAGCAGTTGCTTCCTCAAGTTTCTTTGTTAAGTCTTGGATTTTGGTGAATAACTCGTCGGCCGAAGAGCTATTTGGGTTGTTTGGTATTTCATTGTGGTAACTTGATTCACCATTGTCGATAAGTTTGTTTAAATTTTCAGTCCCGAAGTCAGGGGGTAGTTTTTCCCCCATGGCTAGGATGTGTAATAGATATTCGTTCTTGTTTTGTTCTATCACCCTATTTACTTGTTCTTGTTCTTCATTGGTGAGTTCTGGTTGCATGACTTCTTCATCATCATTTTCATGATTGTGACTATGTGTGAATACCATGATGAGATAGGTGTGTGCCTGATTAAGCTGTAAAAGTGGTTATGAATTTTGAGCAAATGTTATTAAATGAGAACTTGATTGCTTTTGATTTGGCTTGAATAAAATCATGATTACTGATAAGGAGAGTAACTCAAACAAGTTATCTCAATATGATTGTGATATAACTCGAGATGAGCTATTAGGGAATTTGTGTCACATTGTGTAGATTTGGCTTGAACAAGCTCTGGATTGTTGACGGGGAGAGTAACTCAAACAAGTTAATCTCAATATGATTGTGATATAACTCGAAACGAGTTATGAAGGGATTTGTGTTGGATGTGATTTTGATAAACTCGATAGTTGAAAAAATAAGGAGTGAACTCAAACAAGTCTCCTAATGTCAGTTTGATATAGCTTGAAAACACGTTTTGGCAATTATGAGAGGATGAATGCAAGTCATTCAATATCTGTTTGAAACAAGCAAGCTGTTTTCACAATGAAATAAGTGCAATGTCACTTTTCAGGATCTTCTTGTTGTTGGATTGGCTGAAGCTTGAAATCGGTGTGATGTTTTTTCTTGTTGTTATTGTTTCAATCGGAATCGGTTGAGAAATGTTTTTGTGGAACAAAACTAGGATTTGAACTTTTACAATGAACACATTGATATCAACCAAGTTTTATGATAAGAATAATGCTAAACTATTTTGTTGACAAACAACAAGTAGTCATGTGTATCAAATTATTTTGGCTCAAGAGGTAGATTCTTCGGGAATGATCATTGTTTCATGCAATCATACAAGTATGTTGTGGAATGATGGATGCAGGCTCTTATCACTCCAAAAATATGTGTCCTCTGATATACCCTAGTCCTGATATACCTAATTCTGTACGGGGACAGAATTGGTACGGGGAACCCTTAGAGCACTGGAGGAGACTTACCAATTCTTACTTGCCTGCTTCGGAGTGAATCACCACGTCCAAGGTAGGTTTTGTGAAAAGGTGGAAGGTGATGGGGGAATGAATGTGTATGGTGTCCTTATAACTCCCCAAATATTTACAAGGACATGATGCCCAGGCTTTCGTTGTTACAGCTATTTAGGTGTGACTCACATGCTCCTGCATGACAACATTACCTGTAAGTGAAGAGCAGGGGTGAGGTAGATACCGAACGTTGTGATGAGACTATGTCTCAAAGTGCAATGCAGATGCAAATGTTGTTGGTGCGTGGTAGTCAAGTCCACGTCACCGGTGTAGCTTTGGTGGTGATGAAATCCACCTCTACTACGTGTAAAAATAAGAATGATGATGTGATTATACACAAGGTTCTTTCCAACTTGAAATAAATTACTGGCGGAAAATGACAGCGTACCTGAGCGTGCTAATTTTTTTTTGGTTTCAGCAATTTTCTTTGAATGGTGGTACTTTTGCAGGAAAGTTAAAATTTGTTTGTTTTGTTTTTGTGTTTTTGACAATATTCTAGCGATGTGGTCCTACAGAAAACAAATTAGTAGTTATCCTGCAAACAAAATGTTAGAAAATGATTGTGGTTATTTTTTATTTTCCAGATCGCTCGAAGGCACAGGAAAAGAGCATACACAACCAATGATCAATCAAATTATGAAAATAACAAAATAAGTGACAATAGAAATAAAATTAATTTGAAGATTTTAATTAAGCTTAGAAGGCCCGACATACGAAATGTTGATTTAATTTGAATTTGATTAGGGGATCCTGTAATGTTAGAACAAGAAACTAAACAATCATGACCATTTCTGATTTTCCAGATCACTTCAAGGTGCAGGAAAAGAGCATACACGGATACAATTGGGAAAAGATTTTGTTAAAAATGTTAATAATTATTGCAATTAATCATGATTGCGAAATAGTGATAACGATTATCTTCACAAAAATGAAAAATGACGAAAGAAAAGTTTTAAAACGTTACCAGAAGTGTCGTCGTGGAAAGTTGGAATGTAAGGCAAAAAAATTGTTTTGCGGAGCCTGGGTGGCCTCCAGTGTGCAAAAGATGATGGGGAATGTGAACCTAATAATTTTGGCGAGATAGGTGCGAATAGGTCTGGTATTGTCGAAAAAGGTCCTGCAAGAAAATGATTAGTAGTTTGTACTTGCAAACAATGTTAGTAGAATGATCACTAAAATAGTAATTACAAAAGCGTGAAGTGTTAAAAAACACAAAATTAAGTTGATAAAATAAAATGTGGAGATTGTCGTAAACATGCACAAGGACTACCAAAAATCACAAATTCACGATGGGTAAAATGATCTGAGAAAGTTTAAGCTGAAAAGGTGATAAATGGGTGGAGTATATAAGTTGTGAAAATGGGTCGAAAACGTAAGTTAACCTTAGGTTAATTAAGATTGTAAATAACCGCACATTAAGTACTAAAAAATATGGAATGAATAAGGGTGAATTGTGCACAAAGTTAAAATTGACAAAATAATAATAAAATAATCACTATGAAAAGTCCGATAAAAGGATTTAATTAAAACTAACTAAGAAATTGAAAATTTGGCCTAATTGATGAAAATGTAAATCAAGAAGGTGAAATGACCCAAGTGACTAGAAAAATTAAATAATCAACTTAAATAAAATGAGGTTTGGACATAGTGAGACTTTTAACCAAAACTAAATTAATGAGAAAAATGATGCAAAGATTTGAAAAATAAAAAGTATTGAATTAAATTAAAATGTGTATACCAACTATTGAATAATCTGTAAAATAAATATAATTGAATGTGAAACTTAGAAGATGGGAGTATATTGAGGAAAAGGTGGTGGTGGGTTTGCAATCCAAGTGAACGTATAAACCAAATGTAAAGTGAAAAGTGGACTTAAAGTCGTGTAAGAATGTATGGCGATATGAACTAAAAAGGAAGACATGGAATGGTCAAGTGAAGTACTCGGCTGAATAATGGACATTTTGAATGATAAAATTAGTCCAATTGGAAAGGTGCGTTTAACTTAATGGAATATTATATGAGACTTGGACCAAAGTAGGTGAACATGTAATGGACCCCAGTCTAAGGACGGAGGTAGCTAAATTGAATGGAAATGGTGTCTTTGATTTGAGTCCATGGACATAAATTAAAATCCAGTGGAATGTAAGGTGTGAAGTTGTATGGAATGAGTATCAAAGGGTAACAGAATGCTTGGGAATATGAAGAATCTTTTGGATAGTAAAGAATAAAAAATGCATGAGATATTGGAGTCCCCTATGCGTCTAATGTTTGCATGGGATAAGGACGAGGATGTACATGGGCTCAATGTAGAACCAGATTAGGAGAAAACTAATAATCAAGATTGTTGGATCAAAGCTCTGATTTCAACTAGATGAAGAGGTTATGTGATCATTCTAAGTGGCTTTGGGTACAGTGTATGGTGATCAGGGATGTGTTGAGTTAAAGAGCATGAATGGGTTAAGGTGAGATCGTGGTGTAAGGCATGTGATGGGATTGTGCATGCCACAATAATCATGGCTGACAAAGTGGATATTTGGCATTGTGGGCAATTGAAGATAAGGGTCATGAGAATCTATGAAGTTGGGTGGACCTATTAGGATCATGGGTTGCAGGCGTTAAAGAGTTTGAGTGGAGTGGGTGGGGGAGATATTCACGTGAGGGTTGTGACATGGGACTTCGAGTCAGGATACCAAGTGTCTACAGCGATTGAGGGAATCGGGTAGATGAGATTAGGATTTATCTTCAGATGTCATGGTATGTGGATAATGAATGGAGGTGCTTAGGGAGAGCTGGGGATCACGTAAGAATCATGAGTGTACAGAAAATGAGGAGTGAGTTTGGGGAGATTCAGGGATGAGGAGTTGGGGCCGATGGGTCACGTGGATGGGTGGCTAGGGGATTATGGGCCATGTGGGTTGTGATTTGGAGAAGGGGTGATGTTGGATCAAGCACAAGTTGCCATGGAGAGAGGACCGGGTTTCGAGACTGTGGAGAGGATCGGGAATGGGGATACGGGGATGGGGAGTCGATGATAGGGAGGAGATGTGATGGAATGGGAGAGAATAAGTGGAGAGTGAATAGGATTGGATGGATGGGTAGTGTGGAGGGAGTTTGGGGAATCGGGAGAGAGTAGGTGATGTGGGTGGGATGGGTCACATGGAGTTAGGAGGAGGGTTGGAAAGTGAGATGGAGAGTATAATTTGATAGAAGGGCTTCGGGGACATTGGGAGAGGAGGGTCAGCTAGTGATGGGGGTAGGAGATAGGATCAAGTTTGGTTGGGGAATTAGGATCGAGATGACGGGTCATCAAGGTGAAGCGAGTTGGGAAGGGAGATATGGTATGGGATGTAGAATAGGGGGGGATTTATGGAGTAGAGAATGTAGGGAAATTTTAAGATTGATTTTTTAGGATAAATCAATAGATTGTTTATATGAGAGTACGTAAGAGCTATTTAGTTGTTAAGAGAAGATCAATAGAATTAGATGAGCTCTTAGATCTACAAATATTAGTTTGTAGTATAGTTTTTAAAGAAGATTTTTTAAAATTATGCAACTAACTTTATACTGTGAAACTTTGGAAAATGAGATCTAAATACTTTTTGGAAATAGATCTAAATTTTTGAAAATTAAGAATATTGATTTGTTAATTAAGTAATCTATTTTATGTTCAGCTTTGTAAAACCAAATATGATCTATAGACAACTTTAAAAAGATCTTTTTTTGTGTGATTTCCCATGACAGTAGAACTCAAATATGATTTAGTTTTTTTCATTTTTTTATGAAATACCACAATTTAGTGAGAAATACAAACTATGAGAAACAAAAATTAAACTAAGATCATGAGATTTAAAAATTGTATTTTTTAGACCGAATCCCACATAAATGTTAGGTTTTTGATTTTTTTTGGAAACCAAATAATTGGTTAAAATAAAACAATAAATGCCTTTTTAAAGGCCAGAAATTGGAAAAACTCAAAAATGTAACCTCTACAAATACCGTACTGAAATTGAATACTTCCAACGTTGATCCACGAGTATCTGGATCTAGTGATGGATTTTTTCTTCAAAACACCTTGCCATCAGAGGAGGTCAAAGATGTGACAAGCATCATAGTTTTATTGTTACTATAACCTACATATGCACCACAAGACACCGCACAACAAAAAGCACTTCCCATAGCGTGAAGGTTAACCGAATAATGCCATAAGGCATAGAAAAGGAAATAATAACAAACAATAATAAACAAAGAATGGATAAAACCACTAATTGGGAAATCAATGGTAACAGATCAAAAGTCCCACTGGGCATGCCAAGAATGTAAGCTAGGAAAAATACATGCTGATAAACAAGAAAGTAAAACACTAACAATAATACTTCCTCCTTCGCGATTCCGTAGCAAACCTCAAAATGGGAAAGGAAACATGGATGAGCCCTGATTGTGTGATATGTAGGTGCTTTCCTCAAACCGGAGCAAGGCCTTCCTGCAACAAGATCTACTTACTTTGCACCAATGGATAAAAGGGATTATGGATTTGGGATGCTTCAAGATGAGGCTATTTGGGCATTAGGACGTAGTAGGAAGGATGCTCTTTTCTCAAATAATGCAAGAGTTGAGACAGGGCATTCCAACTTATTCTTTGTGTCTTTTAGAGGGTGGTAAGGTTGTATTTATAGTCTTGGGAATTAGGATTAAATTATGGGATTTTAAGTAATCACAAGGGTTTGAAAATGTGTGCATCATTAGGTGAGTGGGGACTATGAAGAGTGGGTGAGGATTTGATTTTGAATTTTTAATTCAATAGTAGAAAAGCATGGAGGATAATGACATGTGGTAAGGATTAGGTTATTTTTAGATTTGAAAGGGATTAATTAATCAAATTATATTTGATTAATTTGGTGTGCATTTTTGTGGGAAATGAGGTAGGGGAATTAATTTATTTAAGACATATGTGAAATTAGGGTGTCTACACATTCTGATGTGTGGGGGTTGGCTCAGGTATCATCATCTCTTAGGGGTTCAAATTATTATGTCACTTTTATTGATGAAGTAACAAGGAAAGTTTGGGTTTACTATATTAGAAACAAATCTAATGTATTTGACACTTTTTTAAAATGGAAACCCTTGGTAGAGAATGAAACATGTCTTAAGCTAAAATGTCTCAAGTCGGATAATGGAGGGGAGTATTTCAACAATAAATTTGATGATTATTGTTCTCAGAATGAAATCCACAGGAAAAATAAGGTTCCAGGAACTCCACAACAAAATGGGGTGTTAGAAAGGATGAATAGAACAATAATGGAATGTGTAAGGAGCATGAGGCTACATGCAGGACTGCCTCTTTCTTTTTGGGTAGAAGTGGTGAGCATATTTGTGTACTTGATAAATAGAGGACCCTCAAGTGCCTTGGATAGAGGCATACCTAAGGAGTCTTGGGCTGGTAAGAAAGTTGATTACTCATTTCATAGAGTCTTTGGATGTGAGGTGTTTGTTCATATTGACAAAGATTATATGACCAAGATAGAGGCTAAATTATATACACTTTCATTGGTTATGGCGGTGATGAATTTGGATTTAAATGCTAGAGTATTAAGGATAAGATAATCATCTGATCTATGGATGTGGTCTTTAATGAGAAAGTTATGTATAAGAAACAGTTGCAGGAAAACATAGAATAATCTAAACAAGAATATGCAGTGGTAGAGGATCTTTCAAATGAGAAAGTGACACATGAATCGGTTGAGAAACCTACTCAAAAGGAACCCCAAACTCCTATATTGAGGAGGTATTCTAGGGTAAGAAGAGAACTTGAACATTTTTCTCCTTTTATTTATTATTTATTACTCAATGACAGGGGACAGCCAGAGAGATTTTATGAATCAATGTAGGTGGATGCCAAGAAGAAGTGGGAATAAGCCATAAATGAGGAGCATCACTCTCTCATGGAGAACCAGACTTGGGATTTGGTGAAGTTACTCGAAGGTAAAAGAGCATTACAAAATAAGTGGGTGTACAGAGTTAAAGAGGAAGAAGGGGGAAAGAAAAGATACAAGGCCCTATTGGTGGTCAAGGGGTTTGCACAGAAAAAGGTATATATTTTTATGAGATTTTTTCTCTTGTAGTAAAAATGACCTCTATTAGAACTATTCTTGGAATAGTTGCAGAAAAATACTTGCACTTAGAGTAGCTAGATGTAAGATTGCATTCCTTCATGGTGATTTAGAGGAGGATCTATATATTCAACATCTTGAGGGATACGAGGTCAAAGGTAAAGAGGAGATGGTGTCTAAACTGAAGAAAATATTGTCTTGAAACAAGCACCACGTCAATGGTATAATAAATTTGATAGCTTCATGATGGAGAAAGGTTATATCAAGTGTCATTCTGACCATTGCATGTATATAAAGAAATTTCAGGATGACAGCTATATTATAATGTGCTTGTATGTGGATGACATGTTGGTTACAGGAAAAAACATGCAAGAAATAAAAGTACTCAAAAATAAATTAAGTGACTTGTTTGATATGAAGGATTTGTGGAAGAAAAATAAATCCTTGGTATGAGGATATCTAGGGATAGGAAGGAACATAAGCTGACTTTATCGTAGGAATAGTACATTAATAATTTCTTGGAGAGTTTAATATGGAAGATGCTAAACCGATTGGGGTTCCTTTGGTAGGCCATTACAAGTTATCAAAGGATATGTGTCCCAAGATAGAGCATGAGAGAAACCAGATGTCCAAGGTACCTTACTCATCAGTAGTTGGTAGTTTGTTGTATGCCACGATGTGTACTAGGTCTTATATTTCACATGCAGTGGGAGTGGTGAATATATTTATGAGTGATCCAGGTAAAGATCATTGACAAGTAATAAAGTGGATCCTTCAGTACTTGAGAGAGACCATGGGGAAAATTTTATGTTATAGTCGATCGGACACCACTTTGTGTGGTTATGTAGATTATGATATGGCTGGAGATGTAGACAGGAGGAGGAGCACAACAAGTTATATTTTCACTGTAGGTGGGACAATAATGAGCTGGATTTCACGGCTACATAATATTGTGTCTTTGTCAACCATGGAGGCTGAGTATATTGTTGCCACAGAGGAAAAAAAGAGATGATTTGGTTACAACAATTACTTGAGGAGTTGGGGTATAAGCAGGAGGAAGGAATGATGCATAGTGATAGTGAGATTGTTATACACCTAACTAAAAACTCTGCTTTCCAATCTAGGATGAAGCTTATACAGTTAAGGTACCATTTCATTAGGACAACTTTGGAGGAAGATAAGTTGAAGTTGGAGAAGATTCATACCATTCATAATCTTGCAGACATATGACAAAGGTGGTCACAAGGGAGAAAATGAAGGTGTGTTCAACTTTGGTTAGTCTTCATGGACAACAGTGAAGGGTTGAGAAGCTTGCTCAGAGGAAAACTAGTCTCCAAGTGGGATACTGTTATGTTGTGGAGCATGTTTTAATGTGTGGAAGTGTTGAAGACTATACACTATAATTATTTTACACTATCCATAGTTTTCTCTTTGAGATTTGGGGGTGCAGCCCTTGACAAACATTTTTGGCCTCAAAAAATGTGCTCGATATCTCGAGAAACATGTTCTTCTCCTATGGGTGGGATTTTTGATCCATAGGTTTATGGGGTGGTTTTGTCCCATGGTTTTTGTATCCACTATATTGTAAAAATGTTTAAGTAGTTTCCTATTTATCTGATTTTGTGCATATGGTAGGGTTGATGTAACATTGCAGATGTGTGTGAGTTCAAGTGTGAATTCAAGAGAATTTGTTAAGCATAGCTCTAAACATATCTGGGTTTTGTATTGAGAGACAAAGGTGGCTTGTAATAAAAATATAAGCAAGTGATTCTTGGTGGACGTATCCCAAATTTGGTGAATCCCATTAAATATTGTCTCTGTGTTGTGTTATTTTGTTTTCTACACTTTTATTTCATATATGTGATATTATTCTGAATATTAGTTTCTACTATTGTGATTCTATGTGGGATTGTTCTGTATATTTTATCCCTTATTTCCTAACAGTCTTTGGTGTATGACCTTGGCATTTATATTTTTTATGCTCTTGTGTCCCTTATTTTCCACCTCAATTGTATTTACTATGTGGTCTTTCTGTTTGTATTTTTTGTAAAACACTATTATATCCCTTGTATGTAACCTTTTGGCATTGTACGTATGACTTGTGCATGTTGATATTATGTGCTTGTAAAAATTTGGTTCAATGATTTATATCATGCACTCTTTCAGTGTGTGTGTGTGTGTGTGTGTGTGTGTGTGTGTGTGTGTGTGTGAGAGAGAGAGAGAGAGAGAGAGAGAGAGAGAGAGAGAGAGAGAGAGAGAGAGAGAGAGATTGACAATGTATGGTTACTCACCACATATGTGTCTTATCTTACACTTTGTTATCTTCCTCTACATGGCATGGTACAATTCATATTTCTTTTGAGAGGAATGATCGATAGTATATATCCCTCACCTGAAAAGGAGGACATTTACTAGGCTTATCACATAAACAATGGACAAAAATATATAAAATAAGGTACATAATACAATGAACAAGTGTATATGTAAAATATATAAGATTATAAACAATTTCAGATGTAGAATTTCATGATGGAAAAAACCTTCAAACATGAACAATGTCATCTTTTAATTTTGTCTAATATAATTTGGATTGTCAATTTCATAATTTTCCAAAATATACATAAAGTATCGTGGTTTAGAAAATGAATTAGGTAGAGTGATACAAACCTTTTATATGGCTACACTACATTTTGTTACAAATGTATGGATGTGATCCTTTAGTCCATGTTCCACTTCAATATACACATATGGTTTATGGATATTCTATGGCATATTTTGTTTCCTTTTTTGATTATGTGAAATTAAATTTTATCATATATGAGGGCATGTGAATATTTTGTCCCTTTTTGAACATTCTATGTTATCGAATTATTGTGAGTATGGTGGGGGCTTGAGTATACCTCATTCCCTTTTTTATCATGTAAACTTTGAATCTAGATTCACTTACAACTATGAGGCTCATCTAGAATGGGTAATGTAAAGTAGGATTAGCGAGACCCATCGACATTGACATCATTCCTAGAAAATCTATGGTGCTTCCCCCTTTCCGAATGGTACATTGCGTATTTATCCTCAAATTATTATTTTTGGGCCTATTTCATCCTAATATCATTACTAATTTTGGTTATACAAATTAGGGACTGATCACCCCCAATTATCCATTGCAAGGAAAAAATATCCTTCTCCACATGCTCAACTAGCAAGTAAAATCTACTTCAAATGCTTCACTAGAAATCCTCAATATTCACAAGGCAATTTATTTTCCACACATATAAGGGGTACTCTTTTCTTACTCTTTATTTCAATTTATATTTCATATTTAGATTTAAAGTTTCAATTTTCATAACATGGACTCTAATGAAACTCACGTTTTACAAGTTTTTCTTTGGACACCTCTTGAGAACTCAAATGTTCAAGCATTCAAGCAAAGTAAAAGTGTGTCTACACATTTAGGTGCATTTTTTAGGACTATAACTAGATATTTTAATTTACTAGATTAAAAGGGGCAGATTTAGAAACCCAAATTTGGTCATTTGGCATTAAATAATGTTGGTTTTAGCTTATATCCCTTATATATGACTTTTACACATAAATAGAGATCAAACTCACTATCATATCTTATCCTAAGTATTGTAATCCCCCACTCTCCTACTCAATCACTGATAGAAACACTCTTATCAATAAAAATTCCTTATACATCTTGTACAAATATCTCCATATCATTTTCTCAGCACTCAACCCTACGCAACAAAACTGTCCAATAGGGACATGATTGCTTATTGATCTTGTCCCCTATTAATTGATTTTTTCCTTATTGTTATAACTGTCATATTTGAAAATTAAATTCATTTTGTGATTCAATCTTCCCCATTTAGGTTGGCCTTATTGTGAAACATTACCTTTGGATCAATATAAGTACAAGTCAAACTCACTCATTTACTGACTTGGTATTTACTTGGCATACCACCTAGCACTTATCAAGAAACTTGCCCTAGTGTTCCCTATTGTAAGAGCATATACTAGTAGCAACCCATAAGAAGGTTTGAAGAACACTAAACCAAGTCAAATAATTCCAAGAAAAGATAAATAAAGCATTATCAAGTATTACAGAGACAAATTTCAATTGCATACATATAGTTGAAATAAGAACAATTGTACTTCCAAAAGGTGGGACAACTACATTTTTGTTTTATCTCCACATAGGGGTAATGTAGTGCACCACATCAATGATCAGTGGGGGTCTCTTCGACTGGTCCAATGTAAAATCCCCTGAACCCTATTCCCCCCATCCATTTTCCATTCAACCCTTCAGAATAAGACCCTTAGCTTTTTTATTTAAGTTCTCTACAATTATGCAAGTTTGCATTTTTGCAAACATGCAACTTGTAAAGTCACCCCTGAGGATTTTGACAAAAGTGAATATTCATAATATGACGAAAATTCCATTTTAGGAAAATTTGAAAAGGCAATTTTTTTGGATCAGGTCAATGTCCGGTTTGCCTAAAATTTATAGTATATATTTTTTTAGGGGTCGAGCTTTGCCTACATGTGAAATCATCTTCTATAAAAAACGTAGGTTATTTTCCAGGTAGTATACTACCACTAGTACCTCAATATTAGTTAAGCTACTGACATATCAATTACTATGAACTTGCATACTCTAAGCACTAGTGCACAGTGCAGATATCTAACTCTTTTTACTATTTAGTATTTTTACAATTAGGTGATAGGTGTTATTTATTGATGCGTAGACTAATAATATTTATTAACGAACACGACAAAGGTTTTATCTTTAGAAGAGCAAAAAAGAGATATTAGCTAACGTGTGATAAATCATTTGGTTGTTGACGCCTGACACTACTTATTGTTGACGCACAACAACAATCTTCTTGAAATGAAAGTACTGTTGTTGATGCACAACAACATTTTTTCTCTGATGTGCATGACAATGATATTTATTGACGCACGACTTATTATATTTGCTGATGCACGACAATGGTTTTTATGTGGATGCACGCGCAATAAGAAGACTTAGGTGACACATGATAGGGGTTATGTTTTTGATGCTAGACACAACTATTGTTGATGCATGACAATTATCTTTTTAATGCACGACACAGACCTTATCTGACGAGTGATAAGATATTTGTTGATTATGATAGATGTTACTATTGAGGTATAATTTTTTGATGCACGAAGCTCTTGTTATTGATTCACGATGACTCAGAGCTGCTTGACGCACAACAGAAGTTTCAACTTATTTTTTATTGACCATTCAGTGCTGTTGACGCAACAATGGAAGGTGTTAGTGTTCAGAATGAGAAGACCCAAAAAGTAACCAAAAAATCTCAGAAGTCCTTGTTCAAGTATTTTGGAAACTCTGCTACTACAGATACCGTAACCACTAGACACCCATACAGCTGCCACTAGAATGAATTAGAGTACAAAATGTGTGGAAGGTAATATTTAGGTGGACATACATTCTGCACAATATCAACCAAATGACACCTATGATGATACCATGTCAAATCTTGAAGATATACATGTTGGGATGTCTGAGCTTCAAGATATTCATGTTGAGGTGTAACTAGGAGTGCATCAAGATATCACACATACAAATACTCAGCAAAATGGAACACAAAAATTCAAAATGCAAATTCTGTTCAGGAAAGAGGGAAAGCAGGTGATTGTGGTAATGCTCAAAATTCTACTCATAAAATTAAAACATTGAAAACAAACAAAAATATGTGGACACTTGGGAGGACATACAAGTTTGATTGGGCTGCCAAATTTCCATTTATTGAACTTGTATAACTAACTAATTTAGAAGAGATCCCATCTGAATGTACATGTATAATATGTATGTGGAGATTGGGAAAGAAAAAAAATGATACTGAAGTTGGACACTATAGAAAAACACTCTGGAAAAATATATTTACTGTAACGGGAGAGGATGGCTAGAAAATCAAAACACACAGGTAGAAAAATGAAAAAGAATACATGTATGTTAAGTACATATTAGAGTATGAAGTAGAGCAGAAAAAATGTAAACATCTCATGGAAAAGGAAGGAACGATAACATCACAAATTGGTAAGATGAATCAATAAAATCTACATGCAAAACTCATACAGTTCTCTACTTTATTTCACATACTTAAGAAAGGAAGATTGATTTCAGATTTCCTCAATTTCAAATTTTTTAATGGAATTGACAATGTTCCTCAGACTCACTAGTCAGATAGTAGTGCATGGAAAATGGAAAAATGCCTTTCTATGATAGAGAAGGAAGATTGGAAAGAGAATGTAAAAAAAATGAAGTTTCTCTCTTTCAATTGATGAAGTGACAACAGTTCGATAACACTGCATTGGTATGTATCCACGTCTATACTTTAGAAAATCATATAAGAACACCGCATCTGCTGGGTGTTATGAAAATTGAAAACTGTAATGCTGAAAACCTACATAAAATAGTTGTTTCTCATTTGAAAGATATTGTTGTAATGACTGATTATGAAATTGCTATGAAGTTGGTATGCATTGGAGGCAGATGGTGCATCAGTCATGCAGGGTCACCAAACAGGGTTGTGTGTTAGATTGCAAACAACAGTGGCCCCTTATATGCTAGCAATTCACTATATGGCTCACATAATGAATTTAGCGTATAAAATGGTAAGCAACTATGAAAATGTTGCTAAAGTAGAAGACCTTATAAGAGAAATTCATGCCTATATGGCAAGCAACCCAAAGTGATTTCTTGAGTTCCAAAAATTCACAATTGGAATTACAGATGGCAAAAAACTTCTGAAGGATGTTGAGATGAGATGGATTTCTTTGTATGAACCTGCATGCAAATTTTGTGAGGAGTATCCTTTGTTGGTTGGTTTCATGCACAAATATCATCATGAAGTTGACAGGGCGAGGGACTTGTTATTCCATTTAACTGATTTGGAGACATTGCTTACATTGGTTGGTATTCTTCCAATGTTTGCAGGAGATCAATACACTGATGAAGCATGCACATGGGAGATTAATCTATATTGTGGATTTTATATAGATGAGAAAAATGGTATGTCAAAATCTTGATATCTTGTACACATCCCAAGATAGTTTTGATACACTTATTTTTGAGAATTGGAAAGCTTTATTAGATCTTAAGAATCCTAGTAACTATTTGAGATTTAATATCCACGATCACCTCTGCATCAATGTTAATGGGAGGGACATACCACTGCACATTTTGCAAAAAATGTCAAAATATTACAGGATCAGAAAGAGAAGAAGTTCCTGTGACATGTAATCTCTTTGATTCTTTTACAATTAAAACAAGAATAAAGCTTAGAAAAATTTCAGAATCCTTATCATTAGAAATTAGAGAACGTTTCTCCAAAGATAAAATTCTTGAAGCAATGGGTGTGATGAATCCTAATTTTTGGAATACTGAAGGTGCTCGTGCAGAATTTGTAAGAAAGCATTTCCATAAATCCATGGGTACAATAATGGAACATTTCACCAAGACTTCAGAGGGTATAGAAATCAAAGGTATATTGAATGTTGATTTATTAAAGTCTCAATAAACAAATGTTTACAACAACAATGAGGAACCAATATATAAAGTTAGACAAACCTTTTGAAAGTGGTGTTATTACAAGGCTCTGGCGAGGAATCTATCAAAGTACTTTCTTACAAGAAGACATCATTGAATATTTCAGATTATATGAGATATGATAAAAAATGATTTTGGGGTCTGTGGAGGATGAAAGGGTTTTTAGTGCTTTATCATTTATAAAATCAAAACTGAGAAACAAGTTGGATAAAAATATGGAAAGTTGCATGAGGTGTTATGTTTCTCGCTACTCCTTGGAAACCTTTCCTTTTGACAGAGAAATTATGCATTGGAATTCCCTTTCTGAAAGAAGAGGTGTAAATAATACAACTACAAGTACAACTATTCCCAATGATGAGACTGGAATTGGTGCGTCGTCACACTCTACAAAAGAGAACATCAACTTTGAAGAAGCTATTGATAATGGATTGTTTAGATCTTTAAATAGGTATCTCCTTGACCTTACTTTTATTTTTTGTCACCTTACATTTTAACTGTGGTTATTTATTCAATTTCATATTAACATATTCAAATATAATAGTTTGTAGTTAGACGTAACAGTGAACACAATTGTAACTCTACAGATGCAAATATTGACTGAGGAGGCTTTTTAACATATTTTATTTCAGCTCTTGTTATCATTAAATATGTTACATGTATATATATTTACATTTATTTGAATACAATTATTTATAAAAAATATGTTTTATATAATTACTATTTTGGATTTGTCAAATACCAATTTCCATGGTTACATTTTTGAAAAATATATATTCTTACATGCATTTTCGAATAATAATTTGCAAGGCATTTGCATAAAAATTTGCAAGGCCTTTAGATCTGCATATTCTTCCACTCCAGACTTACAACTTTTATACTCTTCCAGAATCTTTTTGTTTCCACTTGAAAACGTGAGTTGACATGCACAAGCTCTCATTTCGGGATTTTTTTAGGTAATCTTTCTATATTTTAAAAATTTTTTGTTACAGTTTTCTTGAATACTAATTGTCAAGGCCTTCAGAGTTCAGGATGATGCATATTCTTCACTTCCATATACTCTTCCAAATTTCCACTATCTAGACATGTACAGAGGTTACCCTCATTTGCATTTTCTTTAATCTTTATATTTTCTTCCTTAATCCGCTCAATCATTATTTCATCTTTTTTTTCTTGAAAACATGGGTTGACATCCATCCGAGGAAGCTCTCACTTCTCAGGACTTAAATTGTCAGGAAACTCACCCATATATATACTAATCCATTTTTCATGTTGAGTTTTCTTGAATCGAAGGTTGTCTAACACGTTGTGAAGGATGATTTCTCATTTTCCTTCCAAATGCTTTGTCACAGCCATCTAAAAGAAAAGATGTACCTTAAACCCTATCATATGACATTGTTTGAGTTTTTTTACAATCATGATTTTTAATTTATTTTTTATTTGCAAAATGCTTTGATAAAGTGTTTGAACTTTGCTTGGATGAATATCAAATTACATGTAAAAAATCACACATTACAGAGTTTGAATTTTACAAGTAGAGAGAGGAATATTTTTCTGTATTAAGATGTATTTTGTCATACCACATTCCAAATTTTCTTAAAAAAATTATCATTATCATCATCCATGATCATGCTCAAAGTTAAATCTACGTCCACATACAATTCATCATCATCCATATCTATTTTAATGTCATCATCCACATCTAATGTCATCATATCATTGATTCATTACAAGTAGAGAGAAGAAGATTTTGAGAAGGTTTAAATGTGAAGAAACCTGATACAGAGTTCAAATTTTACAAGTAAAGAGAAGATGATTTTACTATATTAAGATGTCTCTATCCTAACACATTCCAATTTTTCTTAAAACAATTATCCATTATCATCATCCATGATCATGCTTGAAGCTAAATCTATGTCCACATACAATTCATCATCATCCATATCTATTTTAATGTCATCATCCACATCTAGTGTCATCCTATCATTGATTCATTACAAGTAGAGAGAAGAAGATTTTGAGAAGGTTTAAATGTGAAGAAACCTAATACAGAGTTCTAATTTTACAAGTAGAGAGAAGAATATTTTACTGTATTAAGATGTCTCTTTCCTAACACATTCCAAATTTTCTTAAAATAATTATCCATTATCATCATCCATGATCGTGCTTGAAGCTAAATCTATGTCCACATACAATTCATCATCATCCATATCTATTTTAATGTCATCATCCACATCTAATGTCATCATATCATTGATTCATTACAAGTAGAGAGAAGAAGATTTTGAGAAGGTTTAAATGTGTAGAAACCTGATACAGAGTTCAAATTTTACAAGTAGAGAGAAGAATATTTTATTGTATTAAGATGTCTTTGTCCTAACACATTCCAAATTTTCTTAAAACAATTATCCATTATCATCATCCATGATCATGCTTGAAGCTAAATCTACGTCCACATACAATTCATCATCATCCATATCTATTTAATGTCATCATCCACATCTAATTCATCATATCATTGATTCATTACAAGTAGAGGGAAGAAGATTTTTAGAAGGTTTAATTATGAAGAAACTTGATATAGAGTTTGAATTTTACAAGTAAAGAGAAGAATATTTTACTGTATTAAGATGTCTCTTTCCATATTTTCTTAAAACACATTCCAAATTTTCATGCTTAAAACAATTATCCATTATCATCATCCATGATCATATCATTACTTGAGAGCTAAATGAGAAGGTTTAAATGTCTCCACATGCAATTCATAAAACATCATCCATATATTCCATCATCATCCAATCTATGTCATCGAAAATTCATCATCATCCACATCTAATGCATCATTACAAGTAAGAGATGATTATGAGAAGATTTAAATGTGAAGAAACATGATACAATGTTTGAATTTTACAAGTAGAGAGAAGAAGATTTAACTCTATTAAGATGTCTCTGTCATACCACATTCCAAATTTTCTTAAAAAACTTATCCATTATCATCATCTAGATTCCATGATTGAAGCTTGAAGATATATCTACGTCCACATACAATTCATCATCATCCATATCTATTATTAATGTCATCATCCACATTAATGCAATCATCATTAAAAGTAGAGAGAAGATTCTCAAAAGGTTTTAAATGTGAAGAAACATGATATAGAGTTTGAATTTTACAAGTAGAGAGAAGAATATTTCTCTATTAGATGTCTCTAAGGAAATAATTAACCATTATCATAACGCCATCACATTCATATCAAACATAAACACCATATACAATCTAAAAATTCTATATATAATATATAACAAGATATAAAAAATCCAGATTGCAACATACTTAAAATCAAATACATATTCAAGTTTCATACTTCAATATATAAAGTATTTCAAAATTTTCAAATTTAAATTTTTCAATTTTTCAACCCTCAATCATTAAATTTTTCCCCAGAAAAACTGGCATCTTCTATGCCCCTTTCCCCAATGGCTTGCCCTCCTATATTCTTTTCTTGAATAAACCCAAAACTAATCAGATCTTGCACATAACTGTCTAGATTCTTTATGATTGTTTGGTATTCATTTGTCACATCTCCATGGGATACCAAACTAGGATCTGTAGCTACCTTTTCTTTGAAAAAAATCTCAGGGTCGAAGCCATTCTCTTTATTTATCTGCTTAAGTGTATTGTTTTATTTGTTAACTAAAACAATATTTTATTTCATCTTCATTGCTACAGATAAAATGTTCTGAGCTTTTTCCAAGTGAACTTGGAACAAATTTGCTTGACTCTTCAAATTTTCATATTTCAACTGTAAAAAAAATAGTGAGCTCAATTAAACATATTAGTAAAATAAGAAAATTTCAAATTATCAAAAAATATTGTTTTCAAAGTGACAATACTTGCGACCACTCTATCTCTTTCGTCATTTGCAATTACCACCAGATCCTTATCCTTAGACCATTTGTTGAAATAAGTCTGGGCTTTAGCACTAATATTTTCCAATTTGTTTAATTCTTTATCTAAAATATTGTCTTTATATTTTTTGTTATACGTGACAGTCCCACCTATTTCTTGGGTGAGTAAGGAATCCATCTTCGGAGGTTGATTTTAGATTGGAGCGTATAAACTATCCCTTTACCAATGATTTTCATAACGACTTATTATCTCGTTGATTAGTAATTTTTCCCTTTTATCCCATTCTATGAGCCAACTAATATGAGGTACAATAAACTCTTGGACATGGTATTGACAATCAGAAATAACCAAGTACTCCAAAGGAAATGATAACAATTGTTCACCATCTGTATCTGAAGAAGATGATGCCGATGGAGAGGTATGGGGGCTTTCAGGGTTGAGTATCATCTGCTACCTCTTTTTGCCTTTGGGTGGCCTGATCCTATTTGTGATAAAATAAATCAATATTCAAATATTGAAATTGAAAGTGAAATGTAAAAAAAGTTGAATAAATTACATTGAAATAGAAATATACTTGCTGGCCTTAAATCATCTCACGTGTAGTTGAAAAATCCTGTTGGGTCATTGCTATCAATGCCCAAGTAATTTTCATCTAAAGTTATATTATTTAAAAATGATACACCAGTTGCGTTGGGCAAGCCACCGAGAGAGAGGGTTAGAATTAGAAATGAGGAGGCAATGTTTAGTGTCCCACTAGGGGCCAAAGGAATCAACATGCATTCACCAATGTTATTTTTACTTGAACCTCTAGTTGGAGTTTTGAATCGTAATGGTGGAGGGTGTGGCAGTGCCATTATTTGTACAAATGATGAAGGACTGCAATGTACTACAAAGTCCCAGAAAAATAAACAAAATCATTACTAAATTATATGAAAGACTGTTAAAACTATGCAAAATCTATGAAATTATATGAAAAACTATTTAAAACTTGTACTAAAGTAATAAAATCATACCTTATTGTTGAGGGGTAACTTGTCATTGTACCAAAGGTGGCTATGTTGGAGTAGTATTTGGTTGTGTTTGAGCTGTGTGTGGTTGGGATGACAGAGGAGGATGTTGAGAATTGACAATTGCACGTGATTAAACCGAGTGAGTTGGTGAAGACTGTTGAGAAACATGTGTATAGTGATAAAGTTCCCTACAAACTGTACAAAAATAGTCCAATTTCATGTCAATTCAATATGGTAAATTGGTAAATTTTAAATAGAAAATGGTAATTTGTAAATAGTAAATGTTAGGGTATTACATCTCTATCATTTAACTAATGTAAACACTTGGGGGTTCGACAATGAGTGAAATTCCATTTCAGATTGTGAATCTCCTGATGCCTCAACGTGTTGTTGGCCTCTTCCTCTTGATGTCGTCACTTTTTTTCATGGAAGTGCCTCCAAAAATATTCTTTACATACGGTCAAGATTTAATCAAAAGTACATTTTAGTACTACATAAAGATTCAATCAGAAATTACATAATCAAGACAATAACCAAAGTCTAATCTAATGTCAAAATATAAACTATATACATATTGTTTCTTGAAATGGAATTGACAAATTCTTCATTGTCTCATCCTTGCAAGTAGGGGTTGGTTTGTATTTTAAATTAAAAATAACCTCGTAATAAAGGCCCAGGAGATAGTTTTGAGTGAATAACTGGTTTTTCAAAAACTGATGCATTTGTAATGTCAGATTTTATATTATTAGATAAAAAGGTACACCAATCAAATTTTAAATTTTTGATCATTGCAAGAATGCATGTAATAGCCCAGTTTGAAATATCTATTTACCAACCCTAAAAAAACAATTCTATGGCTTGAAAGAAAGAAATCATGACAACAAGAAAGTGGTGTGTAATTCCTTGCCTATCCACACCTCATCTTGATTTATTGACGTGAGCTGCAAAAAGTCATTGGAATTAATATCAATTTGAATTGTATCAAAATAAAAAAATTTCAAATGAAAATTGAAAATAGATTACACATATAATCAACATGGAAACCAAAAGTAGATTCGAGATACTTTCTTATCATTTTCAATGAGGGTTGCTTTGGTTGTTACTATGGGTGAATTTTTAAATGGAAGGCATGTCAACCAATGGATATCAGCTGGATCGGACACTGAATTTGAATGTACGGACCATCATCCACAAGTAACAGTAAAATTACCATCTTATCTATTGTACGAGGACATAATGTAGTTTAGAATGTCATGATCAATCTCAAACAAGGGCATGTTGATGAGCCCATCAAAATAACATGCTTCTAACAAATCACTATATTTTGTATTCATTTAAAAAAATGTATAAATGTGGGGGCACATCAAGTTCCTGTATTGTTATCTTACCCTTGGGTAGGGCTTGGGCAATGACCAATGCCCGGTTTAGCTTGATTTTCTATTGGATCTTGGTCTTGAGCTTGGGATGCACTTGTAGTAGCTATTATATTTTATCTTGATTTATTAGAGAATCTTGTGTTTGGTAACTAGTTAGACTATTGGTGTAAAGACGTATGATTCTTGTAGCAGTAAGTGTTAAGAGAACATAGAAAATTTGGGAGCGAAGAAGTGTAAATGTGAAAATGAGGGGTGGTGGGGTATTTATAGGACAAAATTAGGGTTTCTTGAGCCTTGAGCGCACGACAACAAGACATTGTTGACGTGCGACAACAAAATTTGTTGATGCGCGACAACAACACTTATTGACATGCGATAACATTTGTTGTTATTGTGTGTCAACAACTATTATTGTCACCTGACAACAAGCGTTGTTGATGCATGATAGAAACTCTTATTGTTGTGTGAAAATAAAGCTTGTTAACGTGCGTCAACAGTCTTTATTGTCGCGTGATAACAAGATTTTTTGTTGTGCGTCAACAACGCTTATTGTCGAGCGACAACTATGCTTCCACATTGAAAAATGATTTTTTTTACGTCTGCATAAAAAAAATTTCCTCAGGGCCCACACTCTCGCTCAAATAAAATCAAACAAAAATTTAGTTCTCAAAAAATGGAAAATTCACCTTTCTGCGAAAGCGGTTCCAGGTATATTCGTTGGGTATTTTCTACCTCCATTTTACTAGGGGCTTCTTAAAATGAACCTTGGAAGAAAAAAATCCTAATACAAAAGAACTAAGAACATATGAAAAATTTTGGGCAACAAGGACATGAATGACTAGTCAATTTTGTCCATTCTGGTCATTTTTTTCCATGGTAGAGAGAAACCTAGTTTCTAAAAAGAATCATCTACATCAATATTCTTGCATGTTCTCCTAGTTTCAAGCTTATACTGGTCGCTTAAGTATACAGACAACTAATTGCACTATCATCTTATGATTTTACTATATTTACCATATGCCCTTGTTAATCAAACATTTTACAATTTATTAAATGTTTAGCTATGTATATGAATGCTAATTTAATAATTTGAAGGCACATCCTTTCTAGATTTCATTCATAATTAGGGTTTAATATTTAGTTCAAAACCACATGAATTTTAGGGTGTGATCAATTAAACAATAAAGGTTTTTTACCAAATGTAATGGAATATCATTATTTGAGTAAGATGAAACATTACAAGCCCATTAATATATAAATGGTATTCGACATTGTCAACGGATATTAATTCTAGAAAGAACCATAAATATGATAAAATATTTCTCAAATAAAAAAATATTCAAAGTATAATAAGCCTAATTAATGTGTAACATAAAATTGGTGGTTGAATAAGCGAGTGATCTTCTTGATTTTGGATTTCCTCTCTCCCCTCTTCTTCTTCTATAGATGTAATTCAACTTTTAATCAAAAAAATCCTTTCCTGAATATAGGGTTATGTTGCCCTTTTGTGTGGCCAATTATTCTGAGTTGTAGACTTTTGTGTTGGTCTTGTACAATACATTCAATGTCTTCCCCATTATTGTAATAGATTGTGCATACTCTAATCAATGATATCTCTTCATTGCAGTAATATTTTTTCTATTTAAATTGTGTTATTGATTAACTAAAAATGGACTAACTATGTAGTGCTAAGGTAGTTAATCTAAGTTATGCACAACTATACTAAAGTAAATAAATGTAGTAAATAAATATTTTAATGATCTAAGCAAATATATAAAATGAAATACTAAACCCTAATGTGCAAGAGGGAAGAGGAAATAACTTGGATGAATATCAGAAGCTTTTCGGACTGTGTCGTAGTGATGAATAAAAAATCATAAAGCAGGAACGAATGTGTTGAGGTTCTATAGAGAAAAGAACTGGGTGGTGTGGCTAGACTGAAGCGCATGGGAGAGGATTGGGGTGCCCACGGGTGCTCTGGTAAGAAAAATATGCACCTTGGTATAGGGAAAAGGTCTAGAACTGGTCTTCATAGGTCCGAGGGATGACTGTTATCCTTCATTGCTTGTCAAATTAATTTCTTTATATTGCGTTGAATGATTTAAATATTCCAAGAGAGCCAAAAGACCCAAAAGGAAGTATAAAAACCCGAAAAAAGAAAGATGCAAATGAATGGGTTGGATTGACCTCAGTTGCCAAAATAGTGGGCTTACTAAACTAAGCATTTCACTACATTTCGGACCTGTTGTCCACTTGAAATTCCCCTAAGTTGAAAATTAAAATTTTGAGGTTAAGTGTCTTTTCTGTTGTCCTGGTGATGTGAAAAGTCAAAAAATTGGGAAAATCTACGTTTTTTGGGTCATTTTTTGTGTTTTTCAGGCCTGTCGGACATTTTTGTCTCGTGTGTCCCAGGTTCATTTGGGCTCTCTGTTCCCCGATCGGCCGATTTACCCGAAGTCTGTTCTTTTCGGGCCCGTCGGAACTTTTTGTCCCAAATGTCCCAAGTTCGCCCGGACCCATTGTTCCCTTTTCGTCCGATTTGGCCGAATCGTGTATTCCGCGTACTTTCATCCCGCATGTCCCAAGAACATTTGTGCGTCTCTTCCCCGCATCACCCGAATCGGCCAAACCGCGTACTTCACACTTTCACGTCCCTCGTGTCCCAAATGAACCAAGTGCCATTCGTGCTAATTTTTCCCACTCTACTCGAATATCTTGCTTTTCAATTTGGTAGATGTGTATTTAATGCACATTTATTGTCTTTCTCTCTCCTAAACGGCTATATAATGAACTGCCCCCTATGCATTTTTACACACTGCTTTCATGTTATCTATTGCTCGAACCCTTGCAACCAAAATTTCTGCATGTGTATCCATTTCCCTTGCGATTCCATCCCAAGTCCTACCTGCAACTCTGTTCTCCAAGTTACTATCAACATGAAGATTAAATTCCAGGGGCAGGAACAAGTTTCACCACTCGAGTCTATCGTTCCCGATATCGGGGACAGTGAAGTTTGCCATCTTGATTTTGGGGATTTTTGGGCAAGGATGATAGATGCAAACACTTCAGCTATGGCACAGATGATTCATGACAGTGGCTTGGTGTTCGTTGGTGGCTTCCCAATTTCAGTACAATGCGCAGACACAGTACTCACTTGCGGAGCTCATTTCAGTCCCGACTCAAGCGAACTAACGAACGTGCATGGAGAACTCATTGCTAAGTTATATGCCACCACCATTAGCACTACCCTAAGGATTCCTGAGATGGACAATGCTATAGTTATCTCCCAAAATCAAGCACAGGTCCTTTTCGATCAAGACAGTGATAACTATAAGGCGCGGGTGGTGAAGTCCTGGCTAAAAAACCCTAAGAAGGGGGCATCTCGTCTGTCCAAGACTCTTTTCCGTGTGGATTTCAATGAAGAATTGTCGTATTTTATAATCCTACTGGCTCGGGTCATGGGTTTACCCTCTACAAATGAGTTCCATTTCTGGATGTGCCCGCTTATCAATATGGTGTGTGAGGGAACTCAGAATATCAACTGGGCAGAGATCATTAGTATGAACCTAACAGAGCAACTGTCAAATGTGCAGCAAACTAAGAAATTTTATATGACTTCATACCTGATGTATACTCTGGTAGCATTGAGGCAATGATTCGGTTTCTCATACATCGATGCTCACAAGGATGACCTCGTGTATGCCTACTGCCCGCAGTTCACCCTGGAAACCAGCAATCGCAATTTCCAAAGGGTGAATGATGCTTTCACCATGTACATTGTCAGGCTACTAGAGAGCGACACCGCAAGGAGATTTTCTGATGAAGCTATGAATCTGATATCGCACTACGGTGCCTACTTTATTAAATTTAGAAAATTTTCCTATATCAGGCTTGCTAGCTATGAGAGCACTCCCCTCAAGCTTCCTATGTTCTGTAATGACAAAATGGCCTTGATAGAAGTGTGCAGGAAATTGGACAAATTACATAGAACCTGCAGGGATAAGAAAATTACTGGCTTGCATTTCCCCATCTCTTTGGGAAACTACACTTGCAAAACAGCCCTGGACGCACAAAATATAGAAAGAGCCCTAGCTCCCATCACTATCCATTTCTTCAAGCCAAGAACTTGTTTTGACTTGAAGAAGTTTATTGAGCAGAACATCAAGATCACCTATCATCATAGGGCAGACACAGAGGACTATTGGGCTAACTGTGCTGATGATTTTGAAGCCAGAAGGAGGCATTATGGCAGGTTTTCCCTCCAATTAATCCAAGAGCTTAACCTGTACCAAGTTCCTGAAGGGCTCCAGGATGACAACTCTGACCTATACTAATACAAGTATGACAACGTGGTCAAACATACTCCCTTAGAGGACTTGGATTGGTTCAAAAAGGAGAAGGATGATTTGGCTAAAATCCTAGCTCCTGTCTTAGTCAGGACCAAGATCTGGTTTCATAGGAAAGTCCGTGAGCTTAGGAGGCACTCAGGGGAATCCTCCTCCAAGGATGCTTCAACACCAAGAAGGGAAGCATCGACACCCAGATCAGAAGCATCTATGTAAACCCCTCCTGCCTCATCAACTCAAGGACCTGCAGTCTCTACTCCTTCCTCATCCACCCAGGTGTATCAGAAGAAATTCAAAGAAGTTAAAAAGGAGCCTGTGGAAGAAGACCCCCTGAGGAAGCATGCAGAATTACCTACGGGACCAGAGAACATTATTGTTCTCAGTGAAAGTGAAGAGAGTGAAGTGCCAGCTCTTGCAAGTGCCCCTGAAGCCCCAATGGATAAGGACAAAGAAGTCCAAAGCGCCAAACTTCCAAGCACTGTTGATCCCTTTGCACCAGGAGCCTCAAGTGCTCCACTCATATCTCAACTCGAGGCAACAGCAGTGCAAATCTTGGGCGCCATGAGTTCTCTGTCTCTTGGTCCTCTTGCCCCACCTGCTTCTTCCTCCTCCTCTTTTGCATGGGTGCAGCCTCTTGTCGATAGTAGGAAGAGAAAGTCTTCCTCCCGGATCTCAGGACCAAATTTTGATGCTGTGGCAGCCTTGTTAGGAACTACTCCTCCTTCTCGCGTCAAAAAATCCAGAACTACCTCCAAGATAGTGTCTGATGCTCAGGGCCAGCAATTTCTGGAGATAGCCAAGCCTAAGGTAGACAAACCTGAGCAGGATTTGCAGGCATCCGACCTTGAACTCTCAAGAATTTCCATGGGAGAGTCCACCCCTGAAGGTGAGATCCACAATCTTCAGGAAACAGTCACCAGAGTCATTGGGAGGGTAGAGAGAGGGCAGCAAACCATTGAACAGTTGGAGGAACAAACCCAGATTCTTACGAGTTTCATCAAGTCCTTGTTGTCCAAGGATAAAGTTTTGGATCCTACCCCATTGACTACTCTTCCACCACCTGTAATTCTGAGCCAGGATGAAGTGCAGAGTATCAAAGACATGCACAAGTATTCTATATATGGAAGGGCTATGGAGACCATGGTGGATGACATGCTGGTTGTAGGATTAAACTTCATTGATGAAGCCTTCAAACTCCACGGGAAGGTGAGTAATTTGTAACAGAAGCTCTCCTCCACTATTGGGAGCATTGATAAAGAACTTAAACTTTGGAGCAGTTGCATAGTAGACCTTCGCCTCATGGGACAACCAGATGAAAACATTTTATTGGAAAGCAAGGTCTTTGAAGATACAAAGGATAATTTGTCAAAATCTTGGGTCTACAGCGTGGAATGGAAGATCAAGGTCCTGGAGGAGGCTTTGGGAGAATTGAGAAATAGCTAGCAGAAGGGTGAGGCCTTCAAAACACTAGTTATATCTACCTTCAAAGATATACATTGCCATCTTCATGATGAGACTTCTGGTGTGCCTCTCTCCTTACAAGAAATCAAAGCTCAATTTAGAGCTTTCGTCAAAGGTGATCTATTTAAGGAGAGTTCCATTTCTAAGGAAAAAATGAAGGAGATCTGCTCTCTTCAATCGGCTATAGAAGAAGCGAACAAGGATTATCATACTCATGTCGAATTTGACAAATAAATGGAGAAATGTCTCGGATTTTGGACTCAGTCCACCGCCAACACGTCAGTTCCACGTGGCAGAGACATAGCAGAAGAATTAAAAAGATTTAGACAACGGATCCTCAAATCAGTGGGTCCATCCCAATCCTGAACGCTTGTCTTCTTCTCCTAATTCTTCTCTTTTCTTCCCTTCTTCATCGCGAATTTATTGTAATTAGTTGGGGTATTGTGATTAGTAGCCCTTTAACTAAACATTAGTTAAAAGAAGTAGTTACCAAGAGTAACTAATTTGTAAACTATATAATGGCCTCTCCTCGCCATTTTTGAGGGAGAGAACTTGGCTTATTTATAAAATTGTAAAGAAATCACAATGAAATCAATACAAAAGGATTTCCATTCTTTGTCTATCCGATTCCTTTTTATTCGTACGCTGTCCATTAAATATTGTTAGATCATTTGTTTACATTATGCTGAGAAGCTTTGTATTCTTGTAGATGTTATTTATAGAACTTGTGTGTCTTTTCAAATTTCATCTTATTAACGTAAGTACAAATGATCTTATTCCAATCCGATGTAATCTCGCATGCATAAAGAATTATTCTGTCATCTATAATTCTGAATGGTACCCATCTGCTTATTTTCAGCATTTTCATTCCTCTGTCCTTTTGTAATTGGTGAACCTATATAGGAATTTTTTTTATGATAGCCAAGTTCCATAGTGAAACCATGCTTTGTATATGTGTAAATAAGTTCGTTTCTGAATAAGGGAACCTCTCCCATTAAAGAGGAGGGACTTTTTGTCCCCTGACTGTTGCTCTTCTTGAAGTTCCTTTTTGATGACCAACAAGTGGGGAGCACACAAATAGGTTGAATTTTTTTTTGACACACATCCCCATGCTTTGCAGGATCAACCAAGAAAATGGTTAATTATTTTATCTTGGATGCATGCTCTCTTCTAGGTCTCTCTCTCTCTCCCGTGAAGTAAAAGTAGTGCTGCCGATTAGCACACTTGCATGTAAAACTTGTTTCCACTTCATAATGGAGCTCAATGGATCTAATGAATGCTGCATGCAAAACCCCCATTTTGGCATCTGGATTAAGTTTTCAAAGGCAACAGTCCACCACCCTGCTAAATATGTAATGAATTGTCTAGCACAGGGAGAGGGTGTCCTTGACCGTTGCAAAAAATGAAAGTTTTTCTCACTGCAGGTGATACCTGCATGAGCGTATGATCGTACTGTTATTGCTTGAGGATAAATTTTCTGTATTACTGATTTTTTTTTTTTGTGATATTATGAAACTCAATGAAGGTGTTCCCATGGTAATGGCTTCCAGCGATGCATGCTTAGATTTCATCAAGGTTAGTCTTTTAGGTACCTCTTCACTTCTCTAGATCTAGATTTGAACATGCACTGTAGAATTGCACAATATTCAGAGGAATACGATCTGAATCGCTTTATCTAGTATTCGCCTGATGCTAGTTATCCGTACAATAACATCCTCTATTTTTAGGGTCCTGATACCTTTGCACGCTTTGGGTGAACGTGTTTTTCATCAGGCTTAGTGATCCTCTGTCAGCGTGCCTATCTCAATTATATTGGTGAAGATTCGGAAGGATGCATCATGATCACCCAAGAAGTGTGATGAGCGGATGAATCCTAGCATAGAAAACCCAAAATGGGGTATGTAAGACCTTTTTGCGTTGCAATAGACTGTGGGATACAATTGACAGTGCATGAGAAAGCATAAGTGGATGTAGAAGGATGCTTGTGGGGCACATGTGTCACATACTAAAATGGTAGTGTGATCACTCAAGATTGCAAGTTATGATCACTGATAACAGTCAGAAACAATGTAATAATGGAATGGTTCCTGAAAAATGAGGCAATTTCTTAAAATAGGAAGTCCTGAATGGCACAACTTGTTATAAATAGAAGATCGATCCAAAAGAGGTGGTAAGGAATCAGAGAAAGTGTAGGGGAATTGCATGGGAAATAAATGGGAAAATAAGTGGATATATATGACAGGTCATGGATGTAAGAGGAGTGTGAATGCAACTTAATAGATGGTATAGGATATGTCCCAAAATAGCAGGTACATGGTCCTACCTGCTAATAATTTCTAGAACGAGTGATGATCGAAGGGGGTGAGATGCATGTGGAAAAGTTTTGTAAGATATGGCTGAAGCTTGATACACTAAATCTTTCCTCTGGTTTTAAGCATTCCCACAGGTAGGTGTAAGATTGTTTCATTGATGGATGAGAAATGAATGTGAGCGTGACGCAGAGGTCTTGAGTGCACCATTTTGAAGATGTTAGAGGAGCATGGTAGTTAAAATTTTAGAAGTGAAATCCTCGATTTTCAGTGAGCAACTGGAATTTTATTTTGGGTATGTTCAGGAAGATCCAGGGAATGGGTCATTAGAAAATCATGTGAAATTTAGAGTGACTATCGGCTCTGGATACGATTCCAGGAGTTTACAAATGAGATGAGTTGTACATAAACCAAATTGGAGCTGAATATGAGCTCGGTGAGCTGGGTAGGTATGAAATACCCTAAAAAGTAGAACAATCAATAGTTGAGTTGCAATGAGCTTCAAATTATTCTTGATCCGAATGCAAAATTTTGTGAGCTTTGATCCCAGTACTTACTCTGGATGAATTAGGACTCCAAAATGTTAAGTTATCAAGTAGAATAGATTTTGTCAAATAGTTTCAGTTAACATGTTACATTATTTGGCTGTGTTTCAGTGAGGTATGGAGGTCAACAGTGAAATCTAACTCATACTCAAATTTGACATGTTTTGATTCATCTGTACTATCTAGAAATTGTCGATTGTCCATGGGGTCAATTGTGAAGTAATTAACTAGTCTCAGACCATAACAGCATGCATTTATGTCATTGTAAGGATCATCTTCAACAAGTTTAACATTTTTTGACAAAATTTCTTAATTTAAAGGATTCATCTGACTCATGGTTCAAATTTGAAATTGTTTGGATGTACAAGAATCATGATTTTGTCCATGGTTCATGACATGTGGTAGTGACACTGAATTCATTGTTTGATTTGTTCAGTCATAAAGTAGCTTCATCTTGGCAAGCTTAAATGATTAGATACTTGCCAAATTGGTCTCTAGGACCATCATGGGAATTATGAAAGGTCATCATAATAGTGGAATGACGAACATATGAAGATCCATGTATGTTTACAAGAAAGATGAATTGAGTCAATTCCATCAAGGATGAATTTATTGGTCCATGAAAGGCTTGAGGGGACCATTCCATATAGAGCATATTTTCAAAATCCTGATTGTTTTAGTTTCTCAGTCTTCGACCTGTGAATTGTGGAACCACCATTCATTGATTAGATGTTCTTAAAAACTTCATCAACTACCTACAAGTGTGATAAAACTACATTCTTGGAGTTGGCACTTACAATTATCTGCATTTAGATTATGAGTCATTTATGCACTTTGGGAATCCCATAGTGATGGAAAACTTATCCTTGATAGATGAAACTAAGGACTATGTGTCAATTTCTAAGTCATTGAAGTAAATAAGAATCGCTAGTTGCTATTCATTGTTCTCTCTCCTCTAAAGTTGAATTGTGGATTATGAGGTTATTTCTGTGTGAGTACTCTATTATGTGCAGTCTGCTCTGCTAAAAATATAATAGCTATTCCTTTCCTTACTTGGTCTAAATTATTCATTCCTTCATCGCATGGAGCCATTTGGAAGGCTCCCTTGTAAACCCCAATATAAGGACTTTTCCTAAGAATTTTTGAAGTGTAGAATTTGTGAAGATAAATCTTAGGCACCTATTCATGCCATGAAGGAATTATGTTTAATTCAAGAATACCTTCTTAGGTCATGTTTACATTGTGAAATCCTTGATAAAAGTAGAGGTTATTATTTGACCTGGTTTGAGTGTTGGACTGGATAATATAACAATACCTTTTTGGGGTCGAAAAATGGTTATTCAGGAAAATTTCTTGGCAAGGATTGAATCTATTGGTTTTCATAGCATATCCTCATGTACCCATAAAAGGATTCATTGGATACAATGTATTCGGGCATTATTGTGTGAACCAATGGAATGTTATGAGATCAAATGACTGTATATTTTGAGACAGTTGCATTAGGTCAGATAAATTTTTCCATTGTTACTGGCAAGTGGGTATTTAGTTGGCCGAAAGTATCACTAGGTACAAATTTGTTTTGGTTAGTAAGGTTGATTAACCCCACATGAAGTTGAAAATATTGACTTTTTGTTTGTTAAGTAAAGTATTTTGGGGTAAAACAAGAAGAGATGTTTTAAATTAAACACTGGATAGGGTCATAATGAAGGACTAATGTTACATTGATCCACATTTATAAGAGACAATAGAATAAAATTTATTTTCTAAAAGGAAGAAAATGTATTTGGTTGAATGCACTATTTCCATGAGGACAAATGCATGGTTTCATTAGATTTGGCTTCCACCATTGCTCCATGAACTATATGTCGATTTTCAAGACAAGTATTTTTCCAAAGTGCCATGGAGATGTTGAAAGCTCTGTTTGTTATAGTGAATACATATTGTTGACAACCATTGATACTTCATGTGGATCCAATGCACTTATATCTGACTGGTTTTGTACCTTCATCTGAACATGTTTAGGTTAATTGAATTTTGTTTGATAGAATTCGGAAAATGCCATGATGGATTGGTTCATTATGAATATGGTGTATCCTTATGCAACTTCATTGAATTTTGATTAGGATCTGATACTGTTTAAGCTTATTATATGAGTTATAAAAATCAAGACTTTTATTTGATTGGAATGACTCATTTATATTTGAATGAAAACTCATTCAATTACACGAAGAAAGAATTGATCCATTGACTAGACTTCTTAGGATATGAGCTACCCTTCACAGGGATTGCTGCATTTTTTAGTTTTGATTTGCTTTATGATCTTAAGATTGAGTTCTGATGTGAATGCTCGATGTGCGAACAAAAAGTAAGTTTATTTCTATGGAGAGTGACGAACAAATAGCTAATTTGGACAGGCCTCAATTGGTGATTAGGACTTACAAGGGATGTGGCAAATCCTCATCTAATGATTCAAGTGATCAAGTAATGAACCCAAAAAAATGGTTAGTATAGGTACCCCTCTGATTAATCAAAATGGGTGTCACTACCACATCCAAATGTTATAGGCACCATTTAGCTAAAATGTAATTGAACTCACTCAATCCAAAATGGGGCAGTTTCTCAACTAGCTGGTCATCTCAATTGGAATACTGGGAACTTTAGGGTTCACTATAGTAGCCTCCATAAGGTTAGTTTTGGAGGATTTACTGGTCAATGCATATGTGAGATCACCATGAATATGCCCATAAGAAGATATTTAGCTCTGAATCCAAACCTACAATGAAGATGTAAGGAGTAGTAGAATTGCTCCAATTGCAGTTTTTTGAATGCATGTTCTTGATGATTACAAGGCCAAATAGTGTATCTCATAGGTGTTAGTACCATTTGTATCTTGATCATCAATAAGTTTTGGTAAGACTCTAGGTTCTTATTCTGAATTAGTATCCAAATAAGAAATTAGTAGTTTTCCTCAAAAAGATGATTCCAAGAAAAACAAAAAAAGGGACCTTGGCCACTTTTCGATTCTCAAGATCATCCTTGAGGATAGTAAGATAAGAGCATACATGGGTTTTGGATCAAAACAAATAGTGTGAAGAAAAAGGAAATGAATCATTTTTTAAAACTTTGCCTCCATTTGTTAACCTATAGATAAACATGTAGAACAGAAATAAAATTTCATATAGAACACAAAATAAAAATGAAATTCTGGAATTTGGTTAAAATAAGTAATATGTTGGACATATATTGAGAAACATAGATTAAAACATGAAGATTATGAACATGGCTAGCACACCTAATTTTAAAGTAAACTCACTTGAAATGAACATTAATGACACTTGATTCCAACGGAAACACACCTCTTCATGATGGTAGAAACTAGCACAGTTTTAAGGGAACACAAACACTAGTCACATATGACATGCAAGCATATGTCACAACAAGTTTATATGTAGATTTAAAATTATGTTAACATAAAGAATCATAATATAGACGCACTTAGTGGAGGTGGAAACTCACGACCAGTGCAAATATGTACAAACTAGGAAGTTTAAATTCTAGTGCACTGGATGTAACACTAACACACAAAGGAACTCGATTGAATACACACTATATTATGAAGGAAACGCACACAAGTATAGAAATAGAAATTTAGATCTGGTGATGCTAGCACAAGTTGTCGTGAGATATGATATTGACTTAGAGATGATCATGGTAGATGCACATATCACCTATAACTACACAAAAATAGTAAAAACCTAGACTAAATTATTTGGATAATTTTACAAACTATGTTCACAATATTAGGCATGAAAATCACATAACAAATTGGTCAGTGATTTCTGAATAATACTAGGAAGAACAATGAAGACAAGAATTTAATTTCACTACTAAAATATGATTAATAATATGAAAATTTATGTGGGTTTGTCTCACTGGGCATGCTGCCATAAATGTATACAAGAGAAATACCGTACAATATAAAAAATAATAAATTACAAACTTGATCCTTCCTCGTATCTCCTTGTAACCTCAAGTGATTGAAGATTGGAATGAATCATTGAACCTGTTGAATCTCTTGATAAATTACAAACTTGATCCTTCCTTGTATCTCCTTGTAACCTCAGATGAGACTACTGAAGATTGGAATGAAGCACTGAATATTTTTGAATCTCAATGATCAAAATTTATGTGGATGATCTGAAGATGTTCCAAATTGAAGTAGATTTCAGCTACGAGTAAAGTGATTGAATGACTGATTTTTACTGATAGGTTATTCATGATCAGTTGGAAAAACTTAACAAAGTGTGTAAAATTGAAGGGAAATTCAAAATAATAACGATATCAATTTAGAAGCTTCTAAAGGTGAAAAATTTATAGGAATGAGTTCTTTATGTATAGATGAAGGAAGAAAATCCCAAATCCTCAATTTGTGTGATTGAATTATCTAATATGAAGCTAACTAAAGCATGATTATATTGTTTAGTTGAGTTTCTAACTTGATTAACAAGATAAGATGTTGTTTTGAGACTGATTGAATGAGTTATCATTGAGTTAGAAAAGGTGGCATGCCTTTTGAATATTTTTATCTTTTGTATTGAAATATTAAATTCATGTCTTTTGTTTTATTCACCTAAAAAAGAGAAGTGAATTTTAGATTTGGGGAGATTTGATTTAATTTTGGGATGCCATGCTTTATGGGATATGTTTAATTGACTCAAATGCATGATTTTATTTAGTCTAAATTTGTCATCTTATGTATATTTAATGATTTAATCTTTAATTGATTTGTTTTTATCTAGTTGACTTGAGATGTTAATTATTGAAGTGAAAGTGAATAAGGGCGAGGTGGAAATAGATATATGTAGGATTTGTTAATTATTTTAATATGAAATTTGCTAATGGGATATGGGATGAACAATAAGAGTGATATGATTAATTAATTAATCATAGGAATGGGGTATGAGTGTAATATGGTCCATAGTGTGAATATTTATTAATTCGATACCTATGTGTGATCGATAGGAATGATTAGGGGATTTGTAGGACAATTTTGTAAAATTTTGTGAAATAGCGGAATATATAAAAAGTGGTTGAAAGTTTTCGAAAATAGTCGTAAGGTATTGTGAAGTAATTATGAGATGCTTTCAGAGGTTTAGAATGCATAATGTGATATTTTAGGGTGTCTACAACAAGCATGGAGTACATATAACAATGTTTCACATTGTTACAAAAAAGTACATAACACAAGGAAACGATTTTGATTCCAATTATGGTTATAAAAAATCTTGGGAAAATTTGAACAATATTATTGTAGATTATCAACAACTTCTCATTATACCACTTACAGAAATTATAAAGGCACCCCATGGGCCCATATCTACAATTGGGTCAATGGTTAGTTATTTGTCTCTCTTCTCAAACTTTCAAATATTTCAAAAAATAAAAAATTAATAAAAAAACAAAAAAACTAGGACTTCAACATGACTCAGGTTACTAGTTTCTACTTTAAATATGTTATTTATCACATGATTTATAGATAGGATACTATATTTTTCTATTCACATATTCATTTTGCATGGTGTTTGAGCATGATGTAGGTCACACGTGATCATATTTGGATTTCAGATGTAATAATTTCCCTCTTTCCAGTGGTCTTACCTTATTTGGGGCATACTTTTATACAAATAATAATATACAAGGTTATATTTTTCTATACTATTTCACATTTCTTTCTATTTCTAGCACATTTATTGCTCATGTTTATGGCTTTCATTCTGGTATGTTTCTACCAAGATTTGATACTAATACATATGGATTGTATAGATTAGTGTCTATTAAGTTATCCACCTTTCGTTGATGTTTACTTTCTTGCACATCAAATGTGATAGTATTTGTCTTTGGTGTATGACCTTGGTATTTTATTTTTTTTACGCTCGTGTTTCACTTATTTATTGCCTTAGTAGTGTTTCCTATGTTGTATTTTGGTCCGTATTTTTTGTAAAACACTATTATATTCCTTGTATGCAACCTCTTTTCCTTCTACGTTGAATTGTGTATGACTTGTGCATGTTGATATTACGTACTTGTTATAGTTTGGTGCCATGATTTATATCATGCACTCTTTTTGTGTGATGAGGTGTGAGTGTGTGTGTGTGTGTGTGTGTGTGTGTGTGTGTGTGTGTGTGTGTGTGTGTGAGAGAGAGAGAGAGAGAGAGAGAGAGAGATTGACAATGCATGGTTACTCACCACATCTATGTCTTATCTTACAATATGTTATCTTCCTCTACATGACATGTTACAATTCATATTTCTTTTGAGACGAGTGATCTATATTATATCTCCCTCACCTGAAAAGGAGGGAATTCACCGGGCTTATCACATAAAAAATGGACAAAAAGATATAAAATAAGGTACATAATACAATGAACAAGTGTATATGTAGAGGATATAAGATTATAAACAATTTCATGATGGGAAAAACCTTCAAACATGAACAATGTCAGCTTTTGATTTTTTCCAATACATTTTGGATTGTCAATTTCATAATTTTCCAAAAAATACATAAAGTATCATGGTTCAAACAATGAGTTAGGTAAAGCGATAAAAAAAATTATATGGCTACACTACATGTGGTTACAAATGCATGATTGTGATCTATTAGTTCATGTTCCAATTAAATATACACATATGGTTTATGAATATTTTATGGCATATTCTACTCCCTTTATTGATTATGTGAAATTGAATTTTATCATATATGAGGGCATGAGAATATTTTGTCCCTTTTTGAACATTCTATGGTATCGAATTATTGTGAGTATGGTGGGGGCTTGATTATACCTGATAAACTTTTTGATCATGTAAACTTGGAATCTAGATTCACTTACAATGGTGGGGCTCAACTAGAATGGGTAATGTATATTAAGTTTAGTGAGATCCATCGACATTGACATCATTCCTAGAAAACCCATGGTGGTTCCCCCTTTTCAAATGGTACATTGTGTATTTATTCTCAAATTATTGTTTTTGGGCCTACTTTAACCCAATATCATTGCATTTTATTGCTTTTACAAATTAGGGACCGATCACCCCCAATTATCCATTGCAAGGAAAGAATATCCTTCTCCAAATGCCTCAATTATGGAGCAAAATCTACTTTAAATGCTTCACTAGAAAGCCTCAATATTCACAAGGAAATTTATTTTCCACACATATAATGGGTACTCTTTTCTTACTCTTTCTTTCAATTTATATTTCATATTTAGATTTAAAGTTTCAATTTTTATAACATGGACTCTAATGAAACTCTCGTTTTACAAGCTTTTCTTTAGACACCTCTTGATAACTCAAGTGTTCAAGAATTCAAGCAAAGGAAAAGTGTGTCTACACACTTAGGTGCATGTTTTAGGACTACAACTAGATATTTTAATTTACTAGATTAAAAGGGGCAGATTTAGAAACCCAAATTTGGTCATTTGACATTAAATAATGTTGTTTTTAGCTTATATCCATTATATATGACGTTTACACATAAATAGAGCTCAAATTCGCTATCATATCTAATCTTAAGTATTGTAATCCCCCACTTTCCTACTCAATCATCGATAGGAACACTCCTATCAATAAAAATTCCTTATATATCTTATACTAATCTCTCCATATCATTTTCTTGACTCTCAACCCTACGAGACAAAATTGTCCAATAAGGACATGATTGCCTATTGATCTTGTCCCCTATTAATTGATTTTTTTCCTTATCCTTATAAGAGTCATATTTGAAAATGAATTTCATTTTATGAGTCAATCTTCCCCATTTAGGTTGGCCTTATTGTGAAACATTACCTTTGGATCGGTATAAATACAAGTCAAACTCACTCATTTACTAACTTGGTATTTACTTGGACTCCCACCAAGCACTTATCAAGAAACTTGCTCTAGTGTTCCCTATTGTCAGAGAATACACTAGTATAATCCATTAGAAGGTTTGAAGAACTCTAAACCAAGTCAAGTCATTCAAAGAAAATTCAAATAAAACATTATCAAGTATTAGAGAGACACATTTCAATTGCATACATATAGTGGAAAGGAGCACAATTGTACTTCCAAAACGTGGCATAACTACATCTGTGTTTTATCTCCGCATGGGGGTAATGTAGTGCACCACATCAATGATCAGTGGGCGTCTCCAAGGCCAATCCAACTTGAAATCCCCTTAACACTATTCCCCCTATCCAATTTCCAATCAAGTGCTTGTATAATAAACCTAAGGTTTGCTATTACAAGAACATGCCCACATATTTGGAGTATCAAAAGTTAAAAAGGGTAGAGAATATTGGCATGAAAACACAAAGCCTGATAAACAAGAACATGCTTGAAACCAAGACAAGAACATGCAATAAGTTTCAAAATATGTGTGGATAGTTTGTGCATGTTCTCCTAGTTTCATGTTTTATGTCTACATCAATATTCTTGCATTTCTCCTAGTTTCAAGCTCATTCCGGTCACTTAAGTATAGAAACAACTAAGTAAACTATCATCTTATGATTTTACTAATTTTACCATATGCCCTAATTAATCAAATGTGTCATATTTGAATGCACATCCTTTTTGGATTTCAATCATAATTAGGGTTTAACATTAATTTCAAAACAACTTGAATTTTAGGGTGTGATCAATTAAACAATAAAGGTGTTGTACAAAATGTAATGGAATGTGATCATCTGAGTAAGATGAAACGTAAAAAGGTCGTTGATATATAAATGGTATTTGACATTGTCAACAGATAGTAATTCTAGCAAGAACCATTTAAGTATGATAAAAAAAATTCTCAAGTAAAAAAAATAGTGGGAGTATAATAAGCCTAATTAATGTGTAACATGAAATGTGGTAACCCTGTTGAGATATAGATGGTCATTTACATTGTCAACGGATATCAATTCTTATAAGGTCATTGACATAATGGATGAAATTTCTCACAAGAAGAATAAGTGTGATAAGATCTTTATGGAGTAAAAAAAGTATGCCAAAATTTAATCAATTTTTTACTCATAGTTAAATGGCCCGCATGTACTAGTTGGGAATCGAACTTAGTTATGTACCATGGTAAGGTTATAATCTACCACTAGACCGTCAGTGGTAATGTTCTATGGTGCATTACATAAGGAATGTTATGAACAAATCAACCTAAACTATAAAGAATATCATTTCGTAAATGATGACCTTGAACTCTACTTGTCCATATCATAGTAGAATAACCTTTGAACACAAGCCACTCTCAACTTGCAATAAGTTTCAAAATGAAGTACGCTTTAGAAATGATATTAATAGATAATCAAAACTCTGATAAAAAGCCATTCTGTTCTTTAAAAAAATTGCAAATGAATGAGAATATTGCATAATGAAAAATGATCAAACTTGAATCCTCGTGAGCCGTATTTTAAATTTCCATGGAATAATCTTATCACTATACAACACACAAGCCACTCTCAACTTGCAATTGGTTTCACGATGGAAGTACACTTCACAAGTCATATTAAACAAGAATAATAATAATAATACAAATAAAAAATAGTGACAAAAAAATAAAATCTTTGACATAAACAAAGAAAAGGACGCCAAATAAAGTCTTTGACATAAACAAAGAAAAAGACGCCATATTGAGTGATAGGCGCAAATATGACAGTGCACCAGCCGGGAATCGAACCCGGGTCTGTACCGTGGCAGGGTACTATTCTACCACTGGTGCTGCTATACGAAAATGTCGATTGAGGTTTTACTTATTCACGTATTGTAAAAAAAAAATTACAGCAAAGTTCGAAAAGGCGAAGAGACAAAAAGCAAATGGAGATGCGGGGTATCGAACCCCGTACCTCTCGCATGCAAAGCGAGCGCTCTACCATGTGAGCTACATCCCCAATCGTTAATATCTTGTCCACGCCATAGTATTCAATAACTACAAATGGAGCACTAATTCAACAATGAAGTCGCGTGGTAATTGCAATTACAGACGGCTCACTAATGAGCGGACGTGAGTTTCATGTTTATTTATCTAAGCTTTTACGGTGTCTTCAATAGCTCTGCGGGATGTGTGTTTAAATCTACCACCTCATGTTTGCCTCTATAGCTCAGTGGTAGAGCGTCAGTCTTGTAAACTGAAGGTCCGTAGTTCGATCCTGCGTGGAGGCACCTCTATCATTGGCAGGGGCACCATTAGAGACGCTTATTTGCTGGTGGCTGGCTTACATTTTAATAGAATTAAAATCCGTATTACTTAACTTAGGTAGCTTGTGTAGTATGTCGACTCGCGATGGATGGAAGGAACTGAGTCACCTCGTTTAGTGTATTTATTAATCCCACATGTGATGTACGTGGGAATGAATAACGATATGTATAGGGAAGTCTGTACGGTTACAAATTTCTCTTCCGAGACATCTGATAAAATTGGAACGATACAGAGAAGATTAGCATGGCCCATGCGCAAGGATGACACGCATAAATCGAGAAATGGTCCAAATTTTTTTAATTATTTCACATTTACAATTTCTAGCCTGCTTTAAAATCTTATTAACAGGAATAAAATGCAGATAAAACTCGTGTATTCATACAAACGTACGAGAAACACAATAAATCCAGAAAAATGACCGACTCTTGCCAATGATGAGGTATATCCTACTTGTATTTAGGGTACTATGTTATGTTTTGTTTTGACCTTACTTTATTTGGCATCAACCCATTTTTATTTATTTTTTGACAAAATCTAATTTTCGACTTGAATTTTGATTTTCAAAAGTTCGTTACACTAGAAACTAGATTAAGATTTAACACCCATCCTAGGAATATTTGCACAAATTGTTCATATTTGACACTTTTCCATGTCAAAATATCTAACCATCGCCTATTACTTTCTAGGATTTGTTTTTTGTCAAAGTTGTTCTGATGAGGTTCAATTGGATCTACTCACACCCCTAATCAAAACCAATCAAGTTTTTGGATCAATCTAGCACACAATTTAGGTCGATCGAGAAAATAACTCACATTATATTATTGCACTTTCTATGATAGAGCTTCATTGGCCTAATTGAACCAATCAAGTAATTGATTTATCTAAGCATGTAATTATGTCCAATAGAGCTCCAATTGACTTTATTATGATGAGGTTTAATTGGCCCACAATCATGAATGTGATAGAACCAATCAAACATGCATGTGTGATTGGGGGAAAATTGAGCACATATTTATATCATGTTATTACCCTTTCTCTTATGCAATACTTATAGCCCAAAATCTCGAAAACGTACAACCTTTGTTCGCAGTCTCAATGTTTATGTTTTCATTCACAAAAGATGATGATGGCACCAATTTAAAAGCAATACCTTAAATCAAAAAATTATAGTTACCAACAAAATGCATAAAAACAAAATGAGTCTTAAAATTATTAAATGAATATATTATTCTAGTGATCATATTGTAAGTTGGTGCGAAAACATTTGGGTTCACGTGAATTCTTGGATCACCAAAAATAAATGAACAATTGGAGTTAGTTTGTGTTTACATTTTGTGTTATTGGCGGGTTACATAGTGAAGAAGTACATTGTTGGAGATGCATAAGTATAGTGTTGTATTATGTGGAGTGGACATGTCCATTGCGCAATGTTTTTAGATTACACAATACCTATGTGTAATGTCAAGTTTGTTGTGCAACTGTGTAAGTGCACAATTCTTCCGCACAATTATTTGTGCAAGTTGTGTAATCCTATTCAAGCCACAAAAGTTTTTTTTTGTGCTTCAAGCATATATGGTTTGACCCAAGCCGCAAAATATTGTGAACTTGTTTTAGAAGCCACAAAGTACTACTGAAGGCACATAACACTATTTAGATTTCCGGAACACTACAAGGTCATTCAAAACCATAAATCATTTATATTTGAATGTTTACATAAACAAGTTTTAGAATGTCTAGTTTACATTTGAAGTATGTAAGTTTAGAAGTCTTAGTGTGTGGCATTGGATGGATTTGTAAAAATAGCCCAATTTCCTTAGGAAGATAGTTTTTGGTACATTAGAAATATTAGTGTGTACATTAGAATATTATTTGAGTAAATATAACTATATTGTTTTCATAGTTATCATAACCATAGATTTAATATTTGGACTAGGTTACAAGTTGTTTTAACTACTCATGTATGTTAATGAATGTGGTTATAGGAGATATAATAGGTCAGAAGGTAGAAGAACATGATAAAAGATGCAAACTTGTAACCCGAGACCTTGAATGCATGTGGTATTTGTGAAGTGGTTTAAAGTGGAAGTAAATAAGTGTGTGAAGGAGTGCATCGTTAAAAATAAGTGACAAGAGTGGTTAGATTTTTCTTTCTTTTGTAATATGTTTCTAGCGTGACCCATAAACTGGAAATTCCTAATTAATATAATCTGATGAGATCCTTGTGCCATCACTCAAGTTACTAGTGTGAGTTTCTTGGTTTGCCTCATCAGATATCATATCCACCTCTTCTTAGCTCCCTCCCTCATCATAAAAACATCCACATAACTATCACTCCAATCATTAGTGTGAATTATCCTCGAGGCACAAACCGAGCCTCTTTTACCCCATGCACACATTTCACACTCCTACCCCATCACGTGACGGTTTATATTTAATTCCTTACTCTTTTGAATACCTTCACAACCTCACATAGTTGTGCATGTGACATTTCTCTCCTTGATGATATCCTTACTCAGTTGCTCTTTCAAATTGTCTCTTCTTGATTCGCCATTCAACTCAACACCTATTTCTTATTGTATCCTATCCTCTTCTCTATTCTACAAAACCCAATTTGGATTCGTGCTTGCACTCAATGCTCTTACATTCCCCCGCCTCACCTAATACATCACAATAGTGAATTCACATGTCGTAATAGTGATTACCTTTTCTAGTGAACTTTCCAATGATTTTCACCTTTTCTAAACATTAGTATCACACTTTATATATATATATATATATATATATATATATATATATATATATATATATATATATATATATATCCCTTTCCTTAGTCAGACTCACAACTTACATCCAACACAAGTTCACTCCTATGACTATGTTGCACTTTACTCATTTCACACTTGGTCTTGTTGATTATCATGTGACTCATTCCAAAACCCTTAATTTTAGCTCCTTCACAGATCTCGCCATATCATGATGAAATCTCCTTGGTTCTTGGTCATGCCTTTAACACACAATTACCACTTCCACCTTTGGCTCCACCAACCAACACATAGAAAAATTAGGAGAGTATTTATCCTAGTACTCTTGATTGTGCCCTAGGCCTTCTTCATACTATAGCAATATCCAAAACAATTCTCCTCTAATATCTACTAGTTATACTCATGATTCTCTTCATCTCATCCCACTAAGATCACAAATATTGCAACCTCATTTCATCTCATTGATCTCACTCCCCCAACTCACTCACTATGCTGAGCTTACTGACATCACTCACCATGAATATATGCCCTCACCTATTGCCAGTGTAACTTACTTGCACATTTTCCACGATTTGTCCATGTAAACTCTGACATTTCCATCATGACTGCACTCTCAAGTTTTACACTTTACACCCAACTTACATGCTCTACACACTACTTTCATGCTATGTACACCACTTTCATGTTCCACTTACAAGTTACACAATCCACTTCTAACTCACATGCTCTATCTACAATTCTCACACCCTACCTCCAAATTATGTACTCTACCTCCTACTTTTGCTCTTTTCCTAACGCTTGCAAAAACCTCCAAATTACACCACTCACCTCCAAATTGTACGTTTTGTCTCTAAATCATGTTCTTTGGCTCTCACTTGTGCATTTTTATTCCAAAGCACACAATCCTCCCCCAACTTACATGCCCCACACAGCTATGCCCTCTTGTATTCACCACACACTTTAGTCCCCACAAGCATGGTCCACTCACCACTTCTTACTAGTCACTCCATATGGATTCTTTTCACCCCCATGCCTAATCCCAACCTAGCATGCTCCACGAACACCTCTTTTATCATGTCACCAAACTTGAGCCCTGAATCTTGAAGGTTTATGTGCCTCACTTAACCTACCACCAAATTTGTAATAATGGTGTCATTCTTCTCATATCCTCCTTATATGACAAATTTACCTACAATAAGGACCCCCAACAACACTTTCACCTCTTCCATTACACATGTCATCTCTTCAAACATCAGGAAGTGTTCCTCTTGCACAACTTCCTATTTTCTAAAAAACTAGCTATGCACTCAACTGGTACTCAAGTATCCCGCCGCATAGTCCTCATATTTTATTGTAACTTTATGACACCTTAACTATTTATCCATTTATATTGATCCTAAATCCAACTTTTCCAACCTCTAAATGTTTCAATAATCTAAAAAATAACACATTCTTTCCTTTGTTATACATTGGTGTACACTTTTTCACAATTTATCCTTCCCACTCACATAATATGAGTTTTTTGAACATTTTGCCAAATTTTACATCTGCCACATATCACATCACCCCTAAATTCACCCTTTACACACTTTTAATGAATGCATGCATATGGATCAAGGCCTTGAGGATGTACCTTGGGCATCTTTTCAGCTTGATGATTCCTTTGGGTACTCCCCAACCTACTCTGCCACTACACTCACATGTCCAGCATGTCATCCACTAGTATTCTTATCCCATTCCTTCTTCACCTTGTCTCCAAACTCAATTAAAATACTCCTTACTTCCTCACTAATCACCCTTGCATTCACACACTCCATTATAAGAACATTTGCATACAAATCCCAACATTCATTCCATTTAGACACCTCTACACCATCCTTCCAAGGATTATAGATTTTTCCACTCTACACGAAAATTTATTTCCTTATTTTTAACACTCTCCACTATCATCCATAAGTAAACCCTTTTCACCGGAAAGTCCTCTCAATGTGCCAGCTACTTTGGGGTTCATGTGGTACTCCTCACAATGAGTTGTCATGGATTATTCCCAAGCACTTACCACTGTTATGGAGATACTTATTTACCCTGTTTCCGGACTTATACATAGTATGTATTAATTCCTTATTCATTCCCTTTGAGAAGAAAAAAGTTTGTGTTTATTATGTTTTTGTAGAAACAAAAGTTATAAAGGAGTCACGTCTGTATGACCACCTTGTAACTAGATTGTTAGATTTCTTTGGCAAAAAATTGCAATATAGTCCCTCTTGCAACTGGCTTGCGACTGGCAATTTGTTACAACCATATTTTTTATAAGTTGTAGCAAATTTACAAAAACAGAGTGTTATATCTACAACATAAATGTCTATGAAAAATTAAAAGAAAACTGAAAATACTATGAAAACCCTAAAGGAAAGACAATATTATATTTATAAACATGGAATAGTTTTGCGCACAACCCCAAAATTATCCCACCATGGTCACCAAAATTTATGCCTAGATTTGGATCACCTAAAATATGTACTAGTAGATATGAAAATCTCCAAATTAATGCTACTAAAACAAAATGGGATTATGTTTCCATTGTAAAAAGTGTGGGATAATCCTGATTTATTTTATTAAATAAATTGGATAGAAACTTCTATCCAGATATAAATCTAAACCTACACACAAACACACTTAGAAAAATGTTAGTTGTTTTTGGTGGTTAGGTGACCTTGGCTCAGTCATATCCCTAACCATTTTAAGGAGATAAAAGACATTTTATTGAAGTAAAATGACAAAATCAATGCATGAAAATGAAATGGTATACCTGAACTCAGCCATTGCAAGACAATCGCAGTTGCAATTCACTAAAAATCACATGGAGATTGTAATCCAATCACAATTGTGATTGACATCTGTATTGAATTTCACTCAAACAATGTTGCTACAAGTTACACCTATCCTTTTTGATCCACCTTCACTTATTCATGACCTACAAAACCAAAATATGTGAGAAAAGGAACAAAAACTCAAGTACAAGCTTAAGTGCACAAAGAGTCAAGGGGCCAAGAGGGTGAATGTGATGGGGGTGAGTGGTGTTTTATAGTTTTTGAGTGCATACAAGAATGTGATGACATATGGGTGTAATGTGACATAGATGGGTGAGATGATAATGGTTCCATGGTGCATTGGGCATGCAAATGGGTAGTTGGGATGGACAAAAATAAATGTGAGTGGATGAGAGTTAGTAAATGAGTGATGATGTGTCTTTTATTACCATTTTGTGGGGTTTTATATTTTCTTATTTATTTTAGTGGGTTTATTTTATTTTTTGGGATTATTGTGTTTTATGATGTTTTTGGTATTTTTGAATAAGAGACCTTATGCGCAAGTTGAATTGTCTAGCGTATACATATTATTAATCCCTTTTACACCCTCAACATCCAGGGGCTCAAAACTCAGTTCACACATGGCCATGGGAACGTAAAGATTGGGACCATCGTCTATGTAGAACTTTCCAAATGAGGTATCCTAGTCAAATATCTTCATTTTTTAGAAGATTCATTCATACCTCACATCAACATTGTGATAATCATTGTTGTTGTCCAACACTCTTCATCTATCTAACAATCCATTCTCTACCCACTTTGACTTGATAAAAATGATATATGAAAAGGCTCTTCATAAGAGAGCGTAATGCTCCAATTTTGAATTTTTTTATAGACAAATTCACCTATGCTTACAGACTTGATAGAATGGAGTCACCGTCTTCATGTATTTTCTTCCCTCTTGATTCCATGATCTCTTATTCCATGTTGATGATCCTCCCCTCTTTATATCATTTCAAAGTGGAAGCGGCACTATAGCTCAAAATATACCTTCGTAAGATGAATCATCCTTGATATGACCACTTTTGTTTCCTCTATTAGAATAAGTCAATCATGACACAAGGATTACTATATCAATAATCTAAAATACATGTCGATATGAATGGTACATGTCACCTAAAAGCTGACAACAAAGGAGACAAACATTCCCCTCATGGATATTTTTTCTTTAGATCCCTTAGGTCATTATGCACCCTCATTAACAGTTCACTGTCAAATTCATAGTGAATTTAATTTAAATTTTATAGGCTTATCTAATTTACCCTCCTGATAATGACTGTGGACTCATCACAGTGTATTGCAATTGATGTTATCCATTTTATCAATGTGCTAAGTTAACATACCTAGGAGCTATCTATAAAGTATGATGTAACACCAACCCTTGGAACTTTGACCTATTCCAATAGTACGAGGAATTTTCCAACATTTACCACCCTTCATAGGGTCGCACATGACCCAAAACCATCCCACAAGCGGGAACTATCAACATTTTAACTAACTGGTGGATATCTCTTCATGGCTAAACCATGTTCAACCCCAAGTTTGTGGGACCAGCTCCTTAACATATCCAACCTTCTCACATTGATGATGACAGCAATCCTAACAATAAAATCAACTAAAAAGGCAAGGTATAGCACCTATGATAATCATGATTCCTAACTAAGGTGGGACCTAACACCTTAACGCCCACCTATGACAACCACACTTACATAAGATTTCCATAAAAATGACCACATTCCCCTATTACAAGATGACACGCACATACCTAGCATCCTCTTGTATAACATCTCAATAGAACACCCTAAGAGCTATCAGTCCCCATAGCTTGTGGTATCCATTATTACCACACTTTATTATGATGATGGTTATTCCTTTGTTGATCCCTTCTTAGACTATGATTTCTAGGATAAGAATATGAAATTTATTTACTATCATGATACCCTACACTCTACCTGCATTCGTATCATCAATATTATCAGTGTTTCCTTACAAGACACACATACGACCTTTCATCCAAAATCAGATGATCTCATAGACAACAATGATATCTACTCTAATTTTGACTCCAAAGATGAGCTCATGAACTACATTCCCTCAAGGAACTAGATTTGATCTCTTATCCACAATGAAATCCCTTGATCAAGTATCCCATCTATATGTATGTCCACCAATCTATGGCATATCTCAAATCACATCTGCTTCTAGAGTACATGTCACTACAACTCTACCTTCTACAATATCACCACCATCTCTCCTTTCCATAATGGGTTCTAGCCTACCTACAGTTGAACCATACCTGCATATGTTTAATAACATCATCCTAGGACTTTGTGTAATGAGACACAATTATAATAGACTATCGATGATATTTGAATTAAACTACAAGGTCACTGAAGTCCACTGATATGAACAAGAATTGAGGCCGCATAACCTTCTTCTGTAACACCAAGGGAATTGTTCTAAAATCACGATTTTCTCTCAAATACATATATGATAAATAATAACGTCTGTCTCTCCTATCATAGCCCCAGATTAAATATCACATCTTCTATCTCACATGCCATAGGAGGCATTGAGCAGTAATCCCCTATCCAAGTCAAACCCTTCTATGACACTCCATATTTCCTAGACACATAGAGCCCCATCATCCCTCAAAACCTTAAAGGCATGTCCTATCATGACATTCTCACATGAAGATCTCTGACACCTTAGGATCGAACCCAATATCCTATGTATACTACATTCTCAGATGTCCATCATGGTATCAACATTATCCAAGACAACCTTGAGGACCTCATGATTAACACTCACTAAGAAATAAAACATGTTAGCCAAGTCAGGCATCATCACCATAGATGCGTGCTAATCATTACCATTAATCATTAAAACCCAACCATGTTATTTTATTTTTCCTATTTTTCTCCCATTTGAGTTTCTATGACCATTGATTCCTATTTTGGATATTTTTTGTAAATATTGCAATTTATCTCAATAATAAAAAAGAAGTTCATCTTGAAGCCACTCAATTGATTCAAATAATGGCAAATGGCTTCTTATTTTAGATACTATGGTCATCAAATTCCTTTCACATCTCATTTGGAATTTTCTCTCATTACTTGGGTTTTCTCTATCAATGGTTCCCTTCCCATTTATAGGGCTACACAATTTACCTTCACTATTAATATCAAAACCATTTATCATTTCATTTATTTTAATCATAAATTTTTTCATACATTTGACATAATATATGCATAGATAAAATGGAATCCCACAATATATTTGTAAACATACATCATACATCAAAAATATCAATACACATCATAACGAAAAAACAATATCTTGGGTGTGTGTGTGTGTGTGTCAAAATGAATCATTTTATACATACTCACATATCATCTATCTCTCAAAAATACAATAATCCATCCCTCTAAGTGATAGTTCCCTCCTCTATATAATATATATCAAAACATCAAAAAACATGTGGACTTCTTGAATTAGTAGCCTCGTAATAGCATATACATATTGTAGTGTCAATGCATCCTCAATAGTTTGTTTGTCAGGCCTCCACCTGAAGGTGTTAGACATTAACTCCCAATGGATCAAAAATTTCCATATTAAATTTGTGTCTAGTGGGACTCACGCCATCTACATGATGCCTTTAAATCTAAGATCGTGTAGTTGTATAATATCTTGCATGGATAACCCCCTAAAAACTATGGTAACCATGCCATGTCTACGAATCTCCATATTCAAATAATTTATAGCGCCTATAAAATATAATAATAACATGTGCCAATTATAAGTCAACAAAGTATCCAAAATCCATTGTCATGAAATCAATGTGGGTATATGTTAAATGGTTACAGTCAATTACTTCTAAGGAAGGAAAATAATTCATCTAAGTACCAAATACTGGACCAAGTTGGTTAAATTTCATTTGCCCCTGAGAAACAATTCACATCTCCTACACCATTGGCCCTGCTACCAAATTTCCAGAGCATGAAACCATGGTAGATCTCATGTTATCTCTTAGTTGGATGTCATCTATTATGCTGCGAGTGATCACCCTTAGCATGGCTAATCCTATCCAAAAGTTATAGGGCCCCGTGAAGATATCAAAGCACCAAAATATGAAGATCTTTGCAAGGCTAATGACCTCCATTATAAGTCTATAACAAAAAAATTGGGGACCCAATATAGAACTACTAAACACAAAGTGACGTACTTTGGGTAATTATCTAGTCCTGATTACATACTACTATTCATATGATTCCTAAGTAAGAAAATTACTAATTAACCCATGTCTTTGGCCACATTTCTTTACTTTTTGTTACCACTTTTGGTATTATACCCTTACTTGCTTAGTCTTCCTTTTTATACTCCGGCTTATATCATCCTGGACACTAGCACCCAGCTAGGATGCCAGCATCAGGTGCCCTCGTCCCCTTTGGGCGCCCCTGACCTCTTTGTACTTTGTTCACATCTTTTGGGTCCTTTCTGGCTGTTTGAGCATCTTATCTTTTTGGTAATCAGACCTTTTTGTGGTTAATTATGAAATTAAAGCAAGGGAATCATATAAATATAAATTTATGTGATCATAATAAAGGACCAAGCACTAAGCATTAGTTATCACCACCTAAGGTTGCATCCATCAAGCATCTAAGAGCTCCATTGCATCCATCTAGTGCCATCATAAAGGACACAAGGGCTAGTTATTCTGCATACACTTCATAGGAAGGAATTTCATTCTATTCCATGCACACATCTATTACATTTTTTTACATCTAGCTTACTCTATTATCAAGTGTAACACGCACAAGAGCCACCTAGGGCACACAATTTTGCACACACACACATAGAACTACATTGGTATGAGATGTAGTGCAGCGTCAATCAGTCATAATTTCACCATTGTGATATCTGAGGATAGTATGACCCCTCATTCTGCATCTTTATTTTTTAGGATTTGATGTCTATTTGAGGGTTTTACATGTTCATTATTTCATTGCAGGTTTCTAGTGACTTCAGTGATCATTGTGTGACCTCATAGTGACCAAAGGTGAACAAAAATAGACAACTTGTGACCACTCAGAGGAGTTTTTAAGCATTTCAGCAGACACTAGACGCCTAGAAATAGGCCTAGATGCACCCACAGGTGCTCATGTCCCTCTCCAGGCACCCCTTTTCAAGAATATCTCTCTAGCTTACACCTATGCATTTTATCTGGGCCTCCATGTGATGCTTCTGCTTCTATTTTTCATCTTTCAGATCTTCACTCCAACACAGTCTAGGATTCACAGAAATCAGCTAAGTCATTCTTACCATCTTCTTTTACACTTAGGGTTTCATACTTTCTTGCTTAGCTTTTTTGGCTTAATTTTTATACTTAATTGTTTATTCATTTATTGTCCTGCAATAGCAATCAGATTATGCATATAATTTCCACATTTAGCTTAATCATTTTGGTGAACCCAAACCTAGATGTAAAGAAATTTAATCTTCCTCTTGCATGGAATATAGAATCCATTTGTAGGAAGTGTATGTAGTTTTAATCATCTTATCCTTATTTCATCTCCCGCTAATGGTTTCTAGGAATCATTACTACTTCTCTTGATTAACATGGAAGTTAGTACTCAGTGATAGTTCCTCACTTGTTTATGCCTTGGGTTTATTCAATATATCATAACTTTATGAAACTACTATATGAGGACATTTCATCCCTCCTATTTGATCTGTAACCTAATTTCGAAAATGTTGCCAATATGCACTTCTACAGATAAGATGCTCAAACTTCTAAGGGATACCCAATATAATTGAGCAACTTAAGAAAACAGGCCAAAATATTCTTCAGACTTATGGACGAGGGCACCTGGTTCTGGCATCCCTAGAGGCTACTCCTTGTTATTCCATACCAAAGTGATAATTAATCTTCAAGGTATTCACACAAATTATTTAGTCTCTTCAAAATAGAAAGATGTGCTATATCATTCAATAATTAGGACATATCACCAGAAGGAAAAATGACCAATCCATGTGCACCTTTACTTATCACTTTTCTTATTAGGCATCACTTATATTAATACGTATGTACTCAGGACCAGATAATGGCTACCCAAAGTAGTTAATTTATGTTCTCATTCCCTTCTCAAACAACTTGGCACTCACATCTAATAGACCCTTTGAATTGACACTCTTATTAGGTGGCTACAAGTCAACATACCCACACATTCTTAGTGGTTACTGAAGATCACATTACATGTTCATGAAGTTGGGCCTAAGCTCTATCCCTACAAATAAATTTGTTATCAATACTTCATTTCAATTCAATATTTTATGTAGAAAATCTTGGATTCATAGAGTGAGCAGTTCCATCCATTGTTCATCAAAATGTTAAATTAATCTACATGATGGTTATGAACATACCATTACTAGAAGACCTACTGAACCATTCTCCCATTATGATCACATTACAACCTGTTACGTATCTATGCTAATTCCTAAATCTGTATCCTATTCCATATAGTTGGTATAGATACATATGACATTGGACAATCAAGTGCTTGGATAATATTCTTCTCACTCCATCAACTTTGGTTACATACTCATACTCTACCATAATTCTTCCCACTAGTGACTCCTATCACACTAGAAATTTGATCATTGAGGTCATCTTCTTACTCCTACATCTAGCCCTCATTCCTCTAACATACTTGACACAACTAATCATGACAATGTAAACACATTTGATTCTTAGCAGAAATAATGACGAGGGACATTGTTGAACTTACTGATCACAACCCTAGGTGCAATCTCCATTTCACTCCTATACATATCAATGCCTCTTATTTCTATGACTCATTTCTTTGGTGATGAATCCAGAGTGAATACATGGGTTTAAGACCTTCGATACTAATGTTATGGTGCATTATCACTTGGTATCATCCATTGAATATGGACGTCTTTTTAAAACCTGCTATTCAAGTGCAATCTTGTATTGCCATGTCACTTCCTTTCAAATGCACGCTTTCCCATGATCAAAAAATTGGTAAATCGACTCATATTAGATTATGGATTCTACTTGATCAGAGTACTATTTACACATATAATGGCATTGACTGACTTGGCTTCACATGAGAATGCATCTTATTTTCTTCTATTCCTCACCAAACTCATCTCACATCATGAGATATCTAGTTCAGGCAATTATGACACACCTATGTTGATCTTCCTAGCTCCCTGTCCATTTGAGGTCCCTCCTTAGGGATGTACATAATCCCTAAATCATGGTTCTCCATTGACATCTCAATAAACTTAGCTTGATCCATTTGGGGAAGTTAGTGTTAGAAATACATCACCTTCTTCACTTTAGACGTTATGGTTCATTGGAAAAATGTCTAGAAGTAAGAAGCCCTCCTCATCTCCTATCCCATTCAGAAAATCTACTCTTTATGTGCATGATGTTTAATCAGAGGAGGGTTTGACATGATGAAGGATATGCAATGTAACATCCATCTTTGTAATACTCTTTACATAATCCACCTGCATTTTAGGTTTCCTATCAAGTTGTTCCTAATTCATACTTCTATTAGAAGACCAAGTAATGATCCCTTCTAGGACAAATATTCAATTGTTGAAGGTAAGATCTAAATCAAACTTAGTAAACATTCTTCCCAAAATAAGTAGGGAAGGCTAGTCCCTCCCGAAAAGCCAATCATTTTGATAAGTCACATCTTATCCTACAACACATGTTAGGGGCCTCGACACCCCTAACAAGCACCCTGCTTGGCGTTTCAAGCGTTCTATTTTTGAACAATTGTAGATATTTGTTTGATTCGGGAAACCAAACTCTATTTGTCATATTTAGGAGGGGTTTGGTCTATAAAATGAAAAGGGTGGCAAGGTCTTTATGTCAACTCAGTTGGAACTTTAGGAGGTCTGGGTTCATTTTAAGAAGACCCCTCTAAAAAATTACTTTCGAAACATTGGTGAATCTCAAAAATCAACTTTCGAATCGTTGGTGAATATCTGAAAAAATTTTCGTGGCAATCTGATTTCACAGAGAGCATTTTTTCCTCGTTTCACAAATTATGGGTAGGTTTACTTAGGGAGTTTTGTTGGGCGGGAAGTTGTCAGATAGATTGGTAGGGGGTTGGGCAATGAGGGGTTAGTCTGAAGTTAGATGATAAAGGGTTGGGTGGGAGGGTTGGACGGAAGAGAGGGAGAGGGGTTGGGTGGCTATTGGATGGGTGGGGTTAAATCTAGAGAGGGGTGGATGGCTTGACAGTTAGACGGCTAAGGTATTTGGGGGGAAAGGGTTGGGACTAGGGGTTAGAGACCATGGGTTGGATGGTTAAGGGTTAGATAGGCGAGGGGTTGGTTGGCTAAGGGTTGGATGGTGAGGGTTTGGATGGCCAAGCACGTTGGACGGTGGGTTAGATGGGGTGAGGGGTTGGACGCCTAAGGGTTAGGCGGGTGAGGGTTGGATGGGTGAGGGTTAGATGGTGGGTTGGAACATTGAGGGGTTGGATGGCTCAGGGTTGGATGGGTGAGGGTTGGATGGTCATGGGGTTGGATGGTGGGTTAGATGGGAGAGGGGTTGGATGGCTAATGGGTGAGGATTCAGAAAACCAAGGGTTGGATGGTGGGTTAGATGGGAGAGGGTTGGACAGTCAAGGGTTGGATGGTGGATTAGACAGGTCGCAGGGGTTAGATGGCTAAGGGTTGGACGGGTGGGTTGGTCACTGAGGGTTGGTCGTGTGGGTTGGTCAGACTAAGGGTTGGATGGTTAATGGTTGGGTGGGTGGGTTGGCAAAGCATTGGTCGGCTTATGGTTGGATGGTATATGGTTGGACAAGTGTAAGGGTTCTACGGGTGGGTTGGACGGTTAACGTTTGGTCACGTGGGTTGGGTGAGTAAGGGTTGGGCTGCCACTGCAAGCCAATAGTTTTCTTCCACGGTCCTTTGAACCATACAGACCCCTATAAATACCCCTTTAAGGTTGAATTATTCACTTTTCTACGAAAATTTCCAATGCTCTGACTCTCTGAGCTCTCCAATCTTCAAACTTCTCCCAAATTTCAGTAATGGCCAGCACCACATCTATTCCTACACCCAAATTTCAATACAAAAACCTCATGTGCCCATATATTGTAGCTCTACTAAGAGAAAAAGATGCACAAAAGGATTGGGTTGAAAACTCAGAATTTACCGGGCTTGTGGACATGCCCCAATTCGATACTGATACTTTAGTCCTTGATTACCTTCTCGCCTCTTACAACGAGAATGATGGTAAATTTTCCGTTCTCCTCATGCATCCGAAAATTCATAAAATTTATTTCTCAATTGAACCTGAGGACATACATTGGTTAACTGGTTTACCATTCCAAAATAAACTGGCTGTTACTACAAAGGTTGTTCTTACAGACGAAGACAAAAAGTTTTTGGAGTCACATTACAATGTACAGGTTGATGGTAAGTTTATTGTTTTCAAATGCTTTTGTTCTTAACATTACTGGACCACCCAAGGCTCTAACATTTCTTCTCTGTTATTGCAGCTCCTCTTAATCATTCATCAAGAGGCCTTCTTCTACAAGGTATTGCAAACAAATTCTTTATTGCAGTTGCATCCCTTTTTTAGGCAAGGATTGTTTTATAGGGCAGATCTGTAGACATTCTGTATTGGGTAGTTCAATATTTATTGCGGACACTAGCAGGGCAACAATTCAATTGGTGCAGTTATTTGTCCAACAGAATAAAATCATATATCTCCCATGCCCGCAAAGCCAATCAATCTGATAAATCCAGGATTGTATTCTCTTGTTGCAATTATATTCTTGCTTTTTATTATGAAGCGTACTATGAAATTCCGCACAAAATAAAATTCCAACTGCAATCAATGATCAAATGATTGGTCTTACTCTCGAAGAACAACAGGTAAGTTGGTAACAGTTACTTTTAATGTTTACTTGTTATAAGGATTTCAAATTCAATATTTTTGGATAAAATAATAATTGTAATGATTTTATTTTGCAGAAAAAAATTATAGCTACAACATCTCATAAGGAGGCAATTTCTAGAGGTAAAGCCCCTCCAGAGGTCTCTACTGATTCTGACATGGATTCAGCAGAATCAACACCAGTAAGACCTCCTCGTCAAAAGTGACCTCAGGGGTTGATATGCGCATCATGTTTACCATCACATTTAACTTCAGGTATGACGTTATCTTTTTTATAAATAAATAATTCAAACAATTAATATAGATTATGTATGTAATACTGTATTTTAATATTTCTACTATTCTTTTATACATTTATTGTATTCAGAAACTATTGAGTTTGATGATGAAGATCAAACTCATTCCGACTTTGAAGATCGAAATGTCACGATTGTGTCTCCGTCTATGCCAGGTATATTGTAATGTATAATATATAACATGTTTTGTTTCCTTACAATTTTTTAGCATTTACAAACCACAATCGTAATATTCTAACAATTTGTTGTTTGCTTTATGCAGGTAATGTGGCTTCTGGGCACATTCTGCTTGCAAGGAGGCCACCAATACCTCCAACACGTCCAGTCCAAACAAAAAGAAGAACTGCAGGAAAGAATATAAGGTTTCCTGTAGAGTCAGCAGGAACAGTTCATCCTGCTACCACAGAATTTCCTGGACTGTCACTAGGTGGTGTTTTAAGTGTAACAGCCACACATCTTTTCAACAACATCACCCTTGATGAGGATTATTTGAGCTTTGAAAGTGGCGATGCAGACAAGGGTAACTATTTTGACACCCACGATATGATTCAATCTACTCCGCCTCAACCACAACAAAATGTGCATGTAATACAGGGCAGTGACTCTCCTCCTCCTCCAAGAAATGCTCCACAAACTAGATGATGAAAAGACACATTTTATTTTAGAAAATCTGATATCAGATAGTATGGGGGAAACAATTCAAGAGGTTGTAATGTCTGATGTGGATTTGGTGTGGTCTTGGGAGAGGAGAGAATTTTTTTTGATAAAAGAAATAAATACACGATACCATAATCATGCTCAAAGGCATTCATTGTTCACTGCCGTAGAGAGCCAACCAGCATGGTAGGATGTTTTGCTAAACAAAGCTCAGTCAGGGACTATTTCATATAGTAATGACTACAATGATGAAATTATAGACATAATGCTAAACAGGTTGGAGAATCTCAATGCCGAAGCACAGGCTTACTACAATAAATGGGCTAAAGACAAGACAAATGTCTTAATAGAAAATGCTGAAAAAGAAAAAGCTGTTGTGAGTGGGATTTTAGTTTTATATGCAAATTTCCAAAATCCTTATCTTATATGCACTGCAATATATTTTTTCATTTTATCTAATACACTAATAATTAAAAACTTTTTGTTTTGCAGGAAAAATATGAAAATTTAAAGAAAGAAGCAGTTGTTTTTGAAGCACATTTGAAGAATGCCCACAAAATCCTGAATTCATTTGCACAGTTGAAGGAAAAACTCATTGTTATAAATAAACAAAATAATACATTGAGAAGGATAATAAAGGAGCATAAGATGGATCCAGAAGTCTTACTTAAGGAAAAGATAGACGCGGATGCAACACTTTTGTCTGCAGGAGATGTAGCAAGGGAGGAGCTGAATATTCTAGAGAATATCAATACCGCAGCACGAGATCTGTAGGCATAAGGAGTTATAGTAGATAGCTCTATACAGATGCAACAGAATCCTCCACCTCTAACACAATAAAAAGAACAAGCTTCACCTGCAACATAAAATAAGATATGTTAGTAAAGTTCACCATGTGACAGGTGTGTTGTCACAATTCTGACACTGGCGTAGGAATTAAAAGATAGTGGCCAACCCCTTTTTAGTTTTTTATTCCGTGTGGCAGACATAAGGACAACTATGATTTTGAATCATAGGCAGAAAAGAGGATGACCTCATAATGTGTCCTTATATGACAAAACTTGTCCAGAAGCTTTGATATGTTATGACAACCCCTTTTTGGAATTGTAATGGCCGAAAAGGATTTATGAATTTGTACTTTTCTTCATAAAGTAATCCGGCCACATGAGAGATCGATTTCAAAAGAACTTTGGAAATTAGAATTGTACAATGTTACTATATGTTGTTAATACAAACTATGTTTCTTTTTTATTGTTTACGTAAATGTTGCTTAAATTTACTTGATTTTGTTTCTTTAAAATATTTACGTTTCTGTTTCAGATGTAAAATAAATCAATTAAAGATATAAAATAATATGTGTACTTATTTCAGTTGAATTTGAAAACCAAATATAAAACATCAAATTAAATAATTGAAACTTATAATTTACTTGATTTTGTTTCTTTTAAATATTTACAATTTGTTGCACATGTAAATTAAATCAATTAACAAATATAAAAGACAAATGAGTACTTATTTCACTCTGAAATTGATAACTAAATATCATAAGGAAAAACACAAATGGGATAATTGAAACATATAATGACATTGTTCCAATAGAAAAGTTGTAATCTAGGTGAATTGGAACAAAGTCCTTGGAGCAACGCTTTCATTTGTGTCTTGGAAATCAACTGTAGCATGATCTGGTGATTGTCTCGATCCCATGGGTCATGCAAAATATTACTAACTCCTCTTCTTTCTACTAGTGAATTCCACAATGCCAGTGCTCTATCATAAGGAAAAGACTCCGCTGAGTAACGTGAAACATACAATCTGAGACATCTTTCTAGATTCCTATCCAATCTGTTTTGAATTTTCGACTTTAAAAAGGATAGTGCATTGAAAACCCTCTCATCTTCCACTGAACCCAAAATCATTGTTTGGCAAAGCTCATACAACTTAATATACTCACTCAAATCTTCACTTAGAATACTACTGGAACAAATATCCTTCCAAATCCTTTTCATGGCACTGTAATCCTGTGGGTTTTGTAGAAGCTGAACTTGTCGTATCATAGTTTTCTTTTAAAAATACCTTCTAAAGAAACTCCATTTATCTCTTCAGTCTTAGAGAAATGATCAGTTAGATCACCCATGTTTTTGATAAATAAAGGACTGATAGATGTGTATGGTTTTCCGCCTGACAAATTTCAAAACTATGGATTTACAACTCTCATTGATTCAAGTATTTTATCATTTTTGAATCTTTCCCAGGATCTCTTTAGCTAATGATTCAGAGATCTTTCTCAACTTATTCCTAGTTTCCATTAATACTGCATCATATAAATTTTGTGTCACTTGTACTTCTTCTATTTCTGAGTTAGCCATATCAACTCTTTTTTGGAACGTATGAAGTGGAATCTCTCTTCCATGTGTTGTTATACACAAATGATCATGTATATTGTACTTTAAGAAGCACCTGGAATTTTTCAAATCTGTCAATGCATTCCAGTTTTCAAAAGCAGCACCCTGAAAACTCCCATCATAAATATATAAACTTTCTAGACTCTAGCAAACACGTCTTCTGAGTCTTATGAAGTCTGTAATGTAGAAAGAATGATCTTGTGCATGCTTCATTAAAATATTAAGCTCCCTCAACATGGGAAAAATACCACAGAGTGTGAGTAAAGTTTCTATGTCAGTTAGATGGAACAATAGATCTTTAGCTTTATCTACATCCCTGCGGTATTTAAACATAAATCCTGTCAGTGAAGGATATTCATCAAATATTCTACACACAGGTTCATACATAGATATCCATCTGGTATCTACATCTTTGAGAAGTTTTTTTCCCTCTGTCAGTCCAATAGCAAAAATTTGAAATTCTAAAAATCTCTTCAGACTGCTAGAATAATAGGCATGCAAATCATGTATCAATTCCTCCACTTTAGCTACATTTTCAAATGTGCTCACAATTTTGTAGGCGAGATTCATTCTATGAGCCATGCAGTGGACAAAAACCATATACAGAGCAATAGTTGTCTGAAGTCTAACACACAACCATTTCTTTTCTCCCTGTATTACAGCTACACCATCAGTTCCAACACAAATTAATTTTGTTGCAATGGAAAAGTCATCCATTCTGGCGATATCCTTCAGATTTGACACCACCAATTTATATATATATTCATAATTGCAATTCTCAGTCATTTTATGAATTACTAAGAGGCGTGGAGACCTTATTTCATTAGCAAATGTGTAAACATGAATACATATCCATGAAGTATTATCGACTGCAGTAACCTCATCTAATGAAAGGGAAATATACTTTTCCTTTTGAACACACAGTTTCAGATCCTCCTTTTCTACCATAGATAGACATTTTGCAATCTCCCAACCACTGGTATCTGACCAATGAGATTGAGGAATGTTCTGTAGACCAATAACTTGATACAACATTTTATTTTCTCTGAAATCTGACATCGGTCTTCCCCTTTTCATTATATGAAATACGGTAGCAAACTGAATACCCTTTGCTTGCATTTCTACCTCCATAGCTTTTCTCAATCTGGCTACTATGGTCCCACCTTTTTCATTTATATATTTGACATGTTTTTTTTCATTTTCATACTCTTCTACATATTTGACATGTAGACAATCTTTTGCATCTTTCCATTTATGTGTTCTGACTATGTTGTCATCCTTTAGCTTTTGGGAAATGTATATTTTCCCACAGTGCTTTTCAATTGTGTCCAGTTTGAGTTGCATCGTGTGCTCCTTCCCCTGTTTCCAACCACATATTTTGCATCGACATTGTGTTGGAACAACATTACAATTTTCAGTGTACATAGGTTCAATAAAAGGATATTTTGCAGCCCATTCGAACTGGAATTTCCTTCCAATTGTCCAGTTTTCCCTCTTTCTTCTGACATATTTTCTTTTTTTTCTTGGGATTTAACTTCTGCATCTGAGCTGTCAACAGGAATATTTTGATTCTCATGTCTCCTTTTTCTAGAAATAGACATTGGAGTAGAAGCTTCCTCTACTGGTGTACTTTGAGAATTCGATGAATTTTCTTGTACTTCTATGTCATCAAGGGACGGAATGTTTTCCTCAACATATAATGGATCATCGATATCTTTAAATTGATTATTTTGTGAAGGTATTTCTGAAACGTTTGCATATAATTCTATAAAATTGTTACTTATTTAGTATTAATTTTATCTATAGTTAAATTTTTACAAAGTACAAAGAGTTCCAAGAACAGTATGATAAACATAATTATTAAATTTTGTAAGATTAAATAACCAATAAATAGCACACGTGCCACATACCGATATTTTCAGCTGATGTAGAAACTGACTTAATTTTTGTGATTTTCCAAAATAGCCAAGCAGAGTATTTGCACCCTTTTTTGAACTGGCTGAATTTGTAATCTTCTTGCCCTAATTTCTAGTATCCATGACTTCCTTACTGCTTAGGCCCTTAGGGGTGGATCTTATGTTTTAAGGCTCTGAGAATGGACGGTTTAAGGTTAGATGGGTATTGGTTGGATGGCAAAGAGTTGGGCAATTGAGTCACTGAGTGGTTTGATGGCTCATGACTAAGGGGTTGGATGCCTAAGTAATTGGATGGCTTAAGACTTAGGGGTCAGATGGCTCAAGGGTTGGATGGCTTGGAGCTAAGGGTTGGAAAACTAAGGGGTTGGATGACTAGGGGTTGGATTGGATGGCCAACAGTTGGATGGCTAATGGGTTGGATGGCTCAAGGTTAGTTGACTCAGGGGTTGGAGGAATAGGGTTGGACGGCTAAAGGGGTTGGATGGATAGAGTTGGAAGGATCAGAGTTGGATGGCTCAGGGTTGGATGGATCAAGGGTTGGACTGATCAGAGTTGGTCGATTAGAGTTGGATGAATCAGAGGTTAGACGGATCATTAGAGTTGGATGAGATCAGTGTTGGACTTGGATCAGAGTTGGATGGCCAAGAGGTTGGATGACTCAGATTTCAGAGTTAGACAGGTTAGGGTTGGACGACTCAGGTTTGGACGGCTCAGAGTTGGATGACTTGTGGTTGGATGGCTCAAATTTTAGTGTTGGTGGCTGAGGATTTTCTTATGTTTACTTCAGTGAATATGTGCATGATATGATTCAAAATGGTGGCGAATTACATTCATAAGATCATATGTATGTGTAAAATCTAGGCAAAAGGAATAGTATAAGGGACATGTCAGTCAAATTTTTTGGTGAATAAGTCAGCTATGAATCACATAATATTCACCAATTCAAATTTCTATAATCCTCAATTTTCGTGAGTTTACAAAAAATTCACCACTAAAATTTTCCCTGGCACACATAGGGATGAAGACTTGTGTGACACACAATGGTATTTTGGGAATGAGCAGTTGATAAGTGTCATGCATGGTTTGAGCTAATAATATGATTCCTTCTTCCAGTTCACTATAGGACATCTATTATTAGAACACTTGCATGTATGCTCACTCACACACTCATACACTCATACACTTATACACTCACACACTGTACGCTTTGCGCTTTCACTATCACATATTTTTTAGTACACAAAATCCAAACCATTTCCTGATGATGCACTCTCGTTTACGGTTCATTATTGACTGCTAAGGGGGTATATATAAATGGAACTCATGTATCATACATACACATCCACTCGAGGGACACACGAAACCTATCATTTACACTACATTCCATTCCATGTTTTCATCCACAACATACTACATATCTTGGTTGCATTTACTCTTGATTACTTATGAATCTTTTATATGTATACTTTATTACACATGTTAGATAGATATATTGTATGTCATTATCTTTATCATACACACATGTGCGTTCACTTATCTTTCTAGTTATGATCAAAAAATTTATAGATCTAATACATGTAACATGGATGCTTGGTGCAGTACCTATTACCAGTCCCACATCGGCTCCTAGGGGCATCCACTTTCTTACACTACAAGTGTTTATTGTTTCATTTTGTTTAATAACACACTATTTTTAATAGATTATACACGTTTTTACATACTTCTTATTTTTCTAACATCCTAACGGGTGCCTCATGTGTAACATTTTTTTTAGCAGGACTATTTTCCACCATGGTTATCTATTAAATTGCTTGTACTTGTTTTCTTGTCATTGTTTTCCACTGTTTGCGGGCTTTTCCCTTTGTCTTGTGTGCACACTTGTCTACTTTTGGCTTCATCAACCCTTGATTGTCTTGCAACATTGTGAGTGGTGTCCCATGTTTACAACCCATTTTTCATGGTCTACATTTTCTTCTTGTGTGTTTTACATACATCTTAAAGTGTCTTATCTTACACATTTACTTACTTACATTTTATCTTATACATGCATGTTTGTCTTTTCTTATACTAACAATTTTATCCTAGCCACTTTTTACACGTGTGCCTTAGTTTCTACCAAGCACATTCCCTTCCCCTTGTATAGAACATATTTTAGCACAATTCGGTCCTCTTTTGGCCTAAATACTCCTACAGTGACGTCACATGCACCCCAAATGAGGGGGGCATCATTTTGGGTGAATTAATCACCCCATACAAGCATTATACACAGTTACACAACAAAATACTGGTACAACACAGATGAGGGCTCATAATAAGAATTGGGTCCTTAGTCAGACTTGGGTCCTTTCTTGGATGCATATAACTAGGGGTAGTTACACAATGATTGGATTCCACAATCTACAGAAACCTACAAAGTGGCTTTTACAGGGAAAATTACACTTAGCATTTTGATTGTTCAACATCATCTACAAAACTGTTCCAATATTTTTGGGGAAGTTAAAGTTTATAGGATAACACATAACTTCCTCTCTATACTACTTCTACAGTGGCATCGAATCGAGCAAAATTTACAAACATCTATAATATCTATACAATTTAGGGAAGCGGTTAAAGGTTGGAGGATAACACCATACTTTTCTCCCTACACTTCTTCCATTCTTGGCGTGAGATCACCCAAAAACTCACACTTAACTGATATGATACTTTCTACACCCTCTTTCTCATCATGGATCAGGTGAACATGTTCCTTTTTCATTTTCATACTTTCATTGTAGACATTTTTTTTACATACACACATTCATCTTTACACACATTTTTATACATATACATGTGTATTTGAACTACTTGTTCATTCTTCTCTTTTGTAGGTCCATCCATATGGGAAGACAGTAGTCAACATCATTACATCAACACCAACAACATAGGTACAACAACACACATCAGACATCTACACATGTTTCTGCCCTAGGTTCATTTTCATCACCTTTTTACACTTTTTCATCTTTAGCATCCTCTTCACATTTTTATCAGTCCATGCTTTTGTCTAGTCCCTCGACATGCTTTCTACATAAATCTACATGGTTATCAGGTACGCATCTCTATCTACTTTATGTTATCGATATTTCTTCTCACCAACATAAAGTGGGGGAAAATGTAGACACAAAATCATGCACTTTGGGTAATTATCTAGTCTTGATTACATACTACTATTCATATGATTCCTAAGTAAGAAAAGTACTAATTAACCCATGTCTTTGGCCACCTTTCTTTTTTTTTTGCCACTTTTGGTCTTGCACCCTTACTTTCTCAGTTTGCCTTTTTATACCTCGACATTTATCATTTTGGACACTAGCACCCAACCAGGATGTTAGCATCAGGCACCCTCATCCCCTCTAGGTGCCCCTGACTTCCTATTTTACTTTGTTCACACTTTTAGGTCCTTTCTATCCATTTGAACATCTTATCTTTTTGGTAGTCGGCCTTTTCGGGGTTAATTATGAAATTCAAGATAAGGGAATCATATAAATATAAAGTTATGTGATCATAATAAAGGACCAAACACTAAGCATTAGCTATCACCACCTAAGGTTGCATCCATCAAGTATCTAAGAGCTCCATTGCATCCATCTAGCACCATCACAAAGAACACAAGGGTGGTTATTCTACATACACACTTCATAGGAGGGAAGTTCATTTTATTCCATGCACACATCTATTACATTTCTTTACATCTAGCTTACTTTCTCTCTATCAAGTGCGACATGCACAAGAGCCACCTAGGGCACGATTCCACACACACACATAGAACTACATTGGGTCTGAGATGTAGTGCAATGCTCAGTCATAAGATCACCATTGTGATAGTTGAGGAAAGTCTGACCCCTCATTATGAATCTTTATTTTTTAGGATTTGATGTTTCTTTAAGGGTTTTACAGGTATTTCATCGTTCTAGGTTTCCAGTGACATTCAACGGAATCATTGTGTGACATCATAACGACAAAGGTGAACAACAGGGAATCACCTTAATGACCACTCAAAGGAGGTTTTCTGAGCATTTGCATAGACCATAGGCACCCAGAAATAGGACTAGATTGCACCCACAGGCGCCTATCCCTCTCTAGGTGCCCCAGTCTAGGTAAAATCTACCGGATCATATTTTATGAGATTCTGTGTGACAGTCTTCTATATCTATTCAACGTGTCATCACTTATGACACAGTCTAGGAACCTCTTCAAATCAACTAAGGATTTCTTACCCTTCTTTACACATTAGGGTTTCATATTTTCATAGCTTAGTTGTTTAGGTTAATTTCTGTATTTAATTATTTATTTATTTACTCTACAATAACTTGCATTAGATTAGGGATATATAATTCATATTTATCTTAATCACAAATTCCTTATTTTTTAAGAATCTAATTTTCTCACCCTGCATGCTCATGGGATATTATGTGAGAAGATGTTCACACACAATACCCATTATGCATAAAATTGGGAAAAAATCATCACTATCCACATCAGTACAATTTGAATAAATTACCAAGGAAAATTTAAGGAACATGCGGGATGAAAACTTATATAAATAGCCAATTTAAGGACGCATTTTCAAATCTAGCCAAAGCCATATTCTCAAGGTTAATGAATTGTTTAAAAGATGATGTTTTCATATTGGTGAAAAAGGTTATAGTTTTTGAGTATTAAGTTGTGATTGTAAAATAATATCTACTAAATTTATTAAAAAAAATGGTGAAGTTAGATGAGCAATTTTCCTTTTCAGTTTATGAATCATGACAAAAATCAGATATAATTGTCAGTTTCAAATAAGTGAATCAATATTATCTTCATTTCATTTAATAAAATTTTTGTTTTGATGACCTAAGATCTATCAGTGACTGTGAACTATTCTGCCATCTTCAAATATTTTCACTTTGTTAGTTAAGGAGTAAGATAGGTTTACATTTTTAATTACACAAATAATTTAATGAATCATGATATTCTAAGCATTATTGCATATTAAAATGAGGGATATATTGAGGCCCTCAACCTTATAAGTTAGTAACTTACATACACCTTGTTGTGAAATAAAGGGAGTATTACATTAAACATAATTGCACTATAAAATTGTTTAAAACATAAGGAATTTTTTGTACACTATGACATTTATGACCCAAAAATATAAATACAATGTAGGAATTGCAATGGATTTTCCAATGTGATTGAGTTTACCAAAATTTGGTTCAATGGATGGATTCACCAAGTCCTCAATTACACCAAAATCCTCATTTAATTGAAGATGGAACATAGGAAATGAAACAACAATGGAGATTTATAAAATTGAAAGGTGAAGAGAAGGAATGAATTTATTCCTTCTTTTCATGGAACTCTTGATAATCATCCTATAGCCCCAAAAACATAAATGATTTGATGAAATCAAGAAGAAAAGATTCCCATCTCTATCAAATTCATATACGGATAGGGTTGACAGGTCCACATTAAAACCTTCAAAATTTGAGTATTTCCTTCATTATTGGCTCATGGTTTTTGACTCTCTCATCATTGTATTCCTTGTTGATTGCTTGAGAAAGTTTATTTGATCCTTTTCCTCCTACCACACATGAAGCACTTGACAATTGATAAAAGGGCCATAGTGATAGTCAAACCATTTGAAAGATTATAATATGGGGATTCATTCAAGTCTTTCACCTTATTGAACAAATATGAATGGATTCTATTAGTGAATATTGATGATGAATTCCATGTAGTTCTTGAAAGTTCATGGTAGAATTGTGCCCTAGGATGCCCTAAATGTGCATTTTATGCACAAATGATATTGAGTTGTCATATAAAATGTAGCAATGTAAAAATGTTGGATGGATTAAACAGAACTGGTTCCTATGTAGTGTATGGAGAAATACTAGCTAACCTCCCTTGAATGGATGTTAGATATGCATTTAAAGTTTTGAGAAGTGCCTCAAATGGATGCAAAGGATTAGGGAAAATAGTAACATGCTTAGTGCTTTGCAATGTAGATTTTGAAAACATACTATGTATTTATATGATTCCCTTGTTAAAATTTAGTAATTGAAAATAGTGAAGGCCGACCCATAAGTGAAAAGAAATGCCCAACAAGAGAAAGAAGAGACCTAAAAATTAGAAAAGTAAGGTAGAACTAAAATTTGCCCAAGAGGAGACATGAGCTCCTGGGCACTACTATCCTAGCTGGGTGTTGATGTAGGAAGCCTATGGAGATAAATAGTACAAATTATGACTGGGTATGTATGGTTGTAAGACCAAATAGAAAGCAAGATAACTTTTGTGACAGAAAAGAGGCCAAAGATAGTTGTGAATTACTAGATTTTCTTGAAGGAATCATATAAATCTTACTTTTTAGGACCTAGAAATGTACCCAAGTTAAAATGATTTTGTGATCATTGATGCTAAACATAGGATACTTAAAGATAACTCATATAAAATAACATTGAAAAATGAAAATAAAATTATATCTTTTAAACAAAGTTCCATTGCATCAAAACTGAAATGAGTTCAATAACATTGTACATATTTAGAAAATTATACGTCTAGAATAGAATAGATTAATTGTGAAAAACCATACAATGTGGTAGTGCAATACTTGGGTCATCTTTGATGTGAAATATTTATAAAAGATCATAAACTAACATAAATAAAAAAACAGATACTTATTCATTTAATAATCATTCCAAAAGTTGTGGTCAATCCGTGAGTTTTGAAATAAACACATGCTAAAAATAAGCTTATTTGATTAATTGGTTATATAAAATCTATTGAACGTTATATTCAATCAACGAATCTTAAAAAACCATGACTTCTTTGAAGAAAGAACACTACGTTGAAGTATTCATTCATGTTCTCTTCAAAAAATTTATCTACAGAAAAGGATTATTGAGGATTGACATTACACTTTGTGAAATATGTCGACTATCTTATCTGGATCACATTGACTATCTAAAGCCCTTGAAGTAGCTTAGACTATTCTTATGGTTTCCTTAGATAACCAACAAGGTTATCAAAGGACTGACACTATATGAATTATGAACATGACTTGGAGCTTACAAAATGGATCACACTTTAGAGTGACTGATAGGACCCAAAAAACAACTAACATTGCTTAAATAGTATAATCATGGATCTAATTATATTGATTTGGGCTTATATAACACATGACTAATAATGGATATGTAGAGTTGGACATTTATGAAAATTGTACATATATAACATCAATTATATTACCAAAATAATACATTCAACATGAACTAAACGATTGATGAAACAATACATGATTTAATTTAATTTGAATATCACATAATAGAAAGCAGAGTATAAGAACCATGGATATAAATGATAGCCTACAATATCGACTGACCACAAGCAAACTAACAAGGTTATGAAACCCTAAGAAAACAACATGAAAATGACTTAGTTGATTTACTGCACAATGTGGAATTAACAAGACTTAGAGGTGAAAAGTGATGAAAAATGTATCCAATGTCGAATATCTTTGTAAATTCAAGAAGCTCAGTGGAAAAATAATGACAGAAAGGGGAGCTTTCAAAATACATGGTAGCTAAAATCCTCGCTAAACTGATTCTGGGCACCATGACTATGTAAATTGCTTAAATGGAATCTTAGTTTCTAATGTGTCAAAGGTATAACTTCATTTTCACAAATTATTGATTTACATAACTCTTGAAAGGATATCATAATCAATGTACTTGTAACATTGACATAAACTAAGAAGTTCACTTGCATAAGCCCACAAACCACATCAAAAAACAAAATTAAAGATTAGAATGGAGAGTAGACTGACCCCCTACAATTTCTCATGTAGTAAAGCTTTTTGTCAACACTACACTAATCTCAGACTCTATGTCTTCGTGTGAGCTGTGTGGAGACAATTTTTCCCTAGGATGCCCTTGTGCAATTATACAAATTTGAATGTAACTAGAATGTAGCAATGTAGTAATGTGTGGATGGAATAGAATGAGACTTCCCCTTCCTATGTTGTGTATGCAAAGTTGATGCAATCCCTTGTCCCTTAATGGATGCTAGATGGATGTATATTGGAGTATTTTAGGTGCCTTTTGAATCCCAAGCTTAGGTAAATATGTAACAATGCTTAGTGCTTGGTCCTTTATTTTGAACACATAACTATGTATTTATATGATTCCTTGTTTGAATTTCATAATTGAACAACTGGAAGGCTGACCCATAAGTGAAAAATATGGGCCCAAAGATAAAAGAGACCCAAAAATAAGTGAATAGGTAGAAAAGGGTCAGTAAATATTCTAGAGGGGAATACGGTGCACCTGGGTGTCCTAGTTTGGCGCTGGTGTCTGAAGCCATGAAAGATAAATCAATAAATTTACGATTGGGTTGTAGGTGTGTAAGACCAAATAGAAAATAAGTAAACAAAAAAAGAGGCCAAAGATAGTTGTCAACCACTAGTTTTATTGCTTAAGAATCATGTAAATGCTAGTATGCTTTTAGGACCTAGAAATGTACCCAAGTGTGTGATTTTGTGTCTACATTTTCCCCCACTTTATGTTGTTGAGTGAATACTCGATAACATAAAGTACTTATTATATTCCATACCTTTGATCCATGTAGAGTGTGGTGAATAGCGTGCCGAGTGGACAAGTGAAGCGTGGAATGAGTGTGAAAATGAAGCATGGAAACTAGGAAAGAGGAAAGTGACCCTAGGGGTGAATCTTATCAAATGATTTATACCTGTTATTGTTCTTTTTGTTCTAGGATGCTTCTTGTTGCGTATTAAGGATGCAACTGCAAAAGAAGAGTGAAAGAGTAGTCAAAGATCCTATGTATATGAAAAATTTACAAAAGTATGTAAAAGTAGTAAAGTAGCAGTAAAGGAAAGTGTGCACTTGATGTAAACAAGTGTAAAGGATAAAAAAATGTCATGATATATTGTAGTTGAGTGAGTTTTTTGGGTGATCTCAACAAGTTTTTTTGCGATCTCATGCCAAGAGCGAGTTTTTTGGGAATCTCATGCCAAGTGTTAGTTTTTTGGGCGACTCATGCTCTTAAGCACCACTAGTGTTGGGGAGAGAGGTCTAGTGTTACTCTCCATCCATGATTGCTTTCCAAATAAGTTCAGATGGTTATTCTACGTTGTTTTGTTGATTATTTTTATTGAAGGATATTGTAGGAGATTAACTATATTCTGTATTTTGAGGCCAACACCTGTATCTTGTGAAACTTACTTTGTGAACTGTTGTAGACTGTGATGATTTGATAGAATGACTTATATGTGCCCCTAGGACATTAGGCACCCAAGGGAGGAAACAGGTCCCCAACTGTTGTTGTATGGTACTGGGAGATGGTGTTATGTGCTGTGCTGAGGACCCAAGTCAGATTCTGGGCTATTTGTGTACTGTGAATTCCTATGTTGATTCTATGTTGTATTGTGCAGATTGTGTTGTAGCTCTGAGTTACTATATAGGGTGATTTGTTCACCCAATTATGCCCCCCTCATTTTGGGTGCATGTGATGGTGATAAGAGAATGTGGCCCAAAAGAAAGGACCTGATGCTGATATGATCTAATGTTGGTATCCCTGTATGGGTTAGGGGATGTGCATGGTAGAAACAAGGAACATGAAAAAAAGAGGCTAGTAACATGTGTCAATGTAATTAAAGCTAGTATGCAATGTATAAAATAATGTAATCAGTCAAGTGTACAAACAAGATAGACCGCAAAAAGTGGGTTTCAAGCATGGGCCATCGCTCACAATGTTACAAGACAATCAGGGACGAAGTGGCAAAAAGCATACAGTGTGCACTCAAGACAAATGACATAGCCCACAAACAATGGCATATAATGGAAAAACAATGTCAAACAAAGTGTATCGGATAACCATGGTGGCATATAGTTCATAACAAAGAAAATATTGCACATGAAGCACCCGTTAGTATGTTAGAAAGATAAAAAATTATGTCAAGACATGTATGTATCTATAGAAAGTAATATGCTAATGAAATTAGAGGGTAGTATATGATAGAATAATAACACCTGTGTTGTGTGAGAGTAGAAAAGTAGATGCCCTCAGGAGCCTCAGTGGGATTGGTAAGAGGTATAATGCCAAGAATCATTACAACGTGTAAAGACCTATAATAGATCTACATTCACTCTAAAAGACCAAGTGAATGCACATGTGTATATGAAAAGATATTGACATACTAAGTATCCGTCTAACATGGAGAACTAAGTGTACATGTAAGTAGTATAATCAAGCAAGAGTAAGATGCAACCAAGATATGCAAATGTATTGAGTGTGATGTGATGGTATAAATGTGTAGATGGATAGGAGCAACATGCCCCCTAAAAAATGTGATGTGTATGAGATGAGGTTTGTTTATAAAAGACTCCTCGATGGTCAAGAATGAACCAGAGAACAAGAGTACATCATCGGGAAATGGTTTGAAATATGTATTAGAAAGATAGATCACTGAGTGTGAAATGTGAAAGAGGCGAGGTTCATTTTAGATTTAGACCCTCAATAGTTAAGTATGAACCGTATAACTAGAGTACGTCATAGGGAATATTTTTGTTAGAAAGATGTATCAAGAAACACTGAGCATGAAATGTGAAAGAGGTGAGGTTCATTTCATATTTAGATGCTCAACAGTCAAAAATGAACTATGGAACTAGAGTGTGAAGCACATAACGTAATAGCCTAGAAATGAGAGACACTTGAGAATGCTAGGGGTAAGTAAAGCATAGATGCCCATGGAGGGTGTGATGAGGTGGAGATTTCATTTCGATGTTGCTAGAGGGGACTTCAATAGTAGGAGTAGTGAACCTTGACAAAAATGATTTTTTTATAGCTTATGTGGGATTGATAACAAAGTGTGTATCAGATATGTGTGAGAGTATTGAGAAGGCATTAGTATTGATTAATAGACGGAGGTTGCTTAGGAGTTGGTGACGTATAGTACGAAGTATGATAGTTAGGAGGAGGTGAATGGAAGTGATGATGCCACTTGAGAGGTGGTGATTTGAGATCTATCTGGAGTGGATGTTACATAAACGACACTTGACACGACTGGCAGAATGTGGCAACATTAAAAGTCATGAGCATCGGTACTAGTGTTAGGACAGAGTATGATTTTCCAGATTTATTTGAACCCATTGAGAGCACATGGTAATTACTTTTGGAGATGGATTATGTGAAATTAATGTAAACATATAGGAGAGATATGGCAGGAATAAAACAATGATGCTTAAGGTGATATTTGATTACTAAAACTGGCTAATTTTGAATTTGAAATAAAAAGTTTCTTTGATGTCCATTGAATTCAATAAAATTTAGTTAAAATTGGGAGAAATTAAAACTAAGCCGATAAAAGGATAGTACCATGAAAATAGATTTGGACCATAATTGAGATATTCAAAAAATGGTGAGTAAGGAAATTAGGGCCCTAGAATGTGGGGTTGACCCAAAGAGTGAATGATCTGAACATGATATGTTCCGCAATAGGATAAATGGAAGGGATCTTGAGGATCAAGCATAGTATGCACATCCATGTAAAAGAATTTAATAGCGGGAACACATGAATGTGATGTTGAAGGTATCTACATAACATGCATGCCATCGATCCAAGCATCTTTAAGGATGTTGAATAGGGTTCACTGAACAAGAATGGGTTCAATTGAATGTTTTCATAACCTTGAATTTTGTCTTGAAATAAGGGGGAAGCAAATGATGGTTGAATTACCTAATAAAGGGTTGATTTTTCAAGGCTAATTGCAGTAATCATGAAGGAATAACAATCCGTCAGTATGATAAAAATGATTGAAAATGACACTCAGAAAATTAAGATGGGAGTAGAACATTATCTCTAGGCTTGATATCCTACTCTATGGTTGATTTAGGGATTTTTGAAGAAACAATCTATAAATGACCTAAGATCTTGTTTAACCCCTATTTAAATTGTGAAATTTCATACTAAAGAGGTTTGACGAACCTTAGGATGCCATGGGAAGAAATCAAATAGATGATGCAATCGCCCTTTATGTACGCCCTTTCCCCTCTATATTTTATGCTCCATCAACTTCCTATGTAGGGTTCCTACTCCTTTCTAGAGTTTGGGTCTTTGATTCCTTAAAATGTCAAATGTTAAATCTAAATTGATTTGAGTACTGAATGTACAATGATAGCCATAACTTTGTACTGAAATATAACATTGGGTGGGTTCTGGGAACGCTTTAGAACTAGTAAAATAGTCACCACAAAAGTTTAAGAGAGAGCCTCAATCTACAGGCTTTTCTTGCATTAGCACTGTGGTCGTCTAGAATGTATGAAACCAAATAGACTAGGAATCTCGTTCTTGTAACAATAATATGATTGTACTTGTACCTTTTCCCTAGCTTAGAAAATTGGAATGACGATATGTTCCTTGTATTTTTACATAGGGAATGGATGACTACTGTAGAAAGACCTATGTAGATTGCACTATGTGATCTACACAGGGAGTCTTGGAAAATGGATTTGTTTATGTTGTGTCGCTTAGTGTATGCAATTATTAGGTTGCTTAGGGTGTCAACTATGTATGATCTCTTCCTTGATAATGTTTGACCTGTAACCTAGCAAGATATGTGTGTTATGGATCTTGTAAAACCCATCAAATTATCAATCAAATCCTCAACTAGAAAATATACAATCTAAGGAAGTTCAAATTACCCCAATGTGTCACTTGACAAAGTGAACTTAGGGACCAAAGTGTTACACTACAGGTCAGGCTCCATAGTAGTACATACACTATGTGTCCTCCATATCCTATATTGTGCCTTATGAAGCCCTTGTGCAAATGCACGTGTGCACTGGATAGTGGGTGATAACTGTACATGTACCGTAAGGATATAACCTAGATGTGTGGATGGACCAATATGACCATTCCCATACAAATAGATAGGTTCAGCAGTGCAAGGAAGAATGCAGTTCCTTATACCTTGTATGAGATGCTAGATAATTAGATACATGTTAGATGATCTTAGTGATGCACTTTGGATGTAACCTTAGGTGATGATACACAGATGTTTAGAGATTGGTACCTTATTAAGGTCATATAGCTTTATACCAAAATGATTGTCTTGTTTAAACTTTTGCAACTGACAATTAGTAAGGTTAATTTCAATATCATGAAAATAACATTCCCAAAATATAAGATAAATTCCAAAGATCAATTGTAAATATGTTGATAGTTAAAGAGGTCAAAATTTCATCCCAAATGTTGGATGACGAGATTCATCAAGGAAAATATAATATTCTTGATTGAGATCGTATTTTAGATAGTCCTTAGTGGAAGATCAAACCTTTCCTCAATAAGCAACTTGATTAATTATCTCGTACTATAGGGTGTAACAAGTACACATTTAAGATAGGAAAGAAACAACAACTACCTAATTAGGCCAAATATAGTTTGAAAACACCTTCCCCTAAACAACAAAATTTTTTAAAACTCTATTTACGTCCTCATGGGCCCCATATGAATGTAATCCCATGTGTGTATGGACAAAGTCACAATAACCTCTTCCTTACAATAACCCTTATTATATTTAATCTACAATCTATAAGCATATAATTGACTCTAACATTCCCACCTTTTGCGAACCATGTGTAAAACCTATCTTCACATCACTTCCTGTTTCTATTATTAGATGCAAATTTTCATCAGGACACCATCATCAAACCTGTGTAATGGTTTATACAATGGTTGACCACAAACTGATCAGCATGGTCCCACTTCAATATTGTTACTCAGCCAAACATTACTCTATCATGTAGTATTTGGACTTGGAATTATTATTGTGGTAATTCCTATGTGTAACATTTCACTGAAACCTTTGGTCCTTGAACATAAACACATTCACTCAAACTAGAAAAATATAACACTGTTGTGAATCATAGGACATCCCTATCCACCTCTAAGAACCCACCATGATAGGGCTATGTTGGGCATTGTTGAAGAAGATCTGCAACATACGATGCTCGACACAACATAAGGCTAACCGCCACTTCCAATGGAATGTTGCCTTGACTTTAGTAGTTTTGCTCACAATGGAAATGGAACTTGCGTGTCAATCCCCCCACAATATAAAATTTCCACAAGTGAAACTGAGAAGCAAATTGGAAGTGAATACTACTAAAGATATAATGCTACCAATAGCAATGGTCACGACCCTCAATTAATCATATTCTCTAGTGGACATCTTAACGACAATGAAGTACAATCAGGGACATAATGGGTCCTAAATGAAGGTAATCATATGATGAATTAATCCATCATATCCCTATTCTACTTACTACTGATTATTACATAGTTATCTATCCAACTGTTCTGATAAGATGAGCCTAACAATGAATAAACCTATTACATGACTAACGTCCATATTCATAAATGCAAGCTGACATTGGTCTCAACTAGTCAATCAATATTACAATGGGATCTTGGGGAATCCATCGTCCCCTCATTCTATACCAAATGGGACCAATGGATGGACATGTATCTATAACAAATGATGCCATTTTATCATTCCTTTGAGGCATCCATATTCCATCGACCCTTATGAATATATATTACATCATCAAAAGTGGAGTCATCTGCTTATAAATGTTACTCTCTCCCAATATATGGGTCTTCCTGGCCTATCAATCACCACCTCTCAGTGGTGAACATCTTTCAAACTAATACCCACAAGTTTGGTCTTATTGCATGGTTCAAACATGAATCTGGTAGACTGTCTACCTTGAAAACTATCTTGGACTATATACCTCAAATGGAGCTCTCTGTCCCTTAGAGACTGTTGCCTCATATAATGCGCAATAATATCCTACCTTCTGCGATGTCTTAAGTCATAACATCCTCTAGTACATCACTCATGAACACCTCTTTTCCTTCCTCACACGGCATAGTGACATCCCTCTCAGCTGTCACATTTTTGTGGTTGAGAGAATAATACATCAATATGAAGATCCCTATCCATTCATCATCTGAAATTTATAGATTCTTGTCTCAACCCATCTCTTTCTTTATGGTCCCTCTTGATTCTAAGAGCCTTTGTAAAGGCTACATATCTCATGTGAATATGACCATTGCATATTTATTATCCCTCTCGATTGGATGCATTACATTTAAGAGATCCCTGTAATTTAATATAAGCCCAATTAGCCAATGGCCCTAAAGATTCATAGTATGTGTTTGTGGTTATGACATGATGTACCTTGCTACTATACGTCATACTCTCTTGTTTAAGAGATAATCATCACCTAAGCTATTTAATCCTTCTAAGCATATGAGCTTTGACTCTTGGTACTCGAGAATTGGCATAGGTCCAAAACATTATGGAAGTGATATGTGTAAGTGCATTTATTGATAATAATGAGAAGGATGTCATAGAGACTCAATGGAGGTTTTGAACTCTAAATGGACACAGGACAAGAGTGCCATGCACCGAGGACAGGAGGGTCTGGCGAAGGTGTCTGGATACTAGTACCTGCTGGTCTCCAGCATAACTAGAATATGAACTAGTTCCTATTAATGACACCTGAGGCTGAATATGAACCTGTAATGGAACATGTGTCTGTCACATGTACCTATGGTTTGTTGTATGGAGCTTTTCTAATGTAACTGTAACCTCAGCAAGAAACCTAGCCCACTTGTACATACCCACAAATCCTACATTGTAGCCCAAAAATGAAAATGCTACCAATATACATACTGTTATGGAGTGACCCCCGGGATAATAATTTGTCTTGAAATAGTCACATTTTACCATTGCAACATTCTCAAGTACAGTCCCTAGAATCCATACAATCTTATTTGCTGTAAGTCTGTCTCACACCTATGCCCAAAATGACTCCCTTAAGCAAATTGCACTCTTGTATACTGGGCTCCCTGATCCATGGATCTAATTCCACTATCTATAACATGTGTGGGATGCACATTGAATAGAATTCCCCTCCCTAATAGTTGTATATCCTGCACCACTAGAAGAATATCATATGACCTTGTCCACTCTATACATCTCCAATGAGTGTGACTATGGATTGCAGATCTTTGGAAATACTCTTTGCCCCGTTGTGGATGTAACTTTTATGCCATGATATGACCTACTAATGTAACCAGTATGGCCTCTAGGTTTCCTTACGAAGTTAAAGGTCATCAAAATCCCACCATTAGAAAGATTTATAGGATTCCCTTGTTTGAATGTCTCCTCTCTGGTCAACTAAAAGGTTGAACCAAAGTAGTCTCCCATCTAAATGATGAAGGATCATGAAAGGGGTATCTATCACATAGGATATCCCCAATGACCATCTAATAGAAGGATAGTGAGCACCAATGACCATATCTGCATGCAGTGTCAATGGAATGCTAAATGTCCCAACTAAGTCCTCATGTCAAAGGCTATAAAAGTGTAAAAAAACAAATTTACAGAATAGAGTATAAGATCCACTATAAAGCCCATAGGAAGTGCCTCGCTCTCCTTGAGCTCTACTACTACACCAGGGAGTGGCCCATTACTAGGAAATGATTATTGACCTTAGGAATCAGGGAAAGAAATAGTCATGATTGATTAGAGACCTAGACATGATACCCAAGTACATAGATCTGTGTCTACATTGTCCTAACATCCATGCAATCATATAAGTGCAATGCCATCCCCTCCATGGGTATATCATCCAAGTAAAACAGGTCCTATATATGACCTCACATCCATCCTGCATCCCCCATCCCACTACACCAATCTACATTGTATCGACACCAAAGGGTTCGATGCACATCCTCTGAGGTCACTGTCATCTAATTAGTCGATAGCTTGACAGTTCGACTCTTGTTGTGCCATCTATCAGCCAATGTGGTATGTACAGACCTTCAAAAATAATAGTAAAAGAGTAGTCATAGTCATGTATATGAAAATTTTGCATATGTAAAAGCATGTAAAAGTGTGTAAAAAAGAAAGTGTGCACCTAATTCAAAAGAGTGTAAAAGATAGAAAAAGTGTCCTGAAAATGCTATGAAGAGCAAGTTTTTAGGGCAATCTCATGCCAATAGAAATATTTTTGGGTAATTTTTTGCCAAGTACAATTTTTGTGGGCAATCTCACGCCAAAGAGAAAGTGTTGGGGAGAGAGGTCTAGTTTTACTCTCCATCTATGACTCTGCCCAATAAACATCACTGCTGATGGGAAAAATTATACCACAATGTAGTAATGGTAGGTGACATGGTTAAAATTTCACTAAGGTGTTCATTCCCACTATGGAAATAAGGGAACGCAAGTAAGCTCAAGGGGATCATTCCATACAACAAGGGTTATTATTTCATACTATAATTTTGTTTGTCTCTTACCGCCTAAAATTGAAACACACAAATACAAGTTGTTATTTTTTTTTTAATACTAAGTGATTTCCTGGGTCAACACATCACTAGAAAATAGGTAAAATATGTCATTCTCAATTTACTATCATCAATTTTACTAGTACAAGCAACATCAAAAATTACGATGATAATAACAATTTTAAATAACAAGATTTCAAATTCATCCTCCTATAATGAGTTAGATACTATATTGATGCAGAGCTTAATCCAATTTCATTACACTCAACAAGTTATGAATAACTTTAAACAAAAAACATCATGTTTTGAATATCTTGTACTTTTAGATACAAAACCATGCACTTGGGTACATTTCTAGGTCCTAAAAGCATACTAGCATTTACACGATTCCTAAGCAAGAAAACTAGTAATTAACAACTATCTTTGGCCTCTTTGCTTTGTTTTTTGTTTTCTCGTTAGTCTTACACACCCTACAGCCTAGTCAGAATTTTATTGATTTATCTTTTATGGATCTAGACATCGATTCACCTACCCAAAAAATGTGGAATTTTATTTTTTTTATATTTTTTGGGTAAGTGACCCCTTACATATATGTACTTTACTTTGTTGAATTCAAAATATTGGAAACATTTCAATAGTTTGTGCATTTTTTAGTGTTTTGGGGATTTTGTGGCTATTCTAGACTTTTGAGGAACAATTCCTTTGTGCCTCTTGTTCCTCGTTTCTCCATTTTACCCACAGTGGTTCTACCCAATAAGTTTTTTACAGCTTTTGTAATTCCCTGTAGAACTAGTTCTTATCAGTTCATTTTTCTCCGCAAGCTTTGGTTCCTTGCATTATATGGTTCCCCGCTTAACATTGTTCACTACATTGTATTTGTTTTCCTTTAGTTGTGGATATTGTGGAAAATTTTGGAACTTGGGGAAGTGTTCTATTTAAGCCTTTGGTTCCTCGTACTAATCTCTAACCTGCAAGTCTTGCCTCCTATATTTTATGGAGAAATGGACCTCCTAGATGGAACCATTCCCTCGATTCCTTCATTCCCTGCAGCCTTATGCTTTCCATAATTCATTGAGATTCCTTACACTACAGAATTTATAGAAACATTTGAAACAGAAGAAAATTCATTCTTTTGGGATCATTCATCTCCAGACTTCCATTTTCTCCAAATAATATAAAGTTCCTTAAAGTTGCCTCAATTCATGTCATACCCGCATAGTGAAGGCATTGATTAAAAGGTTCCCACAAATTTTTCCATTTACACATCACACTAACTATATGTGCTAAATTTCACCCATTTTGAATTCCATTAGCTATAAAATTCAAAATTGGGTCTTTTCTTACCATTGTAAACTAAGTTTTTCACTGTTCACTGTCTCCTTTGCTCCTGCGCCCTAGAAAGAGGGTTTTTTCCAGAACTTTCTCAATTTTTATCAAAATTTGAAAATTCAATATTCCTTGGAACCATTGTGGAGGCATCATATTTTATATGCTAAAGGTGAGTGGTTTCATCCTTCCTTTCTCTTATTTTTTTTTTTTTTGCCCTCTCCTTTAAAATACCTCCATAAAGCCAATGTTGAGCTTACATTTTCTCTGATTTTTCTCTCACACCTCCAAAATGTTCCAGTACGGAGGATATGAACACATTTCTTCCCTTGAAACCTCTATGCCTAATATAGGAGACAATGTTGTCAGATATATAAACTTAGATGATTTTTTGGCCCATATTTATGAAAATGCTCCCACCATAATTTCCAAATGCATTAAAAACAATGGAATTGCGTAAGATGTTGGATTTCCCTATCTCTAATCAATGCACTGACACCATCCTATCCTGTGCTTCAATATTTTACCCGCAAAAAAAGAAATCAAGGATCCCTAGGGAAAATAATTACCAAGCTTGATGCCCACTACATCAATGTAGCCTTAGGAATCCCCACCTTTGAGAACTCTAAAACCTTGACTAAGGCTAAAGCTCAAAATATATTTGATCAAGCCTATGATATATATAAGACAATGATAACCAAGTTCTAGCTCAAAACCTAAAATAAAGGAGGCTCCAAGCTTGCCCAAGGTTCTCTACAAGTTTGATTTCAATGAAGAATTGTCATATATGATCACGTTACTTGTAAGAATGATGGGCATGCCTACCACCAATGAATTCTAGTATTGTATGTGTGTGTACATCAATGTCATATGTGAAGAGAAATAGAGGTTGAATTAGGGGAATCATATGTGAGAACCTGAGTGAACAATTAGTTAGTGTGCACTAAAGAAAAACCTTCCACATGATATCCTACCTAATGTACACCATAGCAACTTACAGGGTATGGATAGGGTTATCACCATAAGAGGAAAAGAAAAATGCACCAGTGTATGAATTTTATCGTCATCTCAAATATAAGAGTAGTAAGACTCACCACAAGAGAGTCAATGATGCCTTCACCATGTTCTTAGTTAGGACTATTGGAAGGAAATGTAGCTGAGAGAGTCTCTATAGAAGAAACACAACTAATGATCTCTACATATGGTATCCTTTTTATCCAATTAAAAAAATTCTCATATATCGGGATAGTTGGGTTTGAAGGTGTGCCTAATAAATTTCCAATGTATTACAATGAAAAACTTAGTTCTAGTGGAGATTTACAGGCAATTGGATATGTTTCACAAGACTTACAGAGACAAGAAGATCACTGGTATTGAGTTTCCTATCTCATTGGGAAACTACACATGTAGGTCTGCCCTATATCCACAAAATGTTAAAAGAACAATTTCAGAATTCAAATTTCATACCTACCAAAAGAGGTCCTCATTCGATAGCAAGGGTTTCATCTCCAAGAATCTCAAAATTACCTATTATCATATTCCCACATTTGAGGACTACTGGGAAGATTGTGCAGATGAATATGAGGTGAGAAAAAGGTACTTTAGAAGGGTATCATTGCAACATATCAAAGATATCAACTTGTACTATGTTCATGAAGGCCTATAAGATGATGATTTTGATTTATATTTTGTGGAATACATCACAACCATTCAATACACATACATATCCCAACCATTGACTTGGTCTTAGAAAGAAGGAGATGATCCTGCTAAATTGAATAATATTTTGTTAGTGAGGACAATGCACTGGTTAAATAGGAAAATGAAGGAATATAGAGAAATGATGAAGACATCTTCCTCTCAAGAAGCCTCCACCTCTCATAAGGATGGATCCAACTTAATTGAATCCTTCATCATCACCCTTGGATTCAAGAACCAAGGTGTATGTTAAGAAAGAAAAATCAAAAGAGGAAAAGAAGAATGAGGAAATGCCTAAGAAAGAAGTAGAACAAGAGAAGATAAAAAATCAACTGCTGATGGGTTGAAGCTACACCTACCCCTGATCAAGTTCACACATCCCTTCTGAACAAGGTGGGAATATAACTAAAGAAAAAAGAATGATGAACCCAAACATAAGGTTGATGAACAGAAGAAGGATAAGATGAAGGTGATGAAGAAGGTGAAGATGAAGAAGATGAGGTAGAGATCATAGAGCCAGATATAGGGAAAGACTAATGCCTCAAGGCCTCAGCTAGAAGTTGAGATACCATCATTCTCTTCTATTGAATTTCCTACTCTTGAGGTGTCCACTTCTCAACCTTGCAGACCTCCAAGTTCCCTTGCTTTTAGACCTCCTCCAACTCCACCTTCTAGTGATGTATTCATATTCAACCCATGATTGACAACAAAAAGAGAAAGGCTTCATCACATTTTGTTGCTTTTGGATTTGAGGCAATGGTTGACCTCCTTGGCACAACTCCTCCTCCTCCTTTGAAAAAATGATAAGGTAGCTTCTCGTTTGGTCTCAGATGCTAAAGGATAACAATTTCTAGAAATGGACTAAGACAAAGGGAGATAAGAATGAAAAGGAGATATCTATTTCAGAATTGGAGTTGACTAGGACCCCACTTGGAGCAGTCCACCCCAGAAGGAGAAGTACAAAATCTGAGGAAACTATTTCAAAAGTAATTGAGAGGTTAGATAAAGGATAAGCAAACATCAGGAGTCATCTTGAGGAACAGGTGCAAGTTCTCTCAAACTTCATCAAATCCTTTCTCTCATCTGATAAAACTCCTCTAGATCCCACTATTGTCTCTTCACTTCCACCTATTGCTGCCACTGTTGGAATTTATGTTAAAGCTATAGTAGAAATCACAAGCATGCAACATTTGACAAATCTTCTGAGGTCTGGTTTGAAGGCATTTTGATCTCCATATTGTAATTTATTGATGAAGCTTATAGAGTATATAATAACATCATTGCTGCTCAAGATTAAATAAACTCAAGGGATATATACATTGATAAAGAGCTCAAATTTTGGGTAGAATGTATTCAAGATCTCCATATCATGAGAACAATTGATGAAAAGTTCCTCTTGTCACATATTTTTTTTGATGATTCAAAGAGCAACTTGTCAAATAATTGGACCTATAGTGTAAAATGGAGAATCAAGGTACTAGAAGAAGCTACAGTTGAACTGAGAAACATGGTACAAAAAGGAGAATCATTGAAAGTGGAGATCTTTGATGATTTGCAAGCTCTTTGTTGTTAGTTCTATAAGGAGAATTCTCTAAAAAGGAATCCAAATGATCAGGTCAAAGAAATATTCAAATCATTGATCAAAGAGGATCTTTTCAAAGAATAATCAATTGACAAAGATAATATGGAAGAAATATCTAAGTTACACAATGTAGTTGTTGAGGCCACCAAGGGACTCTTATATAATGGTGGTGTTGCAAAAGAAATGGAGTATTCTTTTGGGAGTTGGTTGGCTCCTATGGAAAACATTATAGTTCCCAAGTTTATGGAGATCTCAGCAGTTGTGACTAAATTTAGGGCTCAAGTACTCAAGATAAAGGTTCCAATTGTGCCTATTCCCAATGTTCCCTCTTCTTCCGATTCATAGGATAGTACTATCTAATTGTTTTGTTTTTTAGGTTGGCTTTATTATTTTTAAAATAAAATTGTAAAATAAATCCAACTCGTGTAATTAAATAATTAAATGTTTAGCACTTAATTAAAAGACAAATAGTTAGAAACGTAGTTACATCCTCCCCTCAGCCTATATAAGGCTTCATTATCACTTGTAAAGGGGTTGGATATTGGTGTTCCTGGATGTAATATACAAGGTTTTGATTAATACAGGAAGAAGACTTCCCCTTTCTCATATGAGTTCTTCCTATTTCCTTTTCCTGCACTCTAATTAAGGTGTTGATTTTTTATAGGTGAAATTTGAAACTTTGATGTTCAATCAATGGAAATGAAATGTTACTAAAATTTGTGTCAAACTGCATTTTATATATATATGAATTTTCATTATGTATAAATAAACTTGTTCTTAAGTTCTTATTGCATGTGCATTAGTAGAATGATAAATCTACAATATATTTGTTTGAAAGTGTTGCTTTTTGCCCTTCTCTCTTTACATTCAATGTGTAATTCTTGCATAACCAATGAGGATACATGTATCCTTGACTGATGAGTTAGCCTGAAATGTTTTTATCCCTAACTAATTCATCTTACCCAGATAACCTGTTGTCATTCCTCAAAACCCAATATTTTGGTTTATCTTCTGTATTGAAATTATGGGATCATTCACATGCAACAATATCCTAATTCAGATATAGTTAGTTTGTATATTTTTATATATTTAGAGTTTCAATTTTTGGTTGAATAAGGGAATCTCCCCATCGAAGAGGGGGGATTGTTGTCCCTTGAACCATTAATTATCTCCAATAACCAATTTTCTAACCAATGGCATATTTTTCACTTATGGTTAAGCCTTCTAGTTGTCAATTACAAAATTCAAACAAGGGAATCACATAAAAAACATAGTTATGTGTTCAAAATCAAGGACAAAGCACTAAGTGTTACTACTATCACCTAAGCTTGCATCCCAAAAGCACCTAAAACACTCTAAAGAATCCATATAGCACTCATTCAAGGGATAAGGCACTGCATTTTCTACATTTACAACATAGGAAGAGGAAGTTCATTCTATTCCATTCACACCTACTATACATTTCTTCATTCTAACTACATCTCACTATCAAGTGTAACTTACACTAGGGAATCCTCGGGTGCCATTTCTACACACACTCATAAGAACTACATGGATTCTGAGATGTAGTGCACCACTCGGTCGTAAGTTCACTCTCAGGGTGACCGAAGCAATCAATATGACTCCCCATATTGCATATTTATTTTTAGGTTTGATGCAGATTGTGGGTTTGTGTAGGTGAAATTTTATTTTACAGGTTACAGGTACCCTTGGAGATCATTGTGTGACTCTATAGCGATCAACGGGAAGTAACAAAAAATATCTTGCAACACTACATAAATCAGATTTTGAATATTTACGCAGTCATAAGGGCCCATAAGAGGTCTTTAGTGCCCAGGAACCCTTGTCCTATCATGGGTTCCCATGTCAGGCCTTATTCCTGCAGTACAACATTTACAGAAAATATTTGTGACACTCTGCCTAGCTTGTTCATCACTTATCCCAATCTATAACGGTTCCAGGTTAAGCGTAAATCAGATAAGTCCTCTTTTCTCTACTTCTTGCTTAGGGTTTTGATGCAGGAGCATCCCTCAAGATGCTTGAAAATAATGAACAAACCAGAATCAACCTTCTCAAGGCGAGAAAACATATACTAGGTGTTTAAATAAGTTTTCCCTCCATATATTTGAAGTTTGCATTGTTGAAATGTAATGTAAGCTCCCATAGTTATATGAGAGTAAATGTAGAAATAAGTGTTTAGTTGGATATGAGTTGTTTTATCACCTTATCCTACGTAGGAAGAAGGATTAGTTATCCTAGGATTTGGTGGAGGTCAAAATAAGAAAGTTGGTTCCTATCCTCAAGCATAGTTGAAGGATATCTCTAAAATCATGGAAATTTGAACAAGATTAAGCCTAGAGATAAAAATTTAGGAGAATAAAAATAGGAAACAAGAGATAAGAAATTCAATGTCAATAACAAGAATAAAAAGGGGAGAAGAGGTTGAATTGAGAGGAGCAGAAGAGAGGAAACGGGCATGGGGAGAAACAATGAAAGAAGAAAGATGTGAAGAATGGTACGAAGAATTTTGATGTAAGACTGTATTTGAATCATTAATGATATTGGCTTGAGTTCTATGAACCCAATGGTGTTTAAATATTCTTAGTTATATGTATTCAAGGTTAAAATCAAATATTGGTGCAAGATTTTATTAAATGAAGTCGATTTTATATGTTCTTGTGAATTGTGTGAAAACTGGTTTGTGCAAACTAGTCTCGGGACAGCGTTCATAATTTTTGCATATGAATTACAAATGCTCTAAATTTCAGGCTGTAGGTACACATGGCCATTACCCAGATGGGTTTCAAATGGGGTATTCTGAATCTAAGTATTTTGTAAATTACAAATCATTTTCACTTATGGATTGAGAACTCACGTGAATTGTTTGACGAAATGAATGGACGGTAGAATCGATGTAACTTTTGTTTCGTGCATTCAAATTAGCTGAAACTTTCACAGAATTTCTGTATCATATAGATGCTCATGTCCACAAAATTTTAGCTTCTACCTCATCGTGAAGCTCGAGATATTTAAAACTGAATTCTCCAGGTTTGTGTAGTGACCACAAACACTGAACTGTGGAATTTGATGCAAGTTTTGGTAATTCTTGTATGGAAATTCTTGATAATGATGAGGATGATGTATTACGCTATTTTCAGTGGGTATAAATAATCTATTAAATTCTGATCTCTTGGTGATTGCGCAACCAATTTAGGTACGGAGATCAAGGTTTAAATTGTGCACATTACATTGGAGTATAAAGTGCCGAGAGAGGATTGTAGGTATACAACAAACAAAATATGATCTCATTAAGACAAAGAAGGGTAGCTGAGCCAAGACGGTGCACCAGGTTTCAAATATTACATCTTATACTTTTTCTGTCATTTATTTATTTCAACATTTATACATCATTTAGTTCAGTAGTGACTTCTAAATATCTATACTTAATACCAAATTAAATTAAATCATTTAGTGAACCCGCATTCAAACACTATTAACTCCTTCTTTTTTGCCATTTTTACCAATATGAGTATCTCACTCCATGCCTTCTTGTAGGCCAATCCTGAATGTGCCAATAAAATTCACTATTTTCTGTCTAATACTTACCTTCATCCTAACACCTCTCTTGAATATGTTTACCATAGACTCACTACATCACTCTCTTTTTAATGAAGAACATATTACTTTTACATCGGCTGAAATTGCATTTCAATTTGTCTTCAATAATGATCCTCCCCTTTATATCAAAGTTAAAATTAATAATATAGGGGTTAAACGAGCTTTATTTGATAATGGATCTGGCTATTATACAACATCCTTAACGCCCTCATCTATTTGCAATCGTGGATTTGACAATATTCCTAAACAAGTCTTAGGTACAATCAAGCTTCCCATTACTATTGGGTGATGCACTTTATCCGTCTCATTCCATGTAATGCCTAACAATATTAATTATAATATTCTTCTCGAATTACTTTGGATCCATGCCATGCATGTGGTCCCTTCAACCCTTCATGCAAGTATTAACTTTTTATACCATAATGTGGTCTATGAAGCCTTAGCATATCCCTCACCATTTTTCTATTACAACACTATCGATCATTCACTTGAAACCCCCACTTCAGCCACCCCTTCTCCCAATTTCAAAAAGTATGGTCTTCGGTATCAGTATCTGCTTCGTTATGGTTTCAATGGTACCGGATTAGGAAAATATGGAAAAGGAGTCAAAGAACCTCTTTCCATTCTAACACAATCCACCAGACTGAACATCAGATATCTCCCTAAGCTCGCTCCTTTTATTCCTACCACAACTCCTCCTCCTGTTTACTTTATTTCACATACTCGCCATCAAAAAAATCAATTTTCCTCTGCTCTCAATGCTACAACTTACTTTGAAAAATCTACCCTTCCTCACACCAATATCGATACTCCTAACACATTACCACATTATCCACCATGACATACTATCTCTTCCACCCCCAGATAGATCTCCATCCATCACACAATTGGGGGAATCATGCTTTCTCCCCCTTTCTATTCTTATTAGTTGACTTTAGCATCTATTACTACATTTTCCACTCCATGCACCATATCTAATCTTCCTACGTATTTTCAAACCCTTTAGTACACACATTGGATCATCACTGCCCTATGACGCACTATATTTCCATGGTTCATACTCGCTTGTTAAGGAATTAAATCTGAAATGAACCTCACCACATTCACTCTTCACATTCTATGCTTCATGATCTATCTTTCTAAAGAACACGTTTCAAATAATTTCCCTATGACACACTCTAGTTCAACAATACATAATCGACTACTGAGGGCTTAAATCTGAAATGAACCTCACCAAATTCACTCTTCACACTCTATTATTCATTATCTATCTTTATAGGGTACACACTTCAAACCATTTCCCTATGATGCACTCTAGTTCCATTATTCATACTCAACTACTAAGGGTTTAAATATAAAAATGAACCTCACCGCATTCACTCTTCATGATCTATTTTTCTAGCACAAATTTTTAAAATCATTTCCCGATAACGCACTCTTGTTTTATGGTTCATTCTTGATTGTTGAGGGATCTTTTATAAATGAACCTCATCTCATTCACATATGTTGGGGGCATGCTACCCATATCACATTCACACATTGCATATCATTTCACTACACTCATACACTGTATATTGCATATCTTGGTTGCACTTACTCTTGCTTGCTTATACTACTTACATGATGCACTTTGCTTACTATGCTAGTTAGATACCCAGTATGTCATTATATTTTTCTATACACACATGCATGTTCACTTGGTCTTTTGGAGTGAATGCAGATCTCTTACATATTTTTACATACTACAATGATGTTTGGCATTGTATCCTTTGCTAGTCCCACCGAGGCTCCTGGGGGCATCTACCTTTACTACTCTCACACATTACATGTGCTATCGTTTTATCATATTTACTACTTCTTATTCTTACTGAGGAAATTACTTTCCATTGATACATACATGCCCTGACATAATTTTTATCTTTCTAACATGGTAACAAGTGCTTCATGTGTAGCATTTTCTTTACAAGACTATATGCCACCATGGTTGTCTGATACATTTTGTTTGCCATTGATTTCTATTGTATGTTATTATTTGTGGGCTACGGGCTATGTCTTGTATGCTGTCTTGTAAGCTTTTGGTTGCTTTGACCCTAATTGTCTTGTGACATTGTGAGCGATGTCCCATGTTTGAAACCTCACTTTTTACAGTCCACTCTTGTCTTGCACAATTACATGTTGCATTTTAGTCTTCTATTGCATACTTATCACTTTTTCTACTAACACATATTATCTAGCCATCTTTATTTGCATGTGCCATTGGTCTCTACCATGCGACATCCCCTACCCCCTGTAGGTATCCACCTCAAATTAGCATCGGGTCTTCTCCTTTGGGCCGCACATTCTCCTACATATCGTTGTATGCAACTCCAAATGAGGGTGACCATACATTGGGTGAAAAAATCACCCTTACATCAGCTCAGAGCTACAATTCAACAAAAGCACAGTATAGAAAAGGCATAAGAACACAGTCACAGAATGGCCTAAGAAATCTAAACTTGGACCTCCTCAGCACAGCACAGAAACCAATGCCTAGACCTTAGACACTAACACCTAGGTGCCCCTGTTTTCCCTTAGGCAATAATGCCCTGGGGTCAGACACAAGTCATCTTCTCATATCAGACATAATTCACAGAAGTCTTCAGAGTAAATTCTATTAGTTACATAGGCACATTCCTTCAGTTACATCATGCATGTCTATCTGGTACAATTCCAAACTCAATTCGAAATAATCGATACAACTTAGAACTAATTTGGAATAATTTGGGACATCAGGAACTAAATTCAAGGACGTGCCATTTGTTGTGGTGCTTATTACGAAAAGCCATGGATAAAGAGTAACACTAGACCTCTCTCCCCAACACTCTTCTCTCTGGCGGAAGATAGATCACCCAAATTCTCCCACTTAGGCATGAGATCACCCAAACTTAAATGCATCGAACTTGACATGAGATCTCCCAAAAAACTTGAACTTGGTACTGAGATCACCTCTAGAAATGATCTCCTTCACAGGGCAATTCAAGACATTTTTTGTATCACTTTAAACTCTTTCTACATCAAGTGCTCACTTTGAAAGTTACACTAATTCTCGATAACTTAAGCCAGATATTTCTTTGAGATCATGTACTTATGATCATGTGATTCACATGTCTGTGAATAAGTTCATTTAGTAGGTCTAAGTGTTCTTTGCAATGATGCAGCAATCCAAAATCTACAACAAGATATAATGCATTCACTTACTTCCCTAGGGATGACTTTCCTTTGCATTCAAACACATAAATAGGGGGAAATTTTGTAGTCAAATTCTACTATTTTACTTGTTGTCAGGCAGTACTTTTGTTGCACTATTAACATGGATGCAAAAGTAGAGAAAAAGATTATTCAAAGTCTTTATGTGACTCAATCCTTAGTCCACTCAACAATGTAAAGTAGTAGTAGAGGAAAGTGTGTATGATGTCCCTCAAATCATTTCATTTGGGTACATATTTCTAGGTCCTGAAATGCTATCCCTCTTTGTCAGTTATTTTGGGACATGATATCATCAGTTATCCTAGAACACTAGTGGCTGATAGGCGCTCCTATCCTCTTTGGGTGATCTTTCTTATATTTGACATTTTTTTAGGCCTTTCTGGTCTTTCACATCCTTGTCCCACATTGGCTCATGGTCATTCTTTTTGTGTCACTAGTATCTGATGCTAAACAAGAAAGTCCACATTATGATACAAAATGACATGTCTATTTGATTCTTGTCATGACATTTTCTACATCCTAACATATCATCTAATGTGTATTAGCTGCTATAGTGGGATTACAAGGGAGGAGTGTTTTTTGCAAGCACTAGCACAGGTTCCAATTAGGAGGTGTAGCTTGTTAGTGCTCAAAGTACTCTTGTCATGCTTGGGAAGAATCCCTTATCTGATCCTATAGCACTACTATCTTAGGCGTCATTGGCACAAGGGAAACCTATGCACATTATTATAGTAACCACTAGTGCAAGTACATGGAGTTTGGTTGCAGGTTAATGCTCGCTCATTGGGAGTAGGTATTATAGGTTGACCTTGGAGTGTGTCAAATACAAAATTCACATATTTCAGAGCCATATCCAACTTGATGTGTTTGTGAGCATGTATACTAGTAGTAGGGTATCATGTGTTAAAGGTTTGTTGGTACCCTCGGCGATTCATAGAGAAAATTACTAGGTGATCATCATGAAGTTATGCGAGTTGGCCAATAGTCTACAGTGAGGATGTAACAGGCAATACTTCTATCATGGCTCTTTTGACTAATCATTTGGAGGAAGTTGGGGTACATGTACAGGTTGAAATATAAGATGACACTACATATGGAAAGATATTATTTCATTCTATGCTTCAGGATCCAATCATTCAATAGTGCCAATGATTAATTATTGCTACAGCCCGCTATCACGGTGAAACTGTAAGACATGGTCAAGGGAATCCTAGTAGCATATAACACACATCTCGCAAGTTGAACCTACAGATGCTGATTATGAATTGTAGTGCATCTTACATCTTTTAATTCAAGGAATATGACCATTGCATGAGTCAGTTATGAATTTCCCATAAAATACATGAGGTCCTTTTATAAATGTTAAGCATGAAAGTTTGTAACGATTGTTAAGCAGGTAGAAGAGGTCTAGAGATGACTCTAGTTAAATCCTAAGCTACAGGTAGTAGTTGGCAGAAAGTCGAAGTAGCGAATGACCCAAAAGTGATTGGTTCATGGCAAGGAATAATGATCGTGTCACAGATTGCTAATATCTCCATAAATTTATGGATTCTAGAGATTGATGAGTCCTGACCTAAAAATTCCTAAATCCAGTCACCAAGCACCCAAGGCACCCTTTTCCAGCTACAAGTGTTGTCCAAAGGAGTCAAATCCCTTCAATTCAACACCGTTGTTTCCATCCTATTCAATTTTTCCCTACCCATATACATTCTAGATTACTACGAGTATATCATGCTAAGTTTCATGGTCCTTTCTCTATCTCCTGCTACAGGATTGACTGAGTCAATTTGCAGTTTTTTAATGTCAAATAGAAGGGTCTGTTAGAAATGATTGCATCAACTTGAGCTACATGTGAATTTGCGAAGGGTATAGAGAGAAGTTAGGGTTGGAACCCCTCCACATTATATTTTTATATCGCACATATGATTCAATGATCCTTGTGAGTGGGGTGCACTAGGTATTAGTTATCTAGCCCCACTTTGGAGTTACAAGGTTTTTGACAGTCCATTAGACACAACCTCATTGCCAGTTTTCTAAAGAGTTTTCCCTCAGAATAATTTTTGAATCATGAGATTCTATGATAATTTCTCACATGAAATGTGAAGAGGGAATAAAAGATGAAGTTCTAAGATATCCAAGTATTTTCCTGAAAATTATTATAATCAGAGCCAAGAAATTAAAATTGATCTCTACACCTTTAGAACTCAAGACATTTTTTCACAACAGTTACAAAATTTAAGGAAAGTTCATGAATAATTTTTATGAAGAAATGAATAGACTCATTGATGAAAAACATTTTATACAGCTTATCCAATTGTATTGAATTATCCTGAAAAGTGGGTGAGCGTTTCATGGTATCCTTGAAATAAAATTCAGAATTTAAGCCCTATTTTTTCCTTACAATTTGACACCTAGTACTAGGACTAATTATAGCAGGGTTTTTCTAAGGCATCTATTTTGAGAATTGTAAATAGTAATGGGCCATGTTTAAAATGACCTTAAATTTATATAATCTGATGGTTCCTCAATTGTAGAAACCATTTTATGTGAGTATGAAATGCTTATCATTTTTGCATTGTGTTTCTTTGCAGTGAGTCCTATTGCATTATGTGTATTGTGTATACTAGAAAATAATTATATAGGATGGAAAATCCCAGTTTTGCCTTAATGGTTATTTTGACTTCCACAATTTGTTGGAAGTTGATTACAAGGTTGAATATGTTCATTGAAACTATGGTGATCATTGTAATAAGGAGATCCAAATAAAAATATTTGGATAGTAGTATGCAACAACAATATGAATTTTCCTTTTCTATCTTCCTATTTGGAATTTCACATGTTCATGGTTATGATTGCAAAGGGGGAATAATAACCAATTTTCCATTCCCATTATGCACCAAAATGACTAAATTCAAGGGAATATTTATTTGTGACATGGAATTTTTCTATTGATTAGACATTGAAGTGAAGAATTGATCAACAACAATGGCTACAACTAATCAACATTTGATTCCTAGGGTTTGAGCAAGTGATAATGTGGAATGTTTCCAGTAATTGGATCATTATTCTAGTTTGGTGAATTGTGTTTCCTATGTTATTCAGTGCCAGACTACAGTGTGAATTGATGAGGGATAAAATACAAGCAATTAGCACATCATGATGTGGTTTGTGGTAAACCACTTGAAAACTAGTGCACCAGTATTGGTTTGTAGTCAAAGAATTCGGTTGTAAATGGTAATCCATCGGGTTTGTAATTGTCCTATAAAAATGAAGTGGTTTAATCATGAAAGCTAGGTACAATAACAAAGATATGTTTTCCCCATGATTATTAATCTTGGGAATGTAAGGAAAGTCATTTGAATATAGCACAAACATTAATTGGTACATTTATATTAAGTATTAGTTTGTTTACAAGATTCAACAACCCACAATCTGATAGGGTTCCTTGGTATATTGGAGAAACGTGATCTTTGGTTTTACCAAATCACCAACAATTCTACAAGAACTCTCCTATACATATGTAATCTATGTATTACATTTGAAAAATTTATATAGTTTCCTATGGCTTTCAATCTGTTGCTGCTCCATTAAGAGATTTAGATAAGATCTCTCCATATCCTCTTAGGAGATCCTTGACCCTTTTTGGATAGATTGAACTCTTAGTTTTAAGATTTCAGGTATTTGGGAATGTATGCTTTTTAACTTAGTGGGTCGGAAGCATGAATTGTATAAATTATGAAATTCAAACAAGGGAATCATATAAATACATAGTTATGCTTTTCAAAATTCAAGGACCAAACACTAAGCATTAATTATCATCACCTAAGCTTGCATTCAAAAGGCACTAAATGAGGAATTCATGTAACATCCATTCCAAGGGACAATATGTATGCATTTGTGTACATGTTTTTCTATATGGAAGGGGAATTTTAATTCTATTCCATTCTTTGTACATGTAATTATTACATTGCTACATATTTTAGAACTTTCATTTGCTATCTATGTGTATCCTTTCTTTCCAGGGAATTAGGGCACAATTTCTACACACTAAAGAACAAGAACTACATGGATTCCCTGATGTAGTGACATTTGCTTGGTCATGAAAGTTCACTCTATGGGGTGACCTGTAAGTGGTTTCCAATTCATGTAAATCCCCATATTACATTCTTTTGATTTTTAAGGATTTGATGTGGTTTTGTGGGTTTACCATTGCTAAATATCTATTTTCCTAGGTTGAAAAAGTGACCTTCAGACACTATCCCTTGAACCCATTAGACATTAACAAAGAAGAGGATTGATGACCCTTATCATGCAACACAAAGAAACTTTTATCAGAGATATTTTGAGGGTAAGTCACTAAGCACCCATTTATTGAAGATATACATGCCCATAAGATGTTTCATGATAATTCCCAGGTATTCAAAGTCTCACTGAAGGAAAGAGACCTTATCTAGGTGTTGAAAGAATTTTCTCTAGGAAAATACTGAGGGTTTACCAATCAAACATGTAGTCCCTCTCATGATCATCTTCCAGAAAATTGTGAAAGAAGGAAAAAATCCCAGTTATTAGCTTATGTTCTTATTTCACTTAAGGTTTAAGATGAATTACATAAAGTATTTTGGCTTGGTCAAATTGAAGGTGATTTCAAAACATTGTATCATTACAATCATAGTGACTATAAATTAAGACTAGTTATAATATCTAGATTCCCACTTCAAATTAAATATAAAATGATGTCAAGGGGAATGGAAGAGGTATCCTCATTAGTTTTGATCAATGAGAAATACAAGCCGAAGTTTACAAATTGTTTGAAAAATGATGCTATAGACGTGACAAAGAAAAGTATCAGTAGTGAAAAACTAGTCTTGAGCAGGATAGAACAGGGTAAAGGAATATACTGGGTGATGTTTGTCAAGATTTATTTGACAAGTGGAAGGTAAATATGGATTGTATATAATTCATGAATGACACTAAAAAGGTATGGAATTTGAAATTATTTTAGACATTATTTGAAAGCAAACCTAATTAAGATCCCTTGATAGATATTGTGAAGTATAAACAAGGTAATAAAATACAATGGAAAATATTGAATCAGTAACAAGAGAAAGAATATACAAGGCAATTAAGATTGTGTATTTTGATTAGTACAAGAACTAACAACCTTTCAAATATTTCATAAGATGGAAGGAATATTTATTAATGAGACTTTCTATTTTGTTCCAACTCTCTTCAGAGAGATTTCCTAAGACAATAAAATTAGGTTTGCAATTATAGTATGCAACTCATAAATATTAGTGTGTGGATTATTTATAAAGGAAGAAGTATATAATTTCATAGGAAAGGACAATAATATTATACAAAGTGATTTATTGTATTGCTAACTTACTGATGTATTAGAATTCTTAACAAATTAGTCTAGAAAGATCTTAGAAGTGTAATACTTCTAAAAACCTTAGTGTGAGCAAATGAGTTATAATCATGAACAATGAGGATGTATGAGGAATATTAAAAAGAATAAATTCCATGAAGGGTACTAGGTATGATAAACAGTTGAGTGGTTGGTATAATCTAAGTACAAATCAGTCCTACATGATAAGACACCTAGTGAGCAGATCACAATTACACTCTCCATAAAGTCTGAGAGGGAAGAAACACGGTTTAATAGCTCATGAATCAGGAACAAAGTACTTTATTAGGTGATGGTTTTATATCAAGAATATGTCTAAGATAGAAATAAATCTAGGGACAACATCTGAGTAAGATATCAACATCTTTTCAATTAGGTAACTCTATCATACAAGGAAAAACATACATTATTTTTCCTATGATTAACCGATTATTATTGGGATTTCTAATCTTTAGTTCAATAATGGGATAATACAATGGGTTTTAGCCACTTAATCCATCTTATTTTATCTCATGTACCATTTAATTAGTATGTTAATCTCAACTATAAACCTTTATTTTATAGTTCCAAAATATTTGGGAATAAATTATTTATTAGGAAAATCCCCAGTTTAAGTTTAAATGATTGCCTGACTTTAAATCAATTAGAGTGGAAGGGGTATCTCGGTAAGTCGCACCCAATCATCCCTCACTTGAAAAAGGAACATAGGGGCCGATCCCATATGAAAAGGACTTAGCCTATGAAGTGAGGTGGGAAGATTAAAAAAAGATTCACTGGATTTGTAAATATATGGCTTTCTAGAAACAAATTAAAACTTACCATCTGAATGTTACGTTTGCTTGGGTTTTTTACCATTCGACCCTTACATTTGTCCAAAACACAGGATTACTTCTATTTTTATTTACTGGAAGGAGTAATTTATTTTCATATGGTCTATATTGTTAAAAACTTATTGAAAGGTTTTGGATCTTATCCTCTAATATGCTAGTCAGAGTGGGTTATTATAAAGGTAACTTTTAACATTATTAATCTTCCTTAGAAGTGATTACTTAATTATTAAAATTTTACAACCTCTAAATGTTGTTGGGTAGTTATAACTTACCTCGGGGTCCCTGGATAAGTAGACCCCCCGCCCTGTACCTTATTTAATAATTTAAAACATCGACATTAATGGAATTTTGTTTGATTCATAATCTTGTTCTATATTTTCATTCCAAAGGTTTTATGCAGGTGATTTTAAGGGTGGAACCTTAGTCCATCATTCTATTGCGGGGGCATCAAGTAAGTTGAATTTGGCATTCACACATTAAAAGTAGCCATTTTTTCTATTTATTTTATGTTGAGTATGGAGCTTAATTACTTCAGATTAGCATGCAATGTGCAAACTTGCTGGAAAACACAGTAACCGACATCGGTTATGGAGGGAACTGGCATCGGTCACCATAGGACCGACATTGGTCAGGAAAGGAGGAACCGACATCGGTTAGGGATAACCGACATCGGTTACCTGTGTATGAGTGTTTTAATTAACTCTTAGGAATTAGATCTATTTTTAGCATTAAAGAATATCTATTGATTGTAATTGCATGGCTAAGTGCCCTGAGTTTTGTAAATCCACTATATAAGCATAAAGCTAGGGTTTAGAAGTAAGAATTAACAAGAACTTAAGAATTATTGTGAGAATAATTGTGAGAGAGAGAATTCTTGGAGAAGAAGAAAAATCTTGAGAGAAAGAAAGTACTGTACATCTGAGAGGTGTGGAAGATTGTAAATCTTCATTGTATATCTTTTCAAAGCTTTGGATAATAGATTGGCTTGTTTCTTGGTGGACATAGCCCACACTGGGTGAACCACATTAAATCTGGTGTTGATTTATATCTCTTGTTTTGTATATTTCTTCTGGTAGAATATCCACTTTTATTTGCATGTATGCTTAGATCTGATATATTATCTATACAACCGGTGAGCTAACCCCAACAACTGGTATCAAAGCTATTTTTTTAGGATTTTGTGTGTTGACAGATTTACTCACAGAGGGTTTTCTGATTGAGTGGGAGCTACAACAATGGCAGAAGAAAACAAATACAAGGTAGAGAAATTTGATGGCTGAAATTATCAATTATGGAAGATGCAGATTGAGGATTATCTGTATCAAAGAGATTTATATTTACCGTTGGATGAGAAGTCTAGACCTATGAAGATGACTGATGAAGAATGGAATATTCTTGACAGAAAGGCTTTGGGATCTATAAGATTGAGCCTGGCAGCATCTATGGCTTCCAATATTACAGAAGTGACTTCTACGGTAGGGTTAATGAAATCTCTTGCTAATTTATATGAAAAACCTAGTGCTTCAAATAAAGTTTATTTGATGAAGAAATTATTTAGTTCTAAGATGCATGAAGGTGGATCTGCATCTAGTCATTTGAATGATTTCAGATCTATTGTAAATCAGTTAAAATCAGTTGATATTTCATTTGATGATGAAGTGAAAGCACTTTTATTCTTATGTTCTTTGCCTAGATAGTTGGGATAACTTGGTAATGGTTGTTAGTAATACAACATCTGCTAATAATATTTTGAAGTTTGATGATGTGTTTAGTATAATCTTGAATGAAGAGATTAACAGGAAGAGTACAGAGGAATCGTCATCTGGGAATGCTTTGAATGTAGAAAGTAGGGGCGGGAAAAAGGAGAGATCCAAGACTATGAGTAATGGAAAATCAAAGTCAAGGGATAGCAGATCTAAATCCAAAGGTAAGGGAATTACTTATTGAAAATGTGGAAAGAAAGGACATGCAAAGAAATATTGTTGGTCAAAGGAACAAAGAGAACCAACAACCAGACAAAGGTAAAGAAGAAAATCTTGCTACATCAGAGGTAATGCAAGATGCTCTTATTCTTTCTTTAGATAATAGAATTGAATCATGGGTTTTAGATTCAAGAGCTTCTTTCCATGCAACCCCTAATAAGGGTTATTTCAGAAATTATGTCCAGGGTAATTTTGGGCATGTTTATTTGGGTGATGATGAACCTTTTAGTATTACTGGTAAAGGGGAAGTTCATCTAAAATTGTAGAATGGAAATACATGGGTATTGAAAGATGTGAGGCATGTGCCAAGCCTCAGGAGGAATCTTATTTCTGCAGGGAAACTAGGTGAATCTGGTTGCATGGTTACATTCACAGGAGACTCTTGGAAAGTCACCAAGGGTGTTTTTGTTGTGGCAAGAGGTAAGAAGGTAGGAACGTTATATTTATCTACCTGTGTTACTGATTCCTTTTCTACATTATCTACTTCAGATTCAGATGCATGCATGTGGCATAATTGGTTGGGCCATATGAGTCAAAAAGGAATGCAGATCTTAAAGGCTAAGGGTAAGTTATCAGATTTGAAAGATTTAGATCTTGATTTCTGTGAGCATTGTGTCTTTGGAAAGAAAAAGAGAGTGAGATTTCTCAAAGTTGGGGCAACTAAGAAGGAAGCAGAAATTGGAGCTTGTACACTCAGATGTGTGGGGACCAGCTCAGGTAGCTTCTCATGGAGGATCCCAGTATTATGTTACTTTCATTGATGATGCTACAAGAAAGGTATGTGTTTATTGCATTAAACGTAAATCTGATGTTTTTGAAACTTTTAAAAGATGGAAAGCCCTTGTTGAAAATGAATCAAATTCAAAGTTAAAGTGCCTTAGATCTGACAATGGTGGTGAATACTGTAGTAAGGATTTCAATGATTATTGTTCAGTGAATGGGATACGTAGAGAAAGGATGGTTCCAAGAACACCACAAGAGAATGGTGTTGCAGAAAGAATGAACAAGACAATCATGGAATGTGCTAGAAGTATGAGGATACATTCTGGATTGCCCTTGCAGTTTTGGGTAGAAGCAGTTGATACAATGGTTTATTTGATTAACCGTGGGCCTTCAAGTTCACTAGATGGAGGAATACCAGAGGAAGCTTGGACTGGAAAAGAGGTAGATATTTATTTTCTTAAAGTTTTTGGTTCAGAAGATTTTGTGCATGTTGATAAGGAAAATAGAAAAAGTTGGATGCAAAATCCAAGAGATGCACTTTCATTGGTTATGGATCTGGTGATTTTGGATTCCATTTTTGGGATTTAGAGAATTCTAAAATTATTAGGAGTCGTGATATTGAATGGAATGAAAAGAGAATGTATAGGGATCAAATTTTGGTACCCAAGGATGAACCAGTTGAGAATTTTGTGAATGAAAATGAACTCTCAGATTTAAAAATATTACCTACAAGGTTACATAGTAACCGATGTTGGTTTATACTTGACCAACATCAGTCAGCAGAACTGGTATCAGTTACAGAAGAATCAAACCAACATCAGTTAACAGAACCAATGTCGGTTACAGGTGACCGGCATCAGTCACTGACAGATTTGGATACGAATGTCCAGGAGGTCCAGAATGAGCCTCTGGTACCCCAAACACCTGTGAGAAGGTCACAAAGGGTAAGTAAACCTCCAAAAATATTTACACCTTCTCTATTTTATTTATTATTGACTGATAATGGTGAACTAGAAATTTTTGAAGAAGCAATGCAGGATAAGACCCACGTTTAGTGGGAGCATGGCATGGATGAGGAGATGGACTCCTTAGAACAGAACCAAACTTGGGATTTGGTTAAGTTTCCAGCAGGTAAGAGGACATTGCAGAACAAGTGGGTTTACAGGATCAAGGAAGAAGAGGGTGGACATAAAAGGTACAAGGAAAGGCTTGTAGTAAAGGGATTTACATAGAAATTAGGTATTGACTTTGGTGAAATATTTTCTCCTATTGTTAAAGATGACTTCTATTCATATTGTATTGAGTTTAGTTGTAGTAGAGGATTTGCATTTAGAGAAACTAGATGTGAAGATGACTTTCCTTCATGGTGATTTGGATGAAGAGATTTATATGCAGCAGCCACTTGGGTATGAAGTCAAGGGTAAGGAGAAATTAGTGTGTAGGTTGAAAAAGAGCCTATATGGGCTCAAGCAAGCTCCAAGGCAATGGTACATGAGGTTTGATAGTTTTATGCATGAGCATGGTTACTTGAGATGTGAATCTGACCATTGTGTTTATTTCAAGAAGCTTGAAAATGGGAGCTATATTATTTTGTTATTGTATGTGGATGATATGCTTATTGCAGGATCTAGTATGCAGGACATTGGTGAGCTTAAGGAAAGCTAGCTCACACATTTTCTATGAAGGATTTAGGAGCTGCAAAAATAATCCTTGGCATGCAAATACATAGAGACAGGAAAAACAAGAAATTGTATTTGTCTCAGGAGGATTATATCTACAAGGTGTTAGAAAGGTTCAAGATGTAGAATGCAAAACTTGTTAGTACACCTATGGCTGGACACTTCAAATTGAGCAAAGATCAATGTCCTTCATCACATGAGGAGGTCAAATACATGACATGAGTGCCATATGCTTCAGCAGTTGGGAGTCTCATGTATGTTATGGTTTGTACCAGACCAGACATTGCACAGGTAGTGGGAGTTGTGAGTAGATATATGGCTAATCCAGGTAAAGAGCATTGGAAAGCAGTCCAATGGATACTCAGGTATTTGAAAGGGACATCTAGCATGTAGTTATGCTATGGAGGTTCAGATATTTCATTATGTGGCTATGTTGATTCAGATATGGTTGGAGATCTGGATGGTAGGAGGAGCATTACTGGATATATTTTCACAGTAGGTGGGATGACAGTTAGCTAGATTTCAAGATTGCAGAAGGTTATGGCTTTGTCTACTACAGAGGCAGAGTATGTTGCAGCTACAGAGGCTAACAAGGAGATGATATGGATGAGTAGGTTCATGGAAGAGTTGGGAAAGGAGAAAGATGATTGAAAATTGTTCAGTGACAGTTATAGTGTAATTCATTTGGCAAATAACTCAATGTGTTTCATTCGAGAACGAAACACATTCAGTTGAGGTATCACTTCATACGACAAGTATTGGAAGATGAACAATTGAATCTAGAAAAGATTCATACGAGTGAGAACCCTGCGGATATGCTAACGAAGCCATTAGCAAAGGAGAAGTTGGAGCTACACTCCACTTCTGTTGGTATTCGAGTTTGAGACTTGAAGAGGAAGAAACAAAGCTAAGGAAGGATCCAAGAATGATGTTGTACAGGTATGGTGCAGTAATTAATCTCCAAGTGGGAGATTGTTGAGTTGTGGAGCTCAATTACTTCAGATTAGCATGCAATATGAAACTTGCTGGAAAACACAGTAACTGACATCGGTTAGGAGGGAACTGGCAGTGATCACCTAGGACCAACATCGATCAGGCAAGGAAGAACTGACATCGGTTAGGGCTAACCACATTCGGTTACCTGTGTGTGGAATGTTTTAATTAACTCTTGGGAATTAGATCTATTTTTAGCATTAAAGCAGATCTATTGATTGTAATTGCATGGCTAAGTGCCCTAAGTTTATAAACGCCTATATAAGCATGAAAGCTAGGGTTTAGAAGTAAGAATTAATAAGAACTTGCAAGAGTTGATGATTATTGTGAGAGAGAGAATTCTTGGAGAAGAAGCAAAAGCTTGAGAGAAAGAAAGTATTGTACATCTGAGAGGTGTGGAAGATTGTAAATATTCAATTATATATCTTGTCAAAGCTTTGGATAATAGATTGACTTGTTTCTTGGTGGACGTAGCCCACACTGGGTGAACCACGTTAAATCTGGTGTTGATTTATATCTCTTGTTTTGTATATTTCTTCTAGTAGAATATCTACTTTTATTTGCATGTATGCTTAGATCTAATATATTATATGTACAACTGGTGTGCTAACCCCAACAACTCCCCCCTGGTCATAGGCATCCTTAGGAAGGGCCACTATGGGAACACCATCCTTGAGCTACTAGATTTTTATTTAATCTTCAAGTCTCAGAATATTAATTCTAGTGTCCAACTTGCTCCCTTGCTAAGGACTTCATTAGCATCTGCTTCTTCTATAGGATTTTATTGTCTGATACAAATAATTGTGTTGTATCGATACGTTCTTGTGATATGCTGAACTATGACTAGATATCATTGTTGTATGGGGTGAATGATTCACCCATAATTATCCTTACATAACTCTTCATTTGGGGTCCATGCACATCGTTGAAGGAGTATGCATTCTAAAGGATAGCTTGCCTTGTGTTGAAACTGTACCCTACAAGGGAATAGATCAATGTTTGGTATCTTGAAATAGAAACTTCGAGGCATACATGTAAACAAAGTGACTGGGATACAAGTGTTAGTCAAGGAAATACAAACACACATGTAGAATACATTAAATGGACTCTATGCTAATACATTAAAGATGTCCCATCTAAATACACAAGAAGATAACATAGACTGTGAAAAGTGGGTTACAAATATTGGATTATTCCACTTTACACTTCCAAGACAATCATGGATGACGAAGCAAGTTGAAACCAAAATTGACTTGTGCACACAAGCAAAAGGGAAAATCCTACAAATCAAATGCATATGGCTAGAAGTCATGGATATAAAGAACAAGAAATTAATCAGATAATTCAATTTGAACATAGTCCTACACCATAATGTTGTACATGAAGCAAATGAGGTTGTTAGGAAGTTATAAAAAATGTCAAAACACTATATAGCTTAATGATATAGATTGTTTTCTAAAATCCTGTTATGAACAAAATTAAACAATAACACCTGTGATAATTTTGTATGAAAGTCAGAGTTGCCCCCAGAAAGCATGCATATGTGGGACTGGTAAGCTCCCAAATTATTTCTCACAAAAAATGTGTGGCAACTTGTTTGATACCTTCGTAACTCTGATCACTAATTAGAAAGGAAATATGGGCACATACATGTGTCATGATAAACATAATGATCATATCAGATATACATATCTATGTGTAGTAAATTATACATATAAAAGCATCAGTAATTATCTAGAGTAAATTAAACAATCATATCACAAAGTATTGATTTGGATGATTCAGGGGATGGAAAATACATACCATTTAAAATTGTGAGCTTGCCCCTTGAGCGGATGTGTTACTTGAAATGTGATGATCTAACACTATCCCTCTTTTCCCCAACTAATAAGTCAATTTCCTTTGGCATAATCTTCCTCCAAATGACCATGTACTGAATCATCCCCTCAAAATGTTTGACTTGTTGTAGGACATTAGATATTGATCACCTAAACTTAAATCATATATTAACAATTGTGAATGGTGCACCCTTGTTTTGATGTGAGTATAGACCCTCAACAACTCAGTATGCCTACTTATAGTTGTTATGAACTAGAGCGCCTTATGCAAATTTTTACAGAAATGCAACCCGTAGTACTTCTTATTAGGAAAGTCCATTTATTATGTCATGAATGTGTAGAGTACAATAAGACACAAAGCATGTTGGAGGCTACAAGAGAAGAGGATCATAGGTGTCCTATGTGTTCCATGTCTTGATTTTTTATGTATGGGTGATGTTAAGTTTACAATTGTATTGTGTCAGGATCATGTTTTTAGTATGCCATCACTATTCAAGTTTAAATAAGAATGCAAGATGTGTGATAGGGAAATGATGAACTAATATATTGCATTTGTGTGAAGTGAGATCATATTTAAAATACATTTCTATGTTAAAAGGGGGGAATGTCTAGATAAGTTTGATATTCCTAAATGTGAAAATATGAATGAACTATCTATGGTCTTAAATGACTGATTAGGATTCTACCCTATGCTTTGGTGATCCAAGGTGTGTGATCATGCACATATTTCAAGAGTTACCTTATGAGATATATTGTTACAGGTCAATGAACATTTATGCATGTACCTATGAGTTAATTGCACCCTTTGTTGAACGAAACCTATTCATAATAAACTGTGGAGGTGAGGGACACTGATGTATAGTTAGCTCTTTTATATTGGAATGATTAGAGCTTCAATGGGACACATCTGTAACTTCTCCTAGTTTGAGGTGGTAATGTATATCATGTGAAACTAGGTTTGAATTAGTGGACAATGTCATGATTAAATCTTACTAGTAGACTAAATCCCAAAATAGGCAAAATGTGCCATAGGAAAGCTAGGAGAAGATTCTACATTTCTTTAGCATTGACCATCCCTAGGGACTCTATATGCTACAAGTCTGATGCAATAAACCTCAAGAGTAGGTTGAATTCCATGGTGTATAATATGGTGGAACACCACTGACATAGATGACTTGCTATGTTATTCCACCCAAATAAAATTTAGGCACATAATGATTCATGACACAAAATACACATGGGTACATTTCTAGGTCCTAAACACTTCTATTAGCATTTACATGATTCCTAAGCAAGAAAAACATAGTATCAAGAACTATCTTTTGCCTCTTTTCTTTGTTTTTGATTTTCTATTTGAATCTTTACAACTCCATATACCCAGTCGGAACTTTAGATTTATCTTTGTATTCCTTTAAGACATAATTCTTTAGCCTAGGACAAAAGCGCTCAGTATTTCAATTGGTCCCTATAATTGGGGCCTATGATAAAATTTACCTTACTTCTTTAGAAATGGTCTCTTTTATCTTTTGAGGCATCTTTTTCACTTATGGGTTCAGCCTTCCAGTTGTCAATTATGAAATTCAAACAAGGGAATCATATAAATACATAGTTATGTGGTCAAAATGTGTCCTAAAATAACTAAGAATTACTAAGAATTATCACCTAAGCTTGCATTCCAAAAGGCACCTAAAGCACTGACAAAGGCATCCATCTTATGCCATTCAAGGGACAAGATATTAAATCACCTTCATACATGTTACATAGGAAGGATTGTTATTTTATTCCATTCTCACAATTCTATACATTACTACATTTAGATTAGGTGCTATCAAGTGTAACACTTGCACAAGGGCATCCTAGGGAATCATTTCTACACACACTCATAAGAACTACTTGGAGTATGAGATATAGTGCAAACACTTCTAAAAATTCACTGTAGATGGTGACTGACACAGTCATTCTTAACAACTCCCCATCAACATTGAAATTTTTATGATGTATTTATGTGACCTTTAGGTGTCATTTTATTTTTCCAGGTTACAAGTGTTGAAAGATTCAAGCGTGAATAAGATTTCATATAAGAATGTAATAACAATATCCCTTGTGAGTTATTTCAAGATTTGATATTTCTACATAGTCACAGGTGCCTAGAACCAGGTCTTAACAGTGACACCCCCTTTTTTTAAACGTTGACCCTTAGTATGAAGGTAGGTTCCCATTGCTGGTCATGATATTTGAATCTAGAAGAAAATTCAGTGATAATGGATGACATGTTTAATTTGTTAAATCTTTTCCCTACCCCTATAACCAACTTTGGTTTCATCGAAAGCTTAAGTCCTATCTTAATTACTTTTTTCTTAGGGTTTCAAATTTTGTATGCTTGTTTCAAATAGCATTGTCATTTCTATATTTGCATTTATACATCATTTGGTTACAAGTGTCAAGTGACTTGAAATTAAAGATTTAATTCAAATTAAATTAAATCATTACTGGTGATTTTTCAGAATCCATCATAAGACATTTTTGGATACTAGATTCAATCAGGATCCATACTTAATGGTCACTTTGGTTCCCTCAAATAAGTGTTCCTGAGATATTCGGCCTACCGTGATTAGGCCATAAAATTGTAGGTTAATCTAGTAATAAACCCATTGTTGCTAGTAATTGAAATGATGACTGAATGATGATAGGTAAAAACATATTGGAACCAATAATGTCACAGTGCCACCCAAAATGTATAAAAGGAAACCAATGCTTAATAAAAATATGATCATCTGCAAAATTTAAGACAAGCTCATCTACATCAGAATACTCTTGTTGTAATCACCTTGCCAATTGAAATGCTTTACTTTTGGTAATGATGTTAGATGAACCTCAACCTAAGTAAGCAGATATTGTATCAGACACAAAATCATTTAAGCACATATGTGCAGTAATAAAGTAAATCCTCCAAATATGGATAACACTAATTAGATATTCCTATTTTTATTGATGAATTTGTGTTTGAATGTCCAATAAAGGGAGTACTACATGATTTTAAATTATTGAGTGCCTTTAAGAAACTTTCCATTTGTCAGAAACAAGACTTTATAGCTTCTTGGTTAGTTATTAATTAGAAATTACACAATACTAATAGAAATGTCTATGGAAAGTTACATTGCCATCTGGTTGCTAATTAGTAATACTTTGGGAATTCACATCCCATTTTGACTCCACAAGGTTTTTTATCACCCTTCCTCTCACGTCATCTTAAAACCAAGATCTAAGTCTCCTTCAAAATGCTCAATGATCATGATCATTCTTCTTCTTTATGGTGGCATTCAGTAAATTTTCTATTTCATAATGATAATGCCATAAGATCCCTAAGGAAAAGCCTAAGATCAATGTATGGGGATAAAACTTGATTAAGCTAAATATGAATTTATATGCCTAATCTGATTGCTATTGTAGCAGTAAATAAATAAATAATTAAGTACATAAATTAACCCAAGAAAACTAAGAAATAAATTATGAAACCCTAAGTGCAAAGAGAGAGGTAAAATGACTTAGCTGATTCACAACAGAGATCCTGGAGGTGCACAAAGTGTTGAAAAATGAAAATAGAGAGGAGCACTGATTGTCACAGAGCCTCTAAAAAAATGTGTGATGAGGAATATGCTGGACTAGGGCACCTGGAGAGGGACAGGAGCGCATGTGGGCACCCTAGGCCTATTTCTGGGCACCTGTGTCTGTGGAAATGCTTATAAAACCTCCTTTGAGTGGTCACAAGTTGTTTGTTGTTGTTTTCATTTAGTCACTATGAGGTCGCACAATGATCATCGAAGTCACGAAACCTGCAATGAAAATAATGACCTACAAAACCCTCAAATAGACATCAAATCCTAAAAAATAAAGATGCAGAATGAGGGGTCAGACTGTCCTCAATTATCACAATGGTGATCTTATGACTGAGCATTGCACTACATCTCAAACCCAATGTAGTTTTGTGTGTGTGTGTGTGGAATTGTGCCCTAGGTGGCTCTTGTGTGTGTCACACTTGATAGCGAGCAAGTAAGCTAGATGTAAAGAAATGTAATAGATGTGTGCATGGAATAGAATGAACTTCCCTCCTATGAAGTGTATGCAGAATAACCAGCCCTTGTGTCCCTTGGATGGTGCTAGATGGATGCAATGGAGCTCTTAGATGCTTGATGGATGCAACCTTAGGTGGTGATAGCTAATGCTTAGTGCTTGGTCCTTTATTATGATCACATAACTTTATATTTATATGATTCTCTTGCTTGAATTTCATAATTAACCCTGAAAAGGTTGACTACCAAAAAGATAAGATGCTCAAACGGCTAGAAAGACCCAAAATATGTGAACAAAGTACAAAGAGGTCAAGGGCACCCAGAGGGGATGAGGGTGCCTGGCGCTAGCATCCTGGCTGGGTGCTAGTGTCTAGGATGATAAATGTTGAAGTATAAAAAGGCAGACTGAGCAAGTAAGGGTGTAAGACCAAAAGTGGCAACAAAAAGCAAAGAAAGGTGGCCAAAGACATGGGTTAATTAGTACTTTTCTTACTTAGGAATCATATGAATAGTAGTATGTAATCAGGACTAGATAATTACCCAAAGTGTGTGATTTTGTGTCTACATTTTCCCCCACTTTATGTTGGTGAGTGAAATCTCGGTAACATAAAGTAGATAGAGATGTGTACCTGATAACCATGTAGATTGATGTAGAAAAGTGTGTTGAGGGACAAGACAAAGTGTGGAGTGATAAAAGTGTGAAGTGTGGATGCTAAGGAGGAGAAAGTGTAAAAAGTGATGATGAAAATGAACCTAGGGTGGAAACACATGTGTAGATGTCATGATGTACCTGTTGTTGATGTTGTTTTGATGATGATGTTTGAATGATGTTGACTACCACTTCCCATACAGATGGACCTGCAAAAGAGAAGAACAAACAAGTAGTCAAATATGCATGTATATGTGTAAAAAGTATGTAAAAAGTATGTAAAATGAAAAATGTGAAAAAGGAACATGTGCACCTGATCTGTGATGAGGAAAGAGTGTAGAAAGGATCTTGTAGATGTTGTAGAAGAATGAGTTTTTTGGGTGATCTCACGCCAGTTGTGTCGGTTGCGAGTTTTTGGGGTGATCTCATGCCAATGATATGGAAGAAGTGTAGGGAGAAAATATGGTGTCATCCTCCAACCTTTAACCGCTTCCTGCAATGTAGAACACCACTACAAATGGTGTGTAAAATTCAAACAATCAATTGATCCAAGTGAAAGTGTGTGTATGCATGCATGCCAAAATGATAAGGACTGTGTTCCCTGTAAAATCCATTGTGTGGAGTTCTGTAGACTGTGTTGAACTACCAAATCACTTGTGTAACTTCCCCCTGGTCACAGGCATCCTAGGAAGGGTCAGCATGTTGCTGTTAAGGTCCAAGTCTGATTGCTAAGGACCCAAGTTTGATTAAAGCCATTGTCTGAAAATGAAAATTGTGTTGTACCAGTATTGTGTTGTGTTGTGTAATGTTTTGTATAGACATTGTATGGGGTGACTGATTCACCCAAATGATGCCCCCCTCATTTTGGGTGCATGTGACATTGCTAAAGGAGTATGCGGCCCAAAAGAGGACCAACCATTGTGTTGAAATTGTGCCCTGCAGGGGGAAGGGAATGTGCTTGGTAGAAACCAAGGCACACACAAACAAAGTGGCTGGGAGACAAGTGTTAGTACAAACAAAGACAAAAATGCATGTAGAAGAAAAATGTAGACAATGTGTAAGCTAAGACACAAGAAGATAATGTAAACACACAAGAAGACAATGTAGACCACAAAAAGTGGGTTGCAAACATGGGACACCACTCATGATGTCACAAGACAATCAAGGCTGACGAAGCCAAAAGTAGATAGTGTGCACACAAGACAAAGGGAAAATCCCGCAAACAATGGAAGACAAGAGCAGATAATGACAAACAATGTAATAGACAACCATGGAAGAAAATAGACCTGCATAACAAATGTTGCACATGAAGCACCCGTTAGCATGTTAGAAAGAAAAAATTATGTCAAAACGTGTATAATCTATAAAGTAGTGTGCTATGAAACAAAATGAAACAATAACACCTGTAGTGTACGAATGTGGATGCCCCCAGGAGCCGTTGTGGGACTGGTAATAGGTATTATGCCAAGCATCCATGTTGCATGTAATAGATCTGTAGAATATGTGATCACAACTAGAAAGACAAGTGAACATGCATGTGTGTATGATAAAGATAATGACATACAAGATATATATCTAGCATGTGTAATAAAGTGTACATGTAAAAGCATAAAGTAAGCAAGAGTAAATGCAACCAAGATATGCAATATGTTGTGGATGAGATGGAATGGAATGCAGTGTGAATGATAGGAGCAATGTGCCCCCCGAGTGGATGTGTATGTATGCAATGAGGTTCATTTATTTATGCCCCCTCAGTAGTCAAGAATGAACCGTAAACAAGAGTGCATCATCAGGAAATGGTTTGAATGTGTGTATTAGAAAGATGTGATTGTCAAAGTGCAAAGTGTAGAGTGTGGAATGTGTGAGTGAGTGAGTGATTAAACGTGTGAGTGTGATGAGGTCCATTTGAGATGTAGACCCTCAATATTGAGTATGGACCATGGAACTAGAGTGCGTCATAGGGTAATGATCGCAACATGTGTAGTAAGTAGATATGTAGAAAGATATGTCGTGAATGTGTAGAGTGAATAAGATGCGTAAAAGAGATGAGGCATATGAGAGAAGATGTCATAAGTGTATAATGTGATGTGTGTAGTGTTGTAGTGTGTAGTGTGTAATGTGTGTGAGATTCATGTGTATATGATGCCCTCAACAGTCAAGTGTGAACCAAAGCACAAGAGTGTGTCATCGGGTAATGATGATACTAATGTGTATGTTGTGTATGTTGTATGTGATAGTGATAGATGTGAAATGATGTGAATATAAGATGCATATCAATACTAGGGGAGAAATAAGTGTGATGAACCCTAAGTTTGTGATGATAATGAGGATCAAGTGCCACTGTCTAGAAGATCATCATTGTCCTAATCAATGTTGAATGTGACTGGAGCAATTGGAGACTTGATAGGCCCAATAGTATGAGGTGGATATATGTGATAGTCATTGTGGAATTCATATCATATATGTAAGGTCATTGCATATTCTTCATCATGAAAGGTGTTGGCGAAACCCATGTGCATACCAAGGTGAGTAATATTTTGAGAATATCTAATGATGAATCATTACCAATAGAAACACTGAGAATGGTTAAAGGAAAAGTGATAGAAGTGTGACTGGGTAGTCTAAAGTGCCCCCAATCTATAGTCAATAAGAGATTTCCGAGTGTCATTGTGGAGAATCATGAGGGTATGTGATAATGAATACTAAGACAATGAAAAACATATGAAGAACACTTTAGGTGGCCATTGAATGTGAAAATATCCATGATAGAGATTAGTGAGTGAGGTTTTGCATTTGAGGAAATCATTAAGTTCAAGAAGCCTAGTAAATCCATCATATATAAATAATCAGATCAAAGTATTTATCCAATGAATATGATGCCAATAAGAGTTTGAGGTGGTTAATGTAAAGGATGCATAGTGAAAGGAGGAAGCTGTACATGATCATTGACTATTCAGGGGAGGGAAAACAATGTTAAAGCATAGTGGACATGACCCTTGATAAAGTACCATAGACATTAGTTGAGAATTCTTAATTTGTATTCATAGGACCATGAGTGAGAAAATTTGTATTGAAGTATGATTGATCTATAGTCATAGTGATGAAGTCTAAAGATTTAGGAAAATTGAGATGTAATCAATGGAGCAAAGTTAAAGTAACAGTTAATTGTTAGAGTAGGTATTTACCTTAGCTCATGTTCACCTAGGTACTTTAATGAACCTTTATTGTATTTATCCTCACCCACTTATGAAATGTGGATATTTATTTTATCTTATTTAGATATTAGGAGATATTATCTAGTTGTTAGGATATTGCACTTTCCTTGATCTATGGTATTGATAATTTCCTTGATCTATGGTATTGACTAGATCCAATATGTCTAGTTCTCTCCTAAATCTATGGTCTTGAATAGTTCTGATTGATGACTAGTTATTTCCTTGATTTATGGCTTGATCTACGACCTTGACTGGTTCATTAGATTGTTATTCCTTGCCTATTTAAGCAAGGCCCATTCTCAATGTATTGCATTGAGTTGATAATAATATATGATATTGTTGCTCATTTGTTTGCAAAGGTTTTATGTAAAGACTTTATTCATGGTGAATTGCTTTCATCTTATTGATCGTGGTGTTTGATTAGCATCTGTGTTCTTGGCTTGGTATGATCTGTTATCCAATTTCATGATGGATAGAAACTTCATCATCCAAGAATATTGTAAAAATATTTATGTTGGAATAGACAATCATGTTGATAGTTGTGTATGAAGATATTGGTGACCTAGAGATTTTTTTGAATGTAGAGCTAGAGAGGAAGCTTTCAACTAAAAGAACAAAGATCTGAGAGACATGATCTCATTGGGTGAAATGATGGTTGTAGTATGAGTATAAATAGTCATAGTGCTTGGAGTGGCAGAAGAAGATTGTGAAGCACTTTATTCACCAATGCCATATGTATCTTATAATTATGATGGAATATAGGCGCGATTGAGGAGAATAGGCATGAAGTCAACAAGGTCTGAATGTGACAAAATTTGAAGAGGGTTCAGGGTCTGATAAATAATTATGTTCATACCCATCAGTAGGAATTTAACACATTGATGAACAGATGGATGAATTGTATAAATCACATTGCATGAATCCAAGATCTTCCTAGTAAAATATTGAATTGAAATGAAGTATCTAGAACAATTTTGCATAGGGACAATCTTAGGCCCAACTTGAAATGTGTAATGTGATAGGTTCCTAAGCATGTGCAGGAGTAGTTGAATCATATCCTTGAATAAGAGTGAATTCTTAGAAATTAGATTATCATTAATGCCAAATTGTTTGAGAAGGGAAAAGCACATAGGTTGAAACAATCCATTATCAATAAGTACATGTTTAGATGCAAGTGGTGTAATAATAGTGGTGATAAGTAAAGGTGACACATGGATTGTCATTAGCAAATGGTGATATGTCCTCATTAGTGAATGATATAGCATGTGGTCAAATTTTTTGAGAGACTGAATGAGGTGTGTGAAGCTACCAAGGAATTATCACTTTCTATATGAATAGAATGAATGGTGGCCTCTAATGTTTGATCCAAAATCAGGCAGTGTGCAATAATTCATAGAGGGAGATTTTGGCCAGATGTATTCTTAAGTTTTTCAATGATATCATAACTCGTAGAAGCAGTAGGAGGAGCCGAAGAAGTGATAGGTGGTGGAATAGAAATGGGTGGATCCAATGGAGGATGATTGTGGTGAGTAGTTACTACATTAATAGAAGGATCAGTTGTAGGTGTAATAAAGCAAGGAGGATGTTGAGTACAAATTTGCATGAAATCAGCGGCAGTAGTAACCATGCCTGAAACTTTAGTGGGTGTGAAATAGGGATAAGATGATTGAGTCATAACTTGATAAGGTGAAGACATACTCAAAAGAAAAGGGTTCAAATCAGTCGGGTTCACCAAAATGATTAAGCTAAATGTGAATTTATATGCCTAATCTGATTGCTATTGTAGCAGTAAATAAATAAACAATTAAGTACATAAATTAACCCAAGCAAACTAAGCAAGAAATATGAAACCCTAAGTGAAAAGAGAGGGTAAAAAGCCTTGGCTGATTCACAGAAATCCTAGAGGTGTGCCAAAGCTGAAAATGAAAAGAGAAGGACTAACTGTCACACAAAAGCCTCAAAAAATGTGTGTGAGCTAATGATAGCTTCCTAGACTGGGGTGCCTGGAGAGGGACATGTGCGCCTGTGGGTGCCCTAGGCCTGCTTTAGGATGCCTATGTGTGTCGAAATGCTCAAAAAACCTCCTCTGAGTGGTTGCAAGTTTTTTCATTGTTGTTTCCTTTGGTCACTATGAGGTGCACAATGATCAGTCTGAAGTCGCTGGAAACCTGCAATAAAATATGAACCTGCAAAACCCTCAAATAGACATCAAATCCTAAAAAAGAAAGATGCAGAATGAGGGGTCAGACTATCCTCAACTGTCACAATGGTGATCTTATGACTGAGCACTACACTACATCTCAGACCCAATGTAGTTCTATGTGTGTGTGTGTAAATCGTGCCCTAGGTGGCTCTTGTGCGTGTCACACTTGATAGTGAGCAAAGTAAGCTAGATGTAAAGAAATGTAATAGATGTGTGCATGGAATAGAATGAACTTCCCTCCTATGAAGTGTGTATGCAGAATAACCAGCCCTTGTGTCCCTTGGATGGTGCTAGATGGATGCAATGGAGCTCTTAGATGCTTGATGGATGCAACCTTAGGTGGTGATAGCTAATGCTTAGTGCTTGGTCCTTTATTATGATCACATAACTTTATATTTATATGATTCATTTTCTTGAATTTCGTAATTAACCCCAAAAAGGCCGACTACCAAAAAGATAAGATGCTCAAATGGCTAGAAAGGACCCAAAAGATGTGAACAAAGTATACTGAGGTCAGGGGCACCCAGAGGGGACGAGGGCACCTAGTGTTGGCATCTTGGCTGGGTGTTGGTGTCCAGGATGATAAATACCGAGGTATAAAAAGGAAGACTGAGCAAGTAAGGGTGTAAGACCAAAAGTGGAAACAGAAAGCAAAGAAAGGTGGCCAAAGACATGGGTTAATTAGTACTTTTCTTACTTATGAATCATATGAATAGTAGTATGCAATCAAGGACTAGATAATTACCCAAAGTGAGGTCATCTAAGGGATCAAATGGCCTGAGCAGAAGGTTCATTTTAAGACCCCCCTCCAAAAAATTAGTTACAGAACTTGGTAGTGAATCTCCACCAAGATCAACTTAGAATCGCATTGATGGTGAATTTCTAAAAAAAATGTTTCAGGGAAAAGCCAACTAGGTTCATATAAACATGTCTCATTCCATCTTCCGTACAACGTGGGTTAGTTGGCGTCCACGTTGGTCAGTTATACGAAAGACAATGGATAGTCTTCCAACCCAGGTTGGATGACTGGGTTGGATGACCATCCATCATCTTCTATAAAACATGGGTTGGATGGCATATAACCCAAGTTGTACAGCATCAGATAATGGATGGCTATGCAACCCAGGTTGGATGAATGGGTTGGATGGTTTTTCCACAGTGTCTATCATACAACCTTCGTCTATAATCTACCATACAACCTGGGTTGGATGATGTCCATCCTAGGTTGTACGGTAAATGATGAACAACCATTTCCAACCCATTCATCTAACTTAGGCTAGATGACCATCCATTGTCTGCCATCTAACCTAGGAGGATGGCCATTCCATGGTTTGCTATCCAACCTGGGTTGGACGATAGACAATGGTTTTCCATGTCCAACCTAAGTTGGATGTATTAACCAATCTTTGTTAGATGTTTGTATTAAATGGGTATGAACCTTCTGAGAACCCCCCAGGCTATGTATTATACCTCAGTGAATACATGCATAAGTTAAGTTTTACATATAAATAGTAGGTGAAATTACCCATACAAATTAATTTTTGGCCAAAATTTTAGACGAATTGGGCGGAAGCCAACTCCTAAAAATTCACCATTTCTAATTTCAAAAATTCCTACCGATATTCGCGAGTTTATGAAAATTTGCCACTAAATTTTTCCCTAAATGGGAGAAAGGTGGGGGGCACATTTTTCTATCCCCAAGCCCCCTTGGAAATGGATCAAGGCCGCATCGGGACACAAAAATGCACCTCAGCACTAGAGTGACAAGTGGTAGGCATGCATGACATGGCCAGTGGGGGCTAGAAATTTTCCAAAGCCAGGATAGTGGAGCCTAGCTAAGTCATGTGGTGGGTATACGAGGTACCCAAAGGTGGGGGGGGGGTGAATTTTTTTATCCCCCTTATCCCCTTGGAAAGGGACAAAAAATTATAACTTCAGCCTCATGCTGCCATGCGGAACTAAAAAATTTGCACTAAGGACAGAGCTTATATCTTGAGGAGGAGCTTGAAAATGACGTTGCCGAATGCTCCCAGAGGACGTTTTGGAACTTATTTATATTGAATTATTACTAAAAAAGGAATTTTGAGAAGAATGGCTATGAGTTTTAATGTATGATTCTAATTTCAACCTCCTAAAAAATGGAATTTTGTATTGGGATCACCAGTTGTGCCAAACTAAGAATGAGTTGTGCAAAAGAAATGCACGGGCGTTGTGAAAAATGTAAAAATACAACCATGTAGGTAATTGAATAATATTTCCATTGATATATTTTTTGACCTCCAACTCATTATGGAGCTCTCAAAATCATCTTCCAAAGCTCAGGGCCTGCCTTTTCACATTGCAAGTTGTTTTGCCCTTAAAAAACCTACTTTTGTTGAACTTTCTCCTAAACCTCAAGATATTTCCTAAATCTTCATAAATAACTTACACAATGATCTTGGATCATTAATACCATTCCATGATTAATTTAGGAATTATACGACATAACAATATAATCCAATATTACAAACTTATTTACCAATCTTAGTAAATAATAATTACCTAAATGTAAACTCTAAATTTCCTAACATTCCCCCCTTAGAGTTTACATGGGAAGAAGCACATCTGAAAACTGGAAACGTAAAAATCGTATGACTCTGCATACTTTTAGGTCTGCATACTGGGGAGTTCTCGAGCTTGGATCTTGCAATGGCAAATATTTGACCTCTTGGTTCACCAGCTGATCAGGTTCAACGGCTGATCATGATCACCTCTCCGTGTGAATCTATTCACCAGCGGATCGTCTTCTAATGAAGTACGGCAGTCAGAGGACCGTACGACAGTCAAAGGACCACTAGACTAGTTGTCCTCCACTGTACAACTCATTCACAGTCATTCTAAAATGCATATCCTCCGCATTTCAATCATAGCAAGGGAATGAAACCACACACCACTCAAAGAAAACAACTGAAATCTGGAAAAAAAAATCACATCACATTCTATAAGAATCAAAATGTTCTTAATTGTATCCATTGTCATCGATCACTACCACTCGATCTCAAACAACATAGGAAACTGCCACTGGAAGCTGCCCTTGACTTTAGTTGTTTTAGGCATAGAATGGAAATGGAACATTGGTGTTATGTTCCCCCCCACAATGTAAAATTTCCATTTATTCACACAACCAGGAGCACAGAAAAGCCAAATCAAATCAAGCTGAAAAAGAGATGCCACCATACCAAAATGCAGTCCCATCGTTGGTGACTGACGAGAGGTGTTGATCACCCTCCTTCTCCGTTACTTCTATCTCCAATTGTAATGAAGATGCTAACTTAGCGGAATGTGATCACGTTGCTCAATGATTTCCTCTGGACGTCAGGTAACACCAAAAATGTATCCATGAGGTAATTTTCTACAATTTTTGACATTGACATGATGAGACTTAAAAAGAGGGTATTTTTCAAACTTCATTTTTTCTTCAATGAAATTATAACCAATGCGACGGGAATGAAAAAACAAAGCACTTTTGCAAAAATGTTTAACTGATTTCGAGTTACCGTGCAAAAGTTATTGAGGATACAATTTCCCATAAAACAACCTAATTTAATTAAAAGTAAAACAACGATTAAAAGTTTTCTCAAAATGGCGAGAAAATTAAACGTGTGACCACTCTTTGGAATCGGGAGGAAATGAGGATTCCAAAAATACCAAAATTTAGAAAATTGACACCGGAAAAATATTAATTTGGAAAAAAATGTATTAATTGCCCTCAATTTGCAATTTTTAAGCAAAAACTATAGTACTAATTAAATTTTTCAAACTATAGTTTTGCAAAAATATAAAATAATCAGTGAATCAAAAATGGCTGTGAGAAGGCAAGTAACTCACGACTGATTTGCTGATTTGAGTGACCCTTCAATGATTTGTTCATAACTTGAGTACAAAGCTTGATTTGCAAACCTAAAAGTTTAATGACATTGGAAATGATGCAATTTGGAGCTTCTTGTTCATGCTAAACTTCTTTGTTTGACATTGTGTATTGCATGTATCTAAAATTTATTCATTGACTGAGTGGGATATGACAAAACTCCTAGAAAAAAAGATCGGATCACTTTTATTTTACCAATCAATTATGAACCTGCAAGAATTTATACAGATGCCTATGCAATTCTTCAATACTTGCTCTAGAGATATGTTCAATCAAAATGTTTCCAATGAGAATCAAGGTAGACCAAGATATAGAGAGATTTCAAATTTGTGCAAACATAATCAAACTTCTATGAAATGGATATAAATGCAGTTCACTATATAATTGCTGTTTTCTATGCATAACAGGGCAATGAACAAATGCGGCTCCCTTGGTTAATTCAAAAAAACTCACGGAGAGAGGATTAGAATCTTTTGCTCTGATACCAAATCTGAAAGACACACCAGTTTTGTACAGTAGAAAACAACAAAATATCTTCGTTCTGCTCATTCTGAATCATATTCACATGTTACATATATATAGGAGTTGTATCTCCTAAAATATAGGATCTCCTATAACAACTCCTAACAAAATGCCCAACAATAAACTATTATGTAAATATATATTGTTATACCAATATATATATATAACATATATAACAATATTACCGTATGACTTGAATTTACCACTTAGTAAATACATGATTACCTGATGTAAACTCTAAGGATATTCCTAACATTCCCCCCCTTAGAGTTTACATGGGAAGAAAACACATATGAAGTACTGGAAAAAAAATCATATGCCTCTGCATAACTTTTAGGTTTTGCATACTACTGGCTTGGATCTTGTTGTCTAGATCTTGTTGCACATGATCACCTATCTGGTTCACCAACTGATCATGATCACCTCTCTATGTGAATCTATTTACACCGCTTGATCATGATCTCCAATGAAAGTACAGATAGTCAGAGGACCGTACGATAGTTCATAGGATCACTACATAATCAGGTTGCCCTCCTATAACAACTTGTTCACAAATTCTAAAATGCACATACTTTGCAGTTCAATCATAGAAAGGGAATGAAACCATACACCAATCAAAGAAAACAAATGAAATATAGGACAAAATTTCACATCTACATTCTATAATAATCGTAATGTTCTTAATTGTAGCCATTTTCGTTGATTGCTGCCACTCGATCTTAAATAACATAGGAAACCGCCACTTGCCATTGGAAGCTACCCTTGAATTTAATCTGTTTTAGGTGCATAATGGAAATGGAACATTGGTGTTATGTTCGCCCCACCGCCCCCCACCCCCCCCCACCCCCCCCCCCCCCCCCCCCCCCCCAACAATGTGAAATTTCTATTTATTCACATAACCAGGAAAAAAAAAGCAAATCAAATCAATTGAAAAGAGATGCCATTATACAAAAATGTGGCCCCATCGTTGGCTACTAATGAGAGGTGTTGATCACCCTCCTTACTTCGTTGCCTCCAACCTCCAATTTGAAGATGCTAACTTAGCGGAATGTGATCATGTTGCTCAATGATTTCCTAACTCAACTGATTATCGTCAAGCTTATTTGGATAACAAGTACTACATTTCTTTTAAAACCACTTTAATTTCAGGGTGTTATCATTTGGTAATCCTTATATTGATTAAAATATGTGTAAGAAGTTTTTATTGAAAGGCCTCATTTGTCTCAATTTTCACAAGTAAATTGTCTTATGTTTTCAAACCATAGGTCACTTAATGTTTCGTACCTTCAAGCTTCTTATTTTGGCTCTGTTATAAAATTTTGTTGGCATGTTGGATGTAAGAATTGTATTGTTATTTAAGGTTATATCATGGTTGGTTAAGTTCACAATGGATAATCACTAAAAATACCATCATATGCCTCATCATATGGATCCTTCGTTAACCACCTCTCATGTCAATAACAATTCCACAATTCCTCAAGGTTTTTATAGATACCATCCCTCTCATGAGGTTCGTGAATCTACTCAACCAAAAGGAAAGGTGCCCCCCTAAACGGTTAATGATTATATTTTTAATCTACAAACTCTATATGTAGTAAAATGTCTTATATTATTTCCCTAAAAATTATTCAAGCATTAAATACTAACTTTAAAAATAAAAATCAAGTTATGAGTTTAGAAATCTTTTCACTCAAATATGAGGTTTCATATCTAAGGAATCCAAAACATAAATATGTCAACCATGTCTCTACACAATATTTTGGGCCTCAAATGGGTTCATCTTAAATATGGATTTAGAAGAAAGATCAATATATGCCTAGTACTTCTACAAATTCACTTAGGTATATTATATATTTAAGGGAAGCCTTTCAACATATGTGGCCTCCTGAATCTACACCTATTGTACTTATCACAAACTTGTGGAACATAATATCAAAATTTGTCGAGATTTGTGACATATTATACAAGGACTTGTCGATAGTGGTAATTTTCAATTGGATACATCTACTATGACATAGGAAAATTATATATCACCTTCTACACTTAGAAAAAAACTAAAATCAAGGATTCAATCCTCTAAGATACAAGGTCAAACAAAAGCATTACATCAAGCATAATTACAAAGGGAATATGAAAAGAATGATATGGAATAAGAAATATTAAAAAAAATCAATCGAAAATGAAAATATCATAAAATGAACAAAATGAAAAGGGAATAACAAAAAAATAAAAGGGTATAGAGAACAAATTGAAAAGGACAAGTTACAAAAGGAAAAATTGCAACAAGAGTGGTTGAAAAGTTACAAAATATAAGTTAACCAAAAAATAATTACTAAAATAAAATTTGTGTAAACAAGTGGAAGATAAGAAAAAAAAACATTTTTAAAAAAGGGTTTCTCAAAAGGGAAGCACAGAAGAAAGATATACCTAAAAGGGATACCAAATCAATATAGGAATAACACATTTTCAAATGTATGGCTAATGAATATCAAGCTTCACAAAAATCCACAAATGACATCTAAAAAGATAATAAGCATCCAATACACCCAACAATGTTTCACATTGTTATAAAGAAAGTACATCACACACAAGGAAACAATTTTGATTCCGATTTGGTTATAAAAACTATTGGGACAATTTGAACAATGTTTTTTCATATAATCAAAAAATTCTCGTTCCAATCACTTACAGAAATTACGAAGGAACCCCATGGGCCCATACATATAATTAGGTCAATGGTTATCTCCTTGTCTCTCCTCTCAAAATTTCAAATATTTCAAAAATTCAAAAAAAATAAAAAAATAACTAGGACTTCATAATGACTCATGTTAGTAGTTTCTACTTTGCATATGTTATTTACGACATGATTTATATATATGATACTCTATTTTTTCTAAACACATATTCATTTCATGTGGTATTTGATCATGATTTAAGATATACATGATCATGTATGGCTTTCTGATGCAATACTTTCCCTCTTTTGCAGTGTTCTTACCTTATTGTGGGAATATTTCTATACATATAATACCATATAAGGTTATATATTTCTATATTATTTCACATTTCTTTCTATTTCTAACACATTTCTTTCTCATGTTATGGCTTTCATTTTAGTATGTTTCTACTAAGATTTGATACTAACACATATGGATTGTATAGACTAGTGTTTCTTAGTTGATGTTTACTTTCTTATACAATAGATGTGTTATTATTTATATTTGGTGTATGACCTTGGTATTGTCTTTTTTACACTCTTGTGTCCCTTATTTACAACCTTAGTATTGTTTCCTACATGGTCCTTTGGTTCATAATTTTTTTAAAACACTATTGTGCCCCTTGTATACAACCTTTTGGCCTTCTATGTTGAATTGTGTGTGACTTGTGCATGTTGAGATTACATGGTTGTTACAATTTGGTTCCATGATTTATATCATGCAATATTTTTATGTGATGATGATGATGTTTTTGTTGATGATGATGATGATGATGATGTGTGTGTGTGTAATTGGAAATTTATAGTTACTCACCACATTTGTGTCTTATCTTACACCATGTTATCTTTCTCTACATAACATGGTACAATTCATCTTTCTTTTGAGATGAGTTGTCTATAATATATATACCTCACCTAAAAAGGGGGGAATTGAGTGGGCTCATCACATAAACATAGGACAAAAAGATAGAACATAAGGTATATAATACAATGAAAAAGTGTATAGGTAAAGGATATTATAAAAAAATTGAAATATAGAATTTAATGATGGGAAAAACCTTTAAACATGGACTATATCAAATTTTGATTTTATCTCATACAACTTGAATTTGTTAATTTCATAATTTTCCAAAAATCATAGAATGTGTCATGGTTTAGAAACTGAGTTAGGTAAAGTGATACAAAAAATTTATATAGCTACACTACATTTTATTACAAATACAAGGGTGTGACCTATTAGTTCATGTTTTAATTAAATATACATATATGGTTTACGAATATTCTATGGTATATTTTTTTCCTTTATCAATTATGTGAAATTCAATTCTATCATTTATTCAGGAACAAGCATATTTTCTCCCATTTTGAACATTCCATGTTATCAAATTATTGTGAGTACGACGTGGGCTTGAATATACTTCATTTCATTTTGATAATGTAAACTTGGAATTTAGATTCGCTTACAGTGGTTTGGTTCAGCTATAATGAGAAATGTACATTAGGTTTAGTGAGACCCATTGACCCCTAAAATTGGTTACCCAATTTAGTGTCCCCCGCGTTCGTTTACCTTCTCGGGTAACCTGGGGCACCTTTATATCACCACTTTTCCTTTAGGGTATTAATTAAATATCTAATTAAACATCTATCCTAAGTTTATTATACCCCATTGTATTTTACCCATGGATAATTAAATATTAACTATTTAATTATACTTTTTACATGTATCTTAACCACTTATCTACCCCATATCAATTCCTAACCTCCCATATCAATTCTATCCATCTATCCCCCCTATTTCTCCTCTCCCCAAACCATGCAGCGGGATATTTCCCGTATTTGAGTCAGAAGGATAATACTCTTATCTTTCCAATTCATCCTTTTTGGCCATTTTGGGAATCTGTTCCCTGATCGGTGCCGACTGGTACTCGGTCGACGCCAATTTTTTGGAACGGCACCGATTGTACCTCGGTCGGTGCCGATTATAAATACAGGGCCAGAATTTAGTTCTGGTTAGACAGAAAGAGAGACAGAAAGCTTAAGCCTTGAGCCTTCGAATCGTCAATCGGAAGAAGAGAGAATTTTGTCCAAATCAATCCCTGAGAGGTGTACCATTACTCTACCCTTGCAACATCGACATCGTGAGGATTCATCGACCTCTTGGTGACTCTGTTCCTGCATCTAGCTAAGGTGAAACTCTGTCCGCATCTTTGCAGCTCCTGCAGGTGTTCACGATCCAGTCCTCATCAATCATCCATCAAGCTTTCTGCAACTTGCCTCCGGTTGACGCCGACCCATTCCAGTCGACGCCGATTTACCCTAATCAGTGCCGCTTAAAGAAATTGATGCCGATCACAATCTGGTCGATGCCGATCAACCTGCAGACAGGTGCCAAGTACAGGTAACATAAGTCTAGCATTGTTTTCACAGTTTCCTGTTTGTTGTTTATATTTTGTCTGTTGTTTACATTCTGTCTTTTATTTTTAATCAGAAAATCTAAACATTTACCTACATCTTTTATCATGTATGCTTCTTTCCTTAATTGAAAACGTGGACTGACATCCGCCGAGGAAGCTCATCGCTTCCCGGACCCACTTTTCGGGCAGTCCACCCAAATATCTTTTAACGTTGTCTTTTTCTGCCAAGGATTTGTGCATCGCAGGTTTCTCAGATCTACTTTACAGGATTGCTCGTGTGCGCCCATCTTGTCTACATTGGCTTTCCTCCCATCTACGTCTTCGGATCCCGTCTTAACTATCAGGTATCGATTTCATTTGAGTTTTTCAGGACTTTTGTGTTTAGTTTGGTGCATTAACTTGGACAGGTAACAAGCGCGGAAATTCTTGATCTACATTCTGGCATGCCCGGTGGGACCTGACCAAAGTCCCCTATTGGTAAGTTCATTTCTTTTCCAGTTTTGAGCTTTAGTTCTTTTTCTTCACTGATTTTCATCAGTTTTCCTTAAGCATTTCCTTTCTTCATTTTGGTCTTGTTTCTTTCATTTATTCAAAATTATTTCTTTCTTGCATATCTAGATTCCCATTTCTATTTCTAAAATTAGTAAATATTTCATTTGATTTCAAAGCTACACTTTTTGATTTATCTCTTTGTGCAAAATTGTCATTTTCTTGAAAGTTTTCTAGTTTCTTAAATAAAAATTTCTCTTCTACTAGTATCTATTTATCTGGATATATCTTTCTGGATTTGTTTGCGTGTTTGCTTAACCTTGTCTTGTGGAGCACTTTTCTTGTTCATGGGATTGTTCGAGGGGAAGAGCTCAACAACATGCTTTTTGAAGTCCACACACCTTGGAGAGCTAAATCTACAGGTATTTCTCTTTTGCGGTGTTTTCTCCTTTTTAAGAACTTAAAAAGAACTTGTTTGTTTGTTTTTATCACACTCAAACACTTTGGTTTTGGGGCTTAAAAAGAATTAATCGCATTGGGAAAGAACTTGTTTGACTTGTCTTCATTGAAATCAAACACTTCGGTTTTAGTGCTTAAAAAGAACTTTTTCTTTGTCATTTCTGTTGTATGTTCTTCATCTAGTTTTCTAAATAGGTTGGAAAATTGATCAAAATCGGTAGTGACACTATTTTATTTTTATTTTTCACCCTTGCACACAAAGCCAAAATCACTAGGTATAAAGCATTTAAACAAAAACTCCTTCCCTGGCCTCACCTACTTGGAAGTGACATCCAAGAGGAAGAGCCTACGCGGTACTCGGGCCGCGCTATAAATTCATGGAAGTTCTGGTATATATTGGCAAAGCACCCGACTCCCTTATCGCAGTGGTGTGTGAAGTGCGGGGGTAGGCCCCTATATCAAGCCACGTACCAGTCTTTTACTGAAGTGCCTTCGGGACTCCTCACCAAAACATTCCCCAAACCATCCTTAGTTTGGCCAATTGAGTAGTCCCCATTCTAAAAAGCCTTCCCAAACATTTTCTTTCTTAAAAAGCATGAAAATTTAAAAGAGATAATCACCTACGCTGCTTGAATTGTCTGTGCATTAGTTAGGTCAATCTTTTTTCTGTGTTTTTGCTTGTTTATGATGGTCATCACCCGGTCACAATCTAGAAAAATGGCTCAACTGGCCTCTTCTTCATCCGAGATCACCACTAATGTGGATGTTTCGGCACCCCTCGGGTCTTCTTCGGGACCGCTATTAGTTGGTTCCCCATCTTGGTCATATAATCCTTTCTATCATCCTAAAGTGATCCCATCATGACCAGCTTCCCCCAGTCCTTCAGAGGTGTCATCTGCTTCTGATATAGAGTATGTTCCTCATGGAGATCCTGAATTTCAGGTGCTCCTTGACCACAACCCGGTAGCCCTTATGGACTACCTAGTGCATAAGTCTGTTCGAATATCTGATCAGGGACCACCGATCCAGCAAGTTTACGATTATTCTCATGAACCATCCCAGGCTTTTATAGAGCAGTTAGCATGCTTTTTCTCACCTCGAACCATGAAAGAGGGTGGCACATCTATGCCTCCTTTTTCTCTTCCACCGACCATGTCGACTGGTTCTCAAATGACCTTGCCTATCCCTAGTGTTGTGGCTACCTCGGCTACTCCACAGCCTATTTTTGAGAGGCCCTCTTCTTTAGCTATGATGAGTGTCCATGCTCCCACAAATTGTTGTTAATTCTTCTATGTCATCTATTGCGTCTCAGGGTCAGTATCTCTCTGTGAACCAACCCCCTCCTACAAGTCAGTCGGTTCCTCCTTCTCATCCTCCAACTGGTCTTTCTTCTAATGCTCCAGTGACAGTGACCTTTACTCATCCTTTGGCATCGGAACCCCTAATAACCAATCTGGTAGTCAAAAGCCTCATTCAGAGTTTGTTCCCCACCATATCAAATCAAATCAACACCCACATTCCTCAATCCATTCTGATTCAGTCGGCAAGTGTAGGAACCCACCAATCACAGGCTCCATCTTTCATTCAACCACCTTTCTCTCAACCACTTGTCATCTCACAGCCTATTTATACGCAGGCTCCTTCACAACAAATACCTCACCAGGTGTCACCCAGAATGCCTGGTTATTCCTCTTATCATCCTGTTAATCAGCAGATGAATCCCCCATTAACGCCTCAACAAAACCTACCATTTGCTTCTTATGTGGGACATACCAACATGCCCCCTCCTCAATCTGATGTCGTCCAACTTCTTTTCAAGAAAATCACAGACCTAGAAGCCTCCACCAAAGGGGCTCACCCATCATACTCTTTTGAAGAAGTATGTAATGAACTGATTCATCCATCAGTGGCTTTTAAGCCTTATCCTCCCCAATGGGAACTTCCTAAGTTCTCAAAATTTCATAGCCGGGAGGATCCTCAACAACACCTGTGAGCATTCAAGCATGCTTGCTACCTTATAGTCCAGGATCAGGAGCTTATGCTCCATACCTTTCCTATGTCTTTAGCAGGGCCCGCTTTAGACTGGTACAATAACATACCCCAACATTCTTTGTTTTCTTTCTCTCAATTAGCTCAGATGTTTGTTGAAAACTTCTCAATAAACATCACACATAAGATCTTGATTACAGATCTTTATAACATTCGTCAATTCGATGACGAGTCCATTGCAGACTTTGTCGCTTGTTGGCGAGGTATAATAAATCAATTGTCTTTCTCCCTCCCTCAATCTCAAAATCGAGTTGTTTACTCGATCTTGTGCCAATCATATTTCTTCCACTTTAAGGATTCAAACCTTTCATACATTTGAAGAAGCCTTTACAATGGCACACAAGCTTGAGTCTCGTGCCATTGAACAAGGGAAGTTAAAACTTCGTTCTAAGTCTAAACCATATTTTTCTCGGTTTACGAAATCAAACCCTTCTTCTTCTAACAAAGACAAGAATCAGGGGTCCACCAATGCTATCGTATTAAAAACATCATGATCTGATAACACTTCTAATCAAACACCTCAGAGAGATTCTTCATTCTCGAAAAGGACCCTCGTCATCTCGGTCTTTTACTTCATTGGGGGAATCATACACTTCTATCTTAAAAAAATGTTGGAAGTTCACATGATCGAACTTCCTCCTATTAGAAATTTTGATGAGAAAACAAAGAATGACCATTCTGGTATCATGAAAATGACTTTTGTCGTTATCATAGAAGCAAAGGCCATGACATCAAATGATGTCAGAATTTCAAAAATCTCATCCAAAAATTCATCGATAGAGGTGTGCTCATCTTGGATAATCCCAAATGCTCCCCCAAATCAATCTCTTGATGTTTTTAAACAACCTTTTCCTAATCACTCTCCAAACAATGACACTTCAGGGATCTCAAAAACTAAACACTCATACTATTAGCTTCATTTCTATTAATGATTCTTCTTCTAAATCGAGATCAACCACAAACATGTCGACTGAATCAGGACTTTCCCCCACTTATTCAAATTATGAGATCCCACCATCCTCACATGGTCCATCTTTGAGTCTTCCTTTATTAGAAATAGAGTCATCTCCCTCTGCCTCACCATCCGATCTTCCACCTATACCTGAGACAGTGTCATCTTCATCTGTCTCGATGTCAGATATTCTTTCGATGCTTGAGTCATTTACATCCCTTCAAATTTCCACTACGGATACTTCTACTTCTGTCGCTCCCATTTTCACCACAACCATGCCTTTGGTTAATGTGCCCATAGTTGTACCAACTTCTATACCTTGGAAGCATCCTCGATCTTAACCCTTCCTGTCACTTTTTCTACAGTAATTACACCCACAATTACTGCATCTGAAGTACCTTCCTCACAAGAGGCTGCCTCTTCATTACCTATATCTTCCACCATCAGTGCTTCCTTGCCTATTAAGGAAACATCTAAAGAGTTAGCATCGACACCTATACTTCCGACACCTGGACTCAGACATAAACAATTGGAGTTTAAACCTAAGGTTACATCATCAGTATCATCTCCTTTACTTCCTCCAAAATGGTTACAATCACCTTATGCGGTCGAAGTTGTCACCATCCCTGAAAAGGGAAAACCAATATTTCAGACCATCAAGACTCTTGGTGCTTTCCCTCAAAAATCCCTCTCTGCGCCTCATAAAAGATTGGATTTATCCACTGAAAAGGCATCTTCTTCTACAACACCATCTTCACCGGTGCCTCGTAAAGTGGATTTACCTACTGGAAAGGGTCACCTCTTTTATCAGAACCATCATCTTCATCACCAAAAGCCAAGGCACCCTTTGTGCCTCCTATCAGATCTATTTTGGGAGCTCCTCCCCCATCTAAATCAGTCTTATCTAAATCATCATCTGTTTCGGCCAAGTAGCCTTCTTCATCTCTGAAGACCAAAACACTTGTCACATCTTCGTCATCTTCAAAATCTATCTTAGGAGCTCCTCCTCCACCAAAATCAATCTTGCCTCACTTGCTTCCATCTCAAGCACCTAAGGCTACTTTTCCCAATGTCCAGAAAAGTAAAACAATCCCTAAAAAGACTGTCAAACTAGATATGCAGATTCTTTTACCTCGGCAGTCTGTTAAGGCTAAAGAGGTGCCTTCGTCATCTCTGTCCTCATCTTTGTCTACCAGATTCTATACTGAAATTCTTCGCCAACTTATCCAATCTTCATCTATATCTCTTCCTCCGATCAAACCCTATAATCCCAAAGGAGTAAAACCTTCCTGGTTCAACTCTGATTTGATTTGTGCTTACCACCACACTCCAGGTCATGACACCGAGGGATGTAAAGCCCTTCAATCTGTCATTAACAGCCTCTTGGAAGAAAGTGATCTTCTGCTGGAAGAGGAGGAGGAACAAGTGTCTCCTGTCATCCCAACTACATCTGAGCCTGAACGGTCTACTCAGGCCTCTAATTCCATTAATTCCACTCTGGATGATCTTCCACCTTCTCAAATCGACACAATTCATATCGCCACTAGAGCACAATAGTATGATAATCCATCATCTTCTACAGCCTCTCGACCATGGGTCATCATTTCTATGGCCCCCGAAGGAGTTCCTCCTTCCTCATCAGCCCTGAGACCTCAGGTCTCTATTCATGCTTCACCTCAGGCTCAGATTCCCATGTCAGTTGAGGAGAGTGTTATGAAACAACTCACCCATGCTCCAGTCAAAATGTCTCTTTTTGACCTCATTCAGTCATCTCCCCAGCATCGCCAGGCTCTGATCGATAATCTGTGCCATATCACAGTGAATTCAGATGAGCCCCAGCCTTTCGAGATGGTTGTTGGATTGAATAGACTGTCAACCACCATTTCCTTTGAGGATTCTGAAATTCCTCCCCTTTCTTCTGAGGATTTAGAGGCTCCTCTCTTTATCACAGTTCAAATCAATAACACTACGTTAAAATGCACTATGATCGACAGTGGTGCTGCACTCAACGTCATTTCCTCCCACACATTCGAGCAACTTAAGTTACCAAAGAACGTAGTGTCACCACCACCTTTTGCCCTTCGATCATTTAACGATCAGCTGGTAGTTACTTTAGGAACTGTGGTCCTGCCCATTCGGGTAGGCAAGAAACTGCTTCATGAGATTTTTTACATTGTTGAAGGGAAATTCCACTACAATATGATCCTCAGATGCTCCTGGATTCATACAATGCACTGCGTCCCATCAACCCTCCATCGATGCATAAAATATCAGTATGAGGGAAAAATCTATACTCATCCAGGAGATCCTTTCCCTTCCGCACAATGTGACATGACCACAGGGTCTGCCCCTCCAAAGGAGAATGCTTGTTCTCCTGATGAGGCTTCATCCTCTTCCATACCTGCAACAAAATTACCAGATTTACAAAATCTAGAAGAAACATTGCAGCATTTTTCGTTAGGAGAGCTTCCTCTTCTTTCTTTTGATGCCCATCTCAAACCTAACGAGTATGGTAGGCCAGAAAAACAACCTGAATATCAACCAGGTCTTGGTCACATCGTCACCATTGGTCTACCCAATCAACAGACTAACTTCATCTACGGTGGTCTTGATACACCTCACTATCATCTGGATTCTCCTCCTAGGGCCAAACCCTATTCAGCAGGGTTTGATTGTCTACAAAATCCCGCGTTCGCAAAAACTTATCTATATCGATGCGCGTGGAAAGGCTTTGGCCTGGGAAAGTATGAACAGGGTGTGCATGACCTCACATCCATTCCAACTCTTAAACCACATCAAAAATTTGGTTTAGGGTTTAAACCTCTCTCGAAAGCCACTGTCACCATTCTCGATGAGCCTCTTTCCATTGAGGAACCATCTTCTCCCGTCAGGTCGGAAGCATCACTTAATGTGGATGACACTATTTCCATCCCGCCTAACTTTTTTTTTAGTCAATACCATTTCCTTAGGTCCACTGACCTATAAGACTAATGGAAAATCCACTTCCATACCATTAGTCTTCCCTGAAATAGTTGGAGATGACTCTCCCACTATCAATACTATCCATTGTGCGGATGATGATTCTGTCCTTACCTATCTAGGGGCAGAGGATTCTTATCTTCCTAAAACCATTCCTTCTGACACGTCTACGCTTCTCAACGAAGCCACTGTCGACCTTAATATAGGGACTTCTAAAGACCCTCGCATCATTAAGGTCGGCCAATCTCTTAATCCACAGGAGTTAGGAGAATTCACTGCCTTTCTTTCCCACCATCGCCAAGCATTTTCTTGGTCATACGAAGATATGCCAGGCCTCGATCCTAATATCATGGTCCACAATATCGTTACTCTTCCAGACATCAAACCAGTTAAACAAAAACTACGTAAGATGCATCCTCGTGTAGCCCTCCTTGTTAAAGAAGAGTTACAGTGCTTGCTTTCCGCCAACTTCATCCAACCCATTGACTATCCACAATGGGTTTCAAATGTAGTACCAGTAACCAAAGCTACTGGGAAAATTTGAATTTGCACCGACTTCCGGGATCTTAATCTCGCTTGTCCGAAAGATGATTTTCCTCTACCTAATATCGACCAACTCATGGATTTAACTGCAGGTCACGAGATGCTTTCTCTTATGGATGGTTTCTCTGGGTATAATCAAATTCTCATCACACCAGAGGACCAGCATAAGACTTCCTTCATAACTCCTTGGGGGACTTTTTGTTATCGCGTCATGCCCTTCGGTCTTAAGAACGCAGGAGCAACTTATCAACGTGCAATGACCTACATCTTCCATGATCTCTTACACAAAACTATGGAAGATTACGTCGATGACCTCCTCGGTAAGTCCAAACACCGTCAGGATCATCTTTTCATTCTTGCACCTCTCTTTGAGAGACTCATTCATTTTTGTCTTCACCTAAATCCATCTAAATGCGTGTTTGGCATTCTCACTGGTAAACTCTTAGGCTTTATCATTTCTATTAGGGGCATTGAAGTCGATCCCACAAAAATAAAGGCTATCCTTGAGATGCCTCCCCCTTTCAACTTAAAGCAGCTCCTGTGGTCTTCAAGGATGCCTTCAATCAGTGCGTCATTTTATCTCACAGCTTTCAGACCGTTGTCAACCTTTTCATCATCTCCTCCATAAAAATGTTCATTTTGAATGGGATGAGCATTGCCAAAAAGCCTTTGATGATCTCAAAGCTTATCTTCTTTCTCCACCTGTGCTCATGCCTCCACGCGAGGGGGAGCCATTCTATCTTTATATTTCTATGACTGACCATGCTCTGGGAGCCATGATCTCGCATCGGGATGCTAATGGTAAAGAACAGGCTGTCTATTATATCAGTCGCACTCTTCATGAGTATGAAACACGCTATTCTGAAGCTGAAAAACTGTGTTGTGCTCTCTTCTTCGCAACTTCTAAACTTCATCATTACCTCCTTAATCACAAAACTTACATTGTTACAAGTGTCAATCCACTCAAGACAATGCATGTGAAACCTTATCACAATGATCGTATCACTCGTTGGCTCATGCTCATGACAGAGTTTGACCTCGAGTTCATCTCACAAAAATCTATCAAGGGTCAGGTCATTGCAGATCAATTAGCTGATACTCCTCTTCCAGACACTCAAATCCCCCTTGCTCAATTCCCAGATGAGTACATCTAACAAATCAATTTTGATCTATCTCCATTTAAAGTAAAACTCTTCTTTGATGGGTCCAAATGTCAGCAAGGGGGAGGTGCAGGTTTCGTCATGATTCCTCCTTGGGGTGCACCTATCCCTGTCGCACACAAGCTTAACTTTGAATGTACCAATAATATGGCTGAATATGAAGCTCTCATTTTAGGTCTTCAAAATGCCATTAATCTTGGTGCTCGCCATATCGACATCTTCGGTGACTCTGAACTCATCGTTAATCAAGTCACTGGTGTCTATCAGTGCAAAAATGATATCCTTCAAAAATATCGTGATATCATTCTCTTTCAGCTTCAATCTTTCGATAAATTTACTATCCAAGCTATTCCTCACACTGCAAACTGATTTGCAGATACAATGGCTTCTTTAGCCTCACTTATTCCACCTTTTACTGAAGACTCGTGACTTTATGTGGTTGTTCAGCATTTAGACCAACCATCTCATCTCAGGCAGTTGACTTCAATCAACACCGTCACAACCAACACTCAAGATGAGTGGTATCAGCACATTTTTTATTATCTATCCCATTCAGTGCTTCCTCCAGATCTGACTTCCAATGGTAGAAGATCTTTTATCCTACGTGCTAACTGCTATACTATTCTGGGTGGAATCCTCTACAAACGTGGTTTTGATGGTATTTTTCTTCGGTGCCTCAAAACCCCTGAATCATCTAAAGCCATCCAGGACATCCATGATGGTATCTGTGTGGACATTTTAGTGGTTTGGCCGTAGCTAAATGCATCTTACATTTAGGGTACTATTAGCATTCTCTTAATCAAGAATGTTGCGAATATACTAAGAAATGTGTCAAGTGTCAACAACATTCCAATCTTACACATATCCCTAGTCAGGCTTTGCAACCTGCAGTGGATTTTTGGCCTTTTCACAATGGGGTCTTGATCTCATTGGTCTCATCAATCCCTGCTCTTCACAGCATCATCACTCTATCATTACTACCATGGAATACTTCACTAAGTGGGTGGAAGCTATTCCTCTTTCATCAACCAAAGCTAAACCCATTGTTGATTTTGTCTATCAACACATCATTTGTCGCTTTGGTGTTCCACACAAACTCATCACAGACAATGGTAAGTCTTTCAAAAACATTGATTTACAGAACCTCTGTGACACTTTCAATATCAAACTCAGCTTTTCTTCTCCGTACTATCCCCAAGCTAACGGCCAAGCTGAGGCTTCCAATAAAACTTTACGTAATATCCTCGCAAAGGTAACTAGTCGAGCTGGTAGGGATTGGCATTTACATATCCCTTTTGCTCTCTGGGCTTATCAGACTAGCATTCATACTCCTACTGGTGCTACTCCCTTCTCTCTCATCTATGGGTCTGAGGTTGTCCTTCCTTTGGAAGTCCAGATTCCATCTCTTCGCGTCTCTCTCAGAGAATTTGTCTCTGATGAGGACTATCGTCAAAACCGTCTAGCACAGCTTGAGTTGCTAGATGAGTGACATCTCAATGCTCTTGAGCATCATCAAGTCTATCTTGAGCATGTCAAATGTGCTTATAACAAGCACTTGCAGCACTGTGACTTCAAAGTTGGTGATCTTGTTCTTAAAGAAAACCAAAATGTCACTACACTAGAACGGAGTCAGCGTGGTAAGTTTGCTCCTAACTGGATGGGTCCGTACGTTGTCACTCATAAGTATGGGTCTGGGGCTTATCACCTATCTTCCATGGATGGTGTACCTGAAATGGAACCTCTTAATGCTTTGCATCTGAGGCCCTTCTACTGTTAAACTTTATCTTACATGATATTAGTCGCGAAATAGATCTTTTATCCATCCACAACCAGTCACACATTTTGTAGTGATTTAGAACTATGTGGTACTCTGCATTATTTCTTTCTATAACTTAAATATGAACTGCTGTGGCTCTACTCATAGCATTTTTTTATGGATTTGTTCCTTCTCATGGTAGGAATACCTTAATCACTACTTCATCTATCCTAATCTTGAATCCACTTGGGACATGAATATGTGCTTATATATGTTTTCTTTTCCCCCCATCTGATCTATCTGGTCTAAACTCAGCTTCTTCCAAAGCCAAAAAAAAAAAAAGAGATGCTATCCTAATTCCTAAAAAGATAGGTTGATCCCTCGAAGGATAGCTATCCATGCCTTATCAAATAAATCAAAAAGTGTAGACCATTCCCTCGAAGGATGGCTACCATCAAAATCAAAATACAGACCTCTCCCTTGAAGGACGGTTGTTTATTTCATGGCATTTTCAGGCTTCTCACATCGATCAGCCTTTTGTAGTAACAAAATTCTCCTTTTGGCCAGTTTGTTCACTTTTTAGCATCTCAGAAAGACTTCCCGTATCGATCAGTCTTTCCATATCTTGCAAACTTCCCGCTTTGATCAGTTTTCTCTTCTGTCAGAAAAATCATAAAGCTGAGGTATAAGACCTTTTTCAATCATATGGAGACCCTGTCTAAGCACGTGTTCCATCCTTCGTGTATTATGGCTCGATACATACTTACTTCTAGTTTCATCTACCTCCTAGATCTGGTTTGTGACTAACTAGTGTCAGGTTCATTTTATCTGTATCTATGGCCTTGTGTGCATCATTTTTTCAATTTACCATCAAGGTCTCTATTTATGGTCAGTGAGGAGTCTAACTTATCATTCTTTTTCTATCTAGGTGTAGTGCCTTTTTAAGAACATTACATCTCTTTCTTTATTCTAAATAGACATTTCCCATGTTTATTTGTTGTTCATCTAGTTAAATTGACATTTAACATGTTAATTTACTCAGTCAAAGTCTATCATCTATGCTCATCTCATCAATCTCATCTAAATATCATCAAAAAGCATGTATTAAAAACACATGTGCATCCATATATTTATATCATTTTAAATTAACATCTAAAAAAAACATGTTAGTTTAAAATCAACCATTTATCCATGATAAATCACATCTATAACATCTATCTATATCCATAACATCTATCTATCAAAATCCAAATACAAGAGTCCAATCACATAACACAAAAGGATGAAATATATATATATATATACATATATGTCTGTACAAAAGAGTGAATGGCTTCCAATCAAGCCATATACATCATACATCAAAAATGCCTTCAAATCGAGGCTACATCAGTATATCGATACAAAAATAACACATCTAAATCGTGAAGTCAGATAGGTGGAAAACACTGTCTCCTCCACCCTCCTCTGGTCCAGGCTGTCTCTCCTGGCCATCTCCTACAGAGCTAGAGACACCTGCTACCATGGCCCTGCCGCCATCTCGATCTCTCCTAGTGCTCACACCCTCCGATGCACCACTAGCCATGGCTGTCACTGATCTCCTCCTCACCCCGTAACGAGGCACATCGGGGGCATGCTGTGTCAGGGCATCCTCATAGTATCTCACCTCAGCAAGGAGAGCCTGATAAGTGCTCAGACTCACCATGTCGGGTGCTCGTAATGGCACTACTGCTACAGGTGGTGGCCCTCCTGCTACCGCACCCTGTGCCCCTGACTCTGAGGTGGTGCCTGTATCACCGTATTTGGCCCTGAGGGCCTCTCTATGTCTATGATAGTGATCTCTCTGCTGTATCGCTGTATCCCACACCTGACGAGCAGTATCTCTCTCCAGTATCAATGCATCCCTCTCCTCCGTTAGAGTCCTGATCTCCTCCAGGGATGCCTGATGTGTCTGTAGCAGAGCAGCATTCTCTCCCTCTAATCTCTCTAACTCTGCAGCTATGTCATCCTCATCTGCATCTACGGATGCTAGGAGGTGTCGTGGTAGCTCTGTGTGGTACCATGCCCCATAGCCATCATCCACTCCTACATCATCATCACTATCTGTGGGAGGTGGGGCCTCCCTCATTGGATCTCCTGGGATCAAAATCGGCAGGTCGGTCTCTCTGTTGTCCCACCTATATGGCACATATGTGGTCGGGACCGTCTGTACCAAACCAAACTACCTCATCACCCGTATAAATGGGACTCACTCTAAAATCTCTGGCCTACGGCCCCTGACCACCCTGCTCCATCTCAGCTCCACCAGGTGAGCATCCTGACCGGCCCATGTCGGGTAGACCTGGTATGGTCTCCATATAACCTGCTCTGGTGTCAGAGTCCTGAATCGCTCTGTATACCACTCTACAGATCTCCCTGTATCTCCTGGGGCCATGTCTACCCACCATCATCAGAATCCATACTCGAGGGCCCCCTCTACTCCTGGCATCCATGGAAGCCCTGATGGCCTGATCACTGCTATATGCTCATATGCCCAGCAATGGAGCACAAAGCTGACATCAATACCTATCCATCTACCTGTGGTGTACATCCATAGCTCATGATATATCTGTGCTAATAAGGCATCTGCAAATGTGAACACCTGCCTAAACTCTAGGATGTCACAGACACAGTCCAGTAAAAGTAGTGGAAATCTCCTGCCTCCTGAATCTGGTAGAGAAAAGTAGGAGATCACCATCTAAATCAATGCTATCAGTCTGCTCCTGGCATCATCCTGTCTATACTGTGAGGCTATCCTCACCGCCCCAGACACTATCTCTGAATCATCTACCCTGTCTCCATATAATCATCCCAGGGCCCTCTGCTGCTGCTCTCATGGAGTGGTCTCTATCGGGTCCCCTGTAATCGGTAGCCTGAGGATCCTATAGATATCCTCGTGGGTGATGGTCATCTCACCCATCCTGAACCAGAACGTGCATGTCCTACTGTCCCATCGTCGTATCAAATCTCGCAACAAATCCACATCTCGGGGCACTCGTCGGTAGTAACGGAAGCCCCTGAGCTTGGCTAGCTCTAGGTGACACCAATCGTCATCTGTCACATCAGGAAGAATAGTCTCCAGAAGCTCAGGAATAGCATCCCGCATGTGTAAATCCTCTCGTGCCTACATCCACGATGTCAAAAATGGTGTTAGCTTCTCATTTATTCAAATTGAAACATCAAAAGCACATTTCTCTACTTTCTAAGTCTCATCTATCCAATCGGCACCGATTGAGTTCCAATCGACGTCGATCTAATCTAGTCGACGTCGATCGGAAACCCAATCGGCACCGATTGAACCTAATTGGTGCCGATTTTGTCAATCGATGCCGATTGAGAGGCCGAGTGTCCAAGACACTCTGGCCTCCCACTTATCCCCACTTTTCCTAAAATCTAGCATCCTAGTATGCTATTGAATGATAAACACATACACAAAGCTAAAGTAGATCCACTTACCCCAGGTCGTGTCCTCTTCCGCTTATGACTGCTCCCGGAGGCTTCCATTTTGCTCAAATTCAATTTTTGACTTTTTCTAAATCAATCGTCACAATGCAAATAAATCGTTACCATTTCCCTTTCCCATATTTATAGGGTTTTGAGACAGTTGGCGCCGATTTTTCTGGTCGGCGTCGATTGGTTTAGTCAATGTTGATTTTGTTTGATCGACGCCGATTGAGGCCAATCATCACTGATTGGTTACATTCTTGTCTTTTCACATCATATTCTTCCAATGAGAATGTCTCTTCATCTTTTTTTCCAAATCGTTGATGCTTGGCTTGTTTATCTGATCATTATTATGACCTTAGTGTTGCCTTTTGGCACATATTTTTGATGTTATCACCCATTTCGAGTCTGGTCCCTGTACATGGGTCACTCGCATTTGTGGCAGCCTAAGGATAGTGGGTCTGTAGGCACTAACGTCATCTCCTTCGCAGACCATCTAGTTGTCCCTACCAATGTGTCACTCTTTGGTTGCTACTATTTTGCAGTCCTCCTACTCACGGGTCTGTAGCCACTAACGTCATCTCATACGAAGACCATCTAGTCTGCCCTATCAATGTGAGTTCCTTAGGTTGCTACCTTTTTTATTGTTTTCATGTGTCATCAATGATCAGATCTACTCCAGATATCTAGCTGGGGCATCCTTCATTCTCATCTACCTTTTTCAAACTCGGGATCGGTTGGTCTTTTGAGATTCATCCCATCCCTAGTTTGAGGGGGATCACATCATCACTTTTCTTCCTTTCTTCCAACTCCTTGTTTTTGTCTTGTAACTTTGCTTATCACAAGTTACTCAAAAAAAAGGGGTAAAATGTAGACACCTAAAATTGGTTACCCAATTTAGTGTCCCCCATGTTCATTTACCTTCTCGGGTAACCTGGGGCACCTTTATATCACCACTTTTCCTTTAGGGTATTAATTAAATATCTAATTAAACATCTATCCTAAGTTTATTATACCCCATTGTATTTTACCCATGGATAATTAAATATTAACTATTTAATTATACTTTTTACATGTATCTTAACCACTTATCTACCCCATATCAATTCCTAACCTCCCATATCAATTCTATCCATCTATCCCCCTTATTTCTCCTCTCCCCAAACCATGCAGTGGGATATTTCCCGTATTTGGGTCAGAAGGATAATACTCTTATCTTTCTAATTCATCCTTTTTGGCCATTTTGGGAATCTGTTCCCTGATCGGCGCCGACTGGTACTTGGTCGATGCCAATTTTTTGGAATGGCACCGATTGTACCTCGGTTCAGTGCTACTGATTATAAATACAAGGCCATAATTTAGTTCTAGTTAGACAAAAAGAGAGACAGAAAGCTTAAGCCTTGAGCCTTCGAATCGTCAATCAGAAGAAGAGAGAATTCTGTCCAAATCAATCCCTAAGAGGTGTACCATTACTCTGCCCTCGCAACATTGACATCATGAGGATTCATCGACCTCTTGGTGACTCTTTTAAGACCTACCTGGACTGCTAATCCGCCAAGGAAGCTTATCGCTTCCCGGACCAACGCTATGTCGGGCAATTTCCACCCAAATATCTTTTAACGCCATATTTCTTCTGTTCAGAGCAATTGACAACTGTCTTGCAGAGTTATCTCAATGAGATCTATTGTGCGAATTTGCTCATGTGCACCCGTCTTCATCAATACATGGGAGACCTTCTTATCCATATACATCTTCGAGATCCGAATCCATCACGTATCGTGTTTTCATTGGAGTTTCTTCAGGAGTTTTTGAATGTTGATATTGTTGTTGGTGCATTAAATCTATGGATAGGTATTCAAGTTGTCAAAATGCTTATTCGATCTAGCAATTAGGGATGAGAATGTTGTCTAATACAAGTTTTATACATCCATATTCCTTGTATTCCCTGAATTTCTTCACGGGTATGTGACCTATTGTTATCCCCCATTCCCGGATGTAATATCCCAATACTTGTCCTTCAACATGTGCATACTTAGTCCTAAAAATGAAAAGTAGGATGGCTGTGCAATGAATCCTTTGATAAGATAAATTCAGCCAATAAAAATGAATGTTCTTGGAAAAACAACAAGCCCAATCTCATATAAATTATTTTAATCAGGGCTAATATTATAAAAAAGTGAACCAAATAAACACTACTTCATCAAAGAAACCCATTCTAGAAGAATAAATTGAGTGAAATGAAGAGAAGGTCTTGCTAGAGAGGTGGTTATAAGAACTGCCCCTTTGTGTAGAGGCGGTTGCATAACTTCCCCTGCACATAATGATGGTTGCGGAATTGCTAGGTCTGCAAACAACAACGGTCTTGTCACTTATTGGATGAAAAATAAAAATTGAAGCCATGAACAAGTGGGTGCTGAAAATTCAAACGGATCTGTTTGTATCTCTTCTTTGGATAGAACGTTTCCCATTCTCAAGGTGCAAGGGAGGACATTGGAATGAAGCCTATTTAAGGAGGAACATAGGACTAACGAATCAATTATCAAAGGACAATCAAAGATTATATGGAAGAAGTGAGAAAGAAACCATTAGAGCTTGGTACTATTTTTTGTAGAAGAAAGGTGAAGAAACTTGAAGACTTCATCCAAGTATTATAAAGGAAGTGTTTACATTGTTTTCTTCCTTCCCTCTTGTTGTAATATGTATTTAAATTTGCAATTGGCCAATAAAATTTGGGAAGAAAGAGCAATTGCCCTTCCCAACTGATTTTCCCTCAACTTGGGGGTTTCCAAGATAAAATTTTGGTGTTTGAATTGTTATTTCCTTTGCTGTAATGAATATATTTCCTTTAAGTTTGAGTTTGCCCACATTATAGCTTTCACAAAGTTGTCATTTTCAAATATTGTGAACTAGAAGAATAATAGATTATGGTTTTTTGTAAAGTAGTCTGCAAACTTGATGAAGTTTAGGAATCATTTTGGTATCATAGCTGATAATTATTATCTAGGAATGTGGTATTCGTTCTTGTGATTTGTAAGATAGTGACAAGGTCTAAAGGTGAATAAGTTATACCTTGCAATATATACATATCTACGAAGAAGTGGAAACAAAGAGTCAGATATCAAATAGAGGAAAAAAACTTGGTATGTAGAATCATAGACATTAGAGACCATGATGGATAAACTGTATAGAATTCAACAAGAACTCTCATATGTGCAAAACATGGCTTTCAATCCCAAGCAATGGGATCTACCATGGACTCAATGGTTTTCATCATATTGTATATGTTAAAATTTTGGCATATTCAACAGCCACGAAGAGGAATAAGAAACGGAAGAGTGTGAAGAAGAAACTTCAGTATAAAGGTTATTTCTTCCTACATGCTCCTATTACGTATTGCTCTTTTGTTGCTTCCAAGATGGTAAGATCATTTGAAGGACAGTATTAGATGTTCATAAGTTTACTATCCATAACATGGTTAAAGCAACTCAAATTTTACTTTAGTGTGATTAATGTCATGGAGATCACAAAGGATGTTTCCTTTGCACATCTCAAAATGGCCAAGGTCATGCTCCGGTTTGGTAGGAAATCTCCTTCATCTAGCCACTTGTGAGATGGAAAAAACATCAAATTGTTAGTACTTGGGAGAACTTTTAAAGAATTACTTAGAGATAACTTTTATTCCTATTGGCTACATACGGGTTGACCAGATGATTAAATGGTTGTACTTTAGACAAGGCAATGGTCAATGTGTTCCACGACTATACTACATAGCTCCTTTTTAGAGACTTAGCAATTTTCTTTTCATATGGACTTTGAGGATGAGGATATTCCCCCCATGTGTACCCTCTGGGACCCATTCACACTCACCTTCCCAAGGAAGTTTATTCATCCTTGGAAGCCCAAGGAAATGAAGGAATCATGTCATACAATCCTAATATATTACCCCATGAATTTCCTCCCAATCAGAAACAGAGTTGAGGGACATCCATGCAAGGTCAAAAAATCTTTCTGAAGACACATTACCTTAGGTAATAATTAAAGCCTTCACCATATGTTTCTTGGAAGGGTATTTCTCTCATTCCTTCCACATGCTTTGAACTACTTGTACGCACGCTTCCACTGTTTTCCTCTGGCGCCTTACTCTTCCATGCGCATTCCTTTGTGAATTATTCTGTGCCCCTCTATGCAACATGACATCTGTCAACTGTAGAGAGATGACTACATGGGTTCTAAGCTTACAACACCTCAGGTCTGTGGGTATACCTATTGTTGAGGTGAGTCTCCGGTATCAAGGCTGGTTCCTTCTTGATGTATCCTAAACTAATTTTTTGGGGTTTTGAGGGTAAAAAGATGACTGTAAATGAATTGAAAACTGGGGTGATACACCAAACTTGTTGAGGGCTTTGACTGAGTACATGCAAAAATATTTGAGAATGGATTCTGGATGCACAAACCAATAGTTTTTAGTAGAATATTAAGGAAAAACACTTGATGTATTGAGGGAATGATTCACAACAATACTGTTAAGATAAGACATGCACACTAATATTATGCAGAAATTACTAAATTTGCAGCAAGGTAAGATGATCAATCAGGGAATTTGACATTCACAAGAAATAATAAGGTATACACAACACTGCAAATAATTGGAAAGGAAGAAATCAATTCTCATTCAAAGGGAAAAACTAGCAAAATCTGCTTCAGCACTCCTGTGTCCAAAAATTCCTCCTTGTGCTTTGCCAATGCACACAATATATAGAAAAATTATTCATCCCACCCTTCCTAAAAATAGACTAAAAATTGTACTCGCCCATGCATCCTATTTTTATCCTTTATCATGAATAAATAAAGGAATAAAAATAAACATGCTAATACAATGAGGCATTAATAGCCTTGGTTACAAAAATACAACTCAGTCAAACTGCAGTTGACTATTCTATTTTTAATAAAGTTGGATGAATAATTTGGCTAATAATAAGCTTTGCTTGATGAGAAAGTCTTCTCCAATACATGCAATCTCTGTCTTCTAGCTGATGATGTGACATCTGTAACTTGACCCACTTGCAATGATAAATTTGACATTCTTTAGTTTTTCCCCCTTGGATGCACATGCAAAATAATTTCTTTATTTGCAATACTTTGCAAAAATAATTCACCCATGCATTCATCCTAATGGGGACCACTTGCAAGCTCTGATGTTGACACTCCTTTGTCTTCTTGTGGTCACATGAAAAATTGCACTTTGAAAATATAATTTATCATGTCATTTCAAAAAATCTCCCACCTTGGGGACCACCTATGATGTGCACACCTGGACTTACTTTATCAGGATGGACCACCTTTTGAAATAAGTATGTTTGATTGATTTGTTTAAGGTGAAGATTTTGCATTAACATTGGTGCTAAGGTTGAATAATGATTGTTATACTCCACCCTTGGAATTACCTTTCATAAAACATCATATACTTTGGATAAGACCTTTGTCTTTTGGTCGAACATAACATTATGGTATTTGATCATGTTTAATTTTACACCCATTAACATATGGTTCACTATTATCAAAATTGTTTTAGGATCATTGCATATAATATATTTTTTGGGCCCTTTTGGATTTATCAAGGTTTTTTCACATTTTTATTAATCAACTTTATATGTTTAAGACCTTAACCAAGGTCAAATGCAATGATTGAAAAATAATTGGGGGGTTGGTCCCCCCTCCAATGATGACTTACCCTTCAAATTTGGTGGTTAATTTTTTTTAACTAACCTTGGTTTAGGGTTTACTTTCTATTGACATGTATGATCCTTTGCTCCTGGTTGGTCATGATAACCATTGATGGATTTGATGTTTCATGATCTTTTCATTGATCCTGATTTTGATATCTATAACCATTGATTAGGGTTTTGACCCAATCAATTGGCAGTGACTGAGGTTAATTGTTTGTTTGTAATCTATGGTGTTTTTATTGAATGGCCATTGATCTTCATGTATCCTTTCATTGATCTGCATCATTGATTTTTAACCTTATTTGATCATTGGATTTGAAATTATGGTGGTTGATATCTGACTTTTAATCTTGAGTGGTTAGGTTTTGATCTGAGTTAGCAATGTGTATCATTTGATTTCGATTTGATTTGAAGTTAGTTGGTTCATTATTGGTTTATTGATCAAGCTCATCAATTTTTCATTTTCATTTCTCATCTTGCTTTCTGAAGCTCTGGATGCCATTTTTTTTAGGAAGCCATTATGTTCTAAAAATTTTTGATTTCATTTCCTCTAAAAATGGTTCTTAAGTTCTGAAATATTTGTGCATTTTGTTTATTTTTTTCCATTTCAGATTTAAGTGAAATTTGATCATGCTGATCATTTTGAAGCTTGAGCTCTTTCATTGTAAAGAATTTTGATCTTTTAGTTTCATTTTGAGTTTTCATTATATTCTATTGGATTTTTGACTTTTGATTTTGAAAAAATACTTGATTCCCATATCATTTTTCATTTTTGAATCTTTCTGAGTTTTTTGAGTCATTTTTGGTCATGATTTCTATTTTTGAAGGTGTTTTTCATTGTTTTGACACTATAATTTTCAATGATTTCTCTTTCTTTTCTGTCTTAAAGTTCTATCATAATGGATTTTGATGTTTCATTTTTTTAAACTGAAACTTCTAGTCATATGTTTTTACTTGTCTCTCATTTAACCCGAGTTATTAATGTCTCTCTTTCATTTCTTTTTTGGATTTTGAAATCATTATATCTTGTCATTTTGATGCCATTTTTGATTATTCTTTGTTGTTTTGAAATTCTTAATAGCACTTAAAAATTTTTCCTTTTTCATCTATTTTTATGTTATGATCAGTGAAATTAACCTTTTCTAAAATTCTAAATATTTGACATGTTGGTTATTATTTGTTTAGATTGAAAAATATATTTGATCAATACATTGTTTGGAATGTTTTCTTTACATTCATTTTCTTCAAGATTTGGCATGCTCTTCTTGAGTTATTCTTATTGAATTTGTTTTATATCTGATTTCTTATATGAATTATATCTTGTTGTTTGTTTTGAGATTCTTCATCATACTTTGAAATCCTGAGTTTTTTTACTTTATTCTTTAGTTTGCATTTTATGAAACCTTCTGGTTTTGGTTTCTATTTAAAAATTTTCAAGCTTTGGAGTTTCCTTAATTTGAAACCTTGATATCATTTGTTTTTGATAAAAGTAAAGGTCTTTGTCATTTTATTGAAACTGAAGTTTGGGTTTTTTTGACATGGGTATTTTATTCATTATTATTTTTGTCTTTTTGTCAATACCTTTTGATTGTGTTTGTATTCTTTCATATTTTTGAAACCCTGAATTTCATGACTTATCCATTACCTGTGATAACTGCTTCATTGTTATTTGAAATTCTTTTATGCCATGGATACAAAATTTAGTCAGGTTTAGATGTTTTCTTTCGATATTTTTGTACAACTTGATTTTATGTAAGTAATCTCCATATTGTATCTCCTTTTGATTTGTTAATGGTCTATTGAAATGCACTGTTTTTATTCCATTTTGGTATGAAATTTTCCCATGAATATAACTGAGCTTGTATTTCCTCATTATTCAAACTCCAATTTCATTTTATGAGTTGTTTCTGTAGCCATCTTGATTAGCCATGATTTTATAATCAAATATCTTTCTTGCTCATGTTGATTCTCCATTAAAGGGTATGATTGGCAACTTAAGCAAAATTTTTCATGGAATATATTACTGACTTATTGGTTCTTTAGCCTTTATATATGATTTTATTCCTTTATGTATTTTTTTGATCTTTGATTTAAGTCCTAGTTGAACTTATGATCCTCCTATCTTGTAGAAGCTTAACCAAAATCTTACTTTTTCAACATTTACTTTTCATTAAAATGTTACTTTGACATTTGATACTCATGTATTTGTTTATTTGTAACACCAAACATTGATTTCATTATACTATTTTGCATTTACAACCTCATTCTAGAAAATTTTTTGAATTTTGAATTTGAACTATGAAGCTTTCAATTTTATCTCAATAAGTTTATGAAGCTCAAGGGCATTCATTGATTTAATTTGTTCATTTAAAATATCTTTCTTGTCTTTGATTTTTAAATATATGATTCACTTTTATCTTGAAGCTCTTACTTGTATAGTCACTTGATATCAAATTATCTTATTTATTATTGAAAGTTGTACTTCCTATACTTGAATCAACTTTGAAATGTTTCCATCTTTAGACTCTGAAACTCTGAATTAGATTATTTCTCTTTTCATTGTCTTTCATTGATGTTTATTTTTTTATGTATCTAGCTTCTCTTTGTTGTAATGTTCATCTATAAATTTCTATATCTTGAAGAAATTCTTTATTCTAAATAATCCTTTACCTTCATATGTTGATTTGATCATATTGATAGTACTTTGATGCATTTAAAATCTAATTTATTCCTTATGTCTAAATCATTTTATCTATTTGTACTTGTTGCATTGATAATAATTGATTTAAGGATTACTTTCAATCTGTATGAATCTATAGCTATCATTTATTGTTTGATTCTTAATTTTATTTATTATACTGTAATTTCTGATTCTATTAAAATCCTTTTGATTTTATATTTTCTTAGTTTAAGATCTTTCATCTGCAATAAGTGATATGAGAACTTCATTTCTTGAGGGCATTCTAAAAAAATTTGTAACTGAATAGAATCTTCTTTTCTTTAGCTATCTCACAACTGAAATGAAATTATTTGATCTTCTTATAGTTTTCCTCTGAAAACTAAAATTTCTACTGTTTATGAAATTGTCTTTTGTACTTGATCAACTTTACATGAAGAAGACAGTGTGTTGCCACCATTATTAATTGGAAATTTTTGTTGTACTCTCTCTATAATACATGGCATATTTCCTTAATTTATCTTGAAATGAACAATAAGTTTCTTTAATGAGTAGTGAAATTTGAATATTCTGTAACTCTTATGTACCATTACTCAATAAGTTCTGCAAATTGAAAACAGTTGTAGCTCTCCTTTTCTTGCTCTTATAAATATTTATGCTATATTATTCTTTCTTTAATCTGAGTTGAATTTATGCAATACTTCTCCTTATTCATATTACTATTTGATCAGTACAATAGTTTATCTTTTGTCACATCTTTCAAGCATGTATTAATTGTGAAATAACATGATGGAAAGATGTAAAATGTTCATTTTACATGGTGAAGCCCTGTCAAAATTTTCTCAGATTTTCCTTTTCCATTTGTGTTTGAACTGAATTGATCACCCTTTTGATAAGGTATTATTTCCTGATGTAATCTCTCCTGAACATGACTGTTTCAAGCTTTTAGACCTTCAATTAATTCTGCATTTGAAATAATGATATAGCTTAACTATGAATTGTTTCAGATGTTAGACCCTTTTAATTCTACATTTGATGAATGACATAGCTTCCTTTTGTATAAAATATGTTCCCTTTCAACAAGCATTATATCTAAAAACCTTCCATATCTCTTGTTCATTTATTTTTTGTACTGAAGTTTCTTTTCTTGTCCTTGCTTGACATGATTAATTTCTTCCTTTGTTGCAACCTGTACCTGCACATCTTAGAAAATAGTTAGAAAATATTTAGGCTATTTGGCCTCTCTTGTATTCAATAGTTTTTTTTTTCATCTTTTCTTCTCTGAAATGATTATGAGACCACATATGTTTCTGGAATAGTATTCTTTATCTGCTATGCATTTATCTTTTCTGTAATCATACCTCCTGATATCAGGAGATTCATTTGCACGAAGATAGACAGTACAAGAACATGATTTAATCCTGAGCTCGTGACTGACAGTCTCTTCTCTTTTTTTTTAGGTACAGTGCAGTGTTGAATAGCAAGGATGAAGATGGAGCAAAAGTTGGAGCGAAGATGGAGCAAGTGGGACAAAATAAACAAGGCAATGATGGGTTCCTTCATATTCTTTTTCTTAGGTTGAAATACCTCCAAAACACACATAAAAACTTTGCAAATAAAACCAGGAGTTTCAAAATAGCTTTCTTCTCATTCTGGAATCCACACTAATCTTTTACATCATTACAATCCTCCTTTTATTTCACGTCTACTCTACTCCAAAAAACCCTAAAATGCCAAAAAACCCTAAAATGCCAAAAATTACCTACTAGCAAAACAACTTGGATGGGCCCCAAAATTTGTGTGCCAAATATGCCTTCATAAATTAAGGCTCACACAAAATTTTGACTTATTCTAACAAGCACAACAAAAGTTATTAAAGTTCTAAGACCTAGTCAAAAGTGAAAAAAACATTCAGAGCCAATTTTAGGCCACTAGATGAAGGAATCTGGGCCCAAAAATGTGCCAAAATGGCCACAACCTTGCAAGAAAATTTGACCCCAGCATAGTACTAATGTATATCTACCACCCTGTAAAATTTCAAGATGATCCAATGGTCGGATCAAAAGTTATGGTCTCTGCAAGTTATGCTCCCGCATCATTCTCCCCTAGTTGAAAAGAATTCAGCTCCTGTGAATTCAGTTGATGGAATTCATCTAATTTTGCACTGTCAATCTTCTTCAACTCCCACTCAGGAATCCAAGTATTTTCTTCTTGCTGCAAACCTTCCCACTATACCAAATATCTGTTGTAGCTCCCATGTCTAGTAGTGACTATCTTTTGGTCCAAGACATGCATTACCCTTTCCTTTTTCTTCTTCGGCATCTGCTGCTCCCAGTTTATTTCTTCCTCCTCCAAACATTTTCATCATGACCTAGAAACTTATATAAGTCAGAAACATTAAAAACTGGTGAGATAGCAAAGTTTTCAGGTAGCTCCACCTTGTAGGCATTATCACTCATTTTCTTCAGAATCCTACATGGCCCAATCTTCTTATACTTGAGTTTATTATATGTCCCTTTTGGAAACCTCTCCTTTCTAAGATGAACCATCACCATATCTCCTTCTTTGAATACACTTACTCTCCTACTGGCATCTGCAGCTACTTTATATTGTGCATTACTCACTTTCAGCTTTTCCCTCACTTCATCCTGCAACTGTAGAATGTGTTCTGCAAATGCTTCTGCATCATCACTAGTTTTATCTTCATCGGGTAGCACAATCAGATCTAGGACCCCCTTGGGATTCCTACCATATACAATCTGGAAAGGAGACCTCCCTGTTGACCTGTTTACCGAGCTATTATAGGAAAACTCAGCTTGTGGTAAAGCTAAGTCCCATTGTTTTGGATTTTCTCCAACTATGCAACGTAGGAGATTTCCCAAGCTTTTGTTCACTACTTCCATCTTCCCATCAGTCTGGGGGTGATATGCACTACTGAACTGTAGTTGTGTCCCCATTTTCCTCCACAGAGTCTTCCAAAAGTGACTCAAAAACTTGTGTCCCGATCTGAAGTGATCATTCTTGGAACTCCATGCAATCTAACCACTTCTGAAAAAAAAATCTGCAACTTTGGAAGCATCATTGGTTGTTTTACAAGAAATGAAATGTGTCATCTTAGAGAATCTATCAACCACAACAAAGATAGAATCATTCCCTCATTGTGTGTTAGGAAGTCCTAACATGAAATCCATACTCAAATCAACCCATGGCCCTGTAGGGACAGGTAATGGCATATACAACCCAGTATTTTGTGCATGGCCCTTAGCCATTTGGCACACTCTACATCTTGCTACAATCCTACTTATGTCCCTCTTTACCTTTGGCCAATAATACTTTTCTACAACAAGAGAAATTGTCTTACTTATACCAAAGTGTCCAGCCAACCCCCCACTATGCAATTCTCTTATAATATTTTCTCTCATTGAACCAACAGGGATGCACAATTGTTTCCCCCTGAACAAATAACCATCCTGCATCAAATAATCAGAAGAACCACTACCTACTGTAGGGTCCTTAAGTTGTCTCACAACATCACCAAAATCTGGATCACCTTCATACAATTCCTTAACTACCTCAAACCCTACTACTTCATTTTCCATTGTTGTCAAAAGTGCTACATGCCTACTCAAGGCATCAACAACTTGATTCTGCTTACCTGACTTATGCTTTAAGACAAAAGTATATTCTTGCAAAAATGAAACCCATTTTGCATGCCTACTATTTAGTTTCTTCTGTGTGTTTACATACCTCAAGGCTTCATGGTCAGTGAAGAGTACAAATTCCTTTGCTACCAAGTAATGTCTCCAGTGCCTTAATGCCTGAACAATAGCATAAAATTCCACATCATAAGTAGAATATTTCCTCCTGACTTCATTTAGATTTTCACTGAAGAATGCCACAGGTCATCCTTCTTGACTCAGTACAGCTCCAATCCTGACATGTGAGGCATCACAGTCAACCTCGAAGACCTTGCTAAAATATGGCAATACCAAAACAGGTGCTTCTGACACTTTCTTCTTCAACAATTCAAAACTATCTGTTGCTTGCTTTGTCCATACAAACTCCCTCCCTTTTGTACACTCTGTTATGGGTGCAACAATGCTACTGAAATTCCTGATGAACTTCCTATAAAATTTTCCAATCCATGAAAACTATGAACCTCTATCACATTCCTTGGAATAGGCCATTCCAAAATTGCCTTTACTTTTTCCTCATCCATCCTCTGATATGACAAACCCCAAAAAAAAAGACTCTTCTGAAGAAATCTACACTTCTTTTAGTTTGCATTTATAATCTCTTTACATAACAAGTCTAACACCAATTTCATATGTAACAAGTGTTCTTCCATTGTCTTACTAAATATTAGAATATCATCAAAATAGACAACAACAAACTTACCATTGTATTCTCGGAGTACTCTGTTCATCAAGCCTCATGAATGTACTGGGTGCATTAGATAGCCCAAATGGCATCACCATCCACTCGTACAATCCTTCTTTTGTTTTGAAATCCATTTTCCATTCATCCCCTTCATGGATCCAGATCTGGTAGTACCCACTCCATAGGTCAATCTTGCTAAAATATCAGGCTCCCACTAGCACATCCATCATATCATCCAATCTTGGAATTGGGAACTGATACTTAATTGTGATCTTATTTATGGCCCTACTGTCTACACACATTCTCCAGTCTCCATATTTTTTGGGAGTCAATAGTGCTGGAGTTGCACATGGACTCATGCTTTCTCTCACTAACCCTTTCTGTATTAGATCTGTCACTTGTCTGTTCAACTCTTCACTCTGTGTCAGACTCATCTGATAGGCTTCCTGGTTTGGAAGGGCTGATCCTGGGATCAAATCAATATGGTGTTGAATATCTCACTTTGGAGGTAACCCATCTGGTAGCTCATCTGGTATGATATCTTTGTATTCATTTAGTACCTTTTCCACAACAACAGGTATATTAAAATCCTCTATTTCCACCTTCTTTGACATCAGTGCATAACACCAGCCAGCTTCTTATATTTTTGTAACAAAGTCTTTTGTAGCCAATAAGCCCTCACTCTTCTCTTCTTCCTTGAAGGGTAACAAGACCACCTTTACACCATCCTTCCAAAAAGTATATGTATTTTTCCCTCCATCATGTGTAACCTTTCTATCATATTGCCAAGGCCTCCCCAGTAATATATGGCATGCATCCATTGGGATAACATCACACCACACCTCATCCTTGTAGGTATTCCCAATTGAAAACTTTATAAGGCATATTTTATCTATGGTTACCTCATTCCCTTTCTTGAACCATGATATACGATAGGGATATGGGTGCTTCTCACATTTCAGATTGAGTTTATCAACCATCACAGTTGAAACCATATTTTCACAACTACCACCATCAATAATAATTTTACATACCTTTCCTCCAGAGGTGCATCTTGTTTGAAATATATTTGTTCGCAGCCATGAATCAGCACCAACAACATCATGTTCTTTCTCCTTCCTTGGGACAATCATCATCCTCCTTATCATGAGGGTTTCACCCAAGTCTAACAACCTCCATTTCTTCTTCCTCTTCAGCTTCAACCAGATTTACTCGTGGTTGTTCTCCTTGCCATCTATCTTGTGTAGGATAGTGCAGACACTCAAAAGCTTTGTGCCCCTCTTCACCACATCTGTAACATGTATATTTCCTTTGGGGGCTATTCCAGCCCCATCCTCCATTATAACCTCTTCCCCTCTGAAACCCCCTACCTCTTTGGTAGTTACCATGACTTTGACCAGAATCTTCATGCCCTTCTGCATTAGAGGATTCACCTTTTGTAGATTCAAATCTACCCCTGCCTCTCATTGGAGATGATGATGGCCCTCTCTTCACACCTCTTCTAAAATTATTCCTCTTGTTCTTTTCTTCTTCCTTTAATGTGAGTTGATAAGCATCATCCAGGCTATGGATCTAGAGCATACTCAACTCATCTTGTATGGTGTAACTCAACCCATTTATATATTGTGTAGCCTTCTGTTCTTCAGACTCTCCCTGTTCCACCCTGATTGACAACTTGTAAAATTCATTGGTATACTCCTCAATGTTGAGATCCTTTGTCTTAGGTTTTGGAACCTTTGAAAGAGTGTCTGAGCATAATCTACAGGAATAAACTTTTCTTTCAGCTTCTTTACCATTTTATTCCAGTTTCAGATCTTTCCCTTTCCATTCCTTTTTCTTTCATTTTGTAGGTGATCCCACCAGATCAATGCATGTCTGGACCAACTTAGTGCATGCAAACTTAACCTTCTTCTCCTCTGAAAGGGTTTTCCACTCAAAGAATTTTTCCATGTGATTCAACCAGTCAATCAACTCCTCTGGTCGTAACCCTCCACCATAATCAGGAACATTAATCTTGATGTCATCATTCTTTCCCTCTAAAGCCTGGATCAATCTCTCCTCAAATGGTCTCTCATTCAAGGTTTCTTCATCTCTCTCATTTTCTTCTTCATCTCCTCCTTCATTCATTAATGGAGGTACTTCTTCAGTATCACTATCTGGGTCTGCATCCCCATTTGTATGTCTCCTTCTAAGGTAGATAACTTCTCCTGTGAGCTCAACAACTTGTTTCTGTAGCTCCTTCATATGCCTATTCATCTGGGCATAACCTCTCCTCCCATGTCTAGCCATGATTATATAAAATAGAGGTAAAAATTACACAGAAAAATGTAATATTTTACCTTAACTATTTCTGCAAGATCAAAATCCTGCTCTGATACCAATTGATGTGAATCCAGCTGCAAGAGGTTGAAATACCTCCAAAACACACATAAAAAACTTTGCAAATAAAAACCAGGAGTTTCAAAATAGATTTCTTCTCATTCTGGAATCCACACTAATCTTTTACATCATTACAATCCTCCTTTTATTTCACGTCTACTCTAAAAACCCTAAAATGCCAAAAACCCTAAAATGCCAAAAAACCCTAAAATGCCAAAAATTACCTACTAGAAAAACAACTCGGATGGGCCCCAAAATTTGTGTGCCAAATATGCCTTCATAAATTAAGGCTCACACAAAATTTTGACTTATTCTAACAAGCACAACAAAAGTTATTAAAGTTCTAAGACCTAGTCAAAAGTGAAAAAAATGTTCGGAGCCAATTTTAGGCCACTAGATGAAGGAATCTGGGCCCAAAAATGTGCCAAAATGGCCACAACCTTGCAAGAAAAGTTGACCCTAGCATAGTACTAATGTATATCTACCACCCTGTAAAATTTCAAGATGATCCAACAGTCGGATCAAAAGTTATGGTCTCTTCCAAATCAAAATCCAAATCAAGATAACTAAGGTAAACGCTTTAGTTGATTATGGTTCTCAATCAAATTTAATTGATTTTAATGCAGTTGTAAAGAAGCTTGGTCTAGAGACTTACACGCATCCACATCCATATCCTTTGGGATGAGTGAAGAAGGGTGTTGAAATTCAAGTTACAAAAAGTGTAAGTTTTAGTTTGGAGATAAATTCCCAATACATAGATGTATTTGAGGATGATGTTATTCCATTTGATGCATTTGATGTTGTTTTTGCTTGAGTCCTTACTTGTATATTAGGGATGTTAAATTCATGAGAAGGTAGAACCGATACAGATGTGTCAAGGATGGGATCAACTACAACATCCAGGCACACCAACGTAAAACACGGGTTACTATGGTAAGTGCTAACCAAGCAAAGAGACTTATTCAGGCAAATCATAATCAATTTTGTTTACTTTTATTAAAGGATAAACAAGATGGGGTAGAATTGTTAGAGATTTCTAACCAGGGAAAAAAGATTTGGATAATATTATTCAATCTTTTCAAGAATTTTTTCAGGCTCCCTAGTGGGTTACCACCAAAATGAGAAGTAGAGCATGAGATTCAGTTGTTGCCAGAGTCCCCTCTACCGAACATCAGGTTGTATAGGAAATCCTTGCTTGGAGAGTACTGAAGTAAAGAAACAACTCAAGAACTATTAGACCAAGGGGTGATATGCCTGAGAACCTCAACATGTAGGTTCCTATTGTGATGGTGCCAAAGAAGGATGGTTTCTTGGATAATGTGCATTGACTACCGTGCCTTGAACAAGATCACCATAAAGAACATATATCCACTCCCTCACATAGATGATCTCTTGGACCAACTTTAGCATGCCAAATTCTTCATGAAGTTGGATCTCAAGTTAGGTTATCACCAAGTTAGAATGAAGGAGGAGGATATATGGAAGAATGCTTTCAAGAAAAAATAGGGTTTGCATGAATGGTTAGTACTTCCATTTGGTTTATACAACACACTCGCTACATTTATGTGATTGATGAATGATGTATTATGGGAGTTTTCATAGATTCATGTGTCATTGTATATCTAGATTATATCTTGATTTTTAGTGCCACATGGGAGGAACATCTAACTCATTTACAGCAAGTATTGTAAGTTCTCAAGGGAGAAAACAACTGTTTTGTAATATGAAGAAATGTGAATTTTCCAAACAGTAACTTGTCTATCTTGGGCACGTGGTTAGACGAGGCGAGCTATGAGTGGATCCTGAAGAAGGTGGAAGCCATCACCTAATTAGGCCAACACCAACAGGAGCCACGGACAACTAGGAGTTTTGTGGGAGTAGTACAGTACATGCAGAAGTTCATTCCAGGATTCTCTGCGATCGCAACACCTCTACACACAGTGGCCACAAAGAGTAAGATTTTTTACTGGGGTGAGGAACATGAAAAATCCTTTGAGTTATTGAAATACAAGATTAGTCATGCTTTAGTACTTACTCTTTCTAATTTTCAGTAGCGTTTTGAAGTAGAGATAGATGCCAGTGATTTACACCATGGGCGCAGTGTTGCTTCAGGGAGGTAAACCAGTATACTATCATTCTAAAAATTTTACTTCAGCAGTTAAAGGAATATGTCAGTATATGATAAGGAAATGTATGCACTAGTTCAGGACAATTAAAAAATGGAAGCATTATTTTTTTGGGTAAAGAAACTATTGTGCACACTGACCACAAAACTCTCCAGTATTTACAAGCACAATCTAAATTATAGTAGGCAAGGCACTACAAATGGATGGGATTCCTTCAACAGTTCTATCTGGTGATCAAATACAATAAGGGTAGTAAAAACTTGGTGGCATACATGTTGTCTAGGCTGCCTACATAGGAGAAAAACTCCTTCTTGGACACTATCTCTCATATCGATCCCTTCACGAAGGAAGCTTAGGAAGAGGCATATGCCCAGGACAATGACTAAGGGATGACATTTCATCACTTGCAATCCCAAGGGGCTGAAAGGATGGGGATTGATGATTGTTATCTCGAGGACGGGAGCTGGTTCTACCGATTGGGGAAGCTTTGTGTGCCAAAATAAGAGCGAGTTCTATTGATGAGGTGAAGCACATACCTCGAAAATAGTGCGACATTTCGATATTGGTAAGACCCTAGCCCACTTTCAAAGGTACGTGTATTAGCCTAATATGCAAGAAGAAGTATCAAAATTTATACGGGGATGTAAACTTTGTTGTACTAGCAAGTCTAAGACTAGGAAGGAGAGGTTTCTACATGCCTTTGCTTAGTACCTACTCGTCCGTGGGAGGACATTTTTATGGACTTTGTAGGAGGATTACCTATGTCTAAACATGGCCATGACTATCTCTATGTTGTTTTGTTGATATATTTAATAAGATGTGTATTCTTAAGGAATGTAAAAAGACTAGTAAAAGCACATGAGGCGGTAGATATTTTCTTTGCTAATGTATGGGTGCATTTTGGTTTTCCAAAGTCTATTATATCTGACAGGGATTTCTAGGTTCTTGGGGAAGTTTTGGACTACGTTGTGGGACAAGATGGATACCAGGTTATAGAGTAGCACAACTTTCCATCCACAGGCAGATGGACAAGACAAAGGTGGTGAACATTGGACTTTGTTATAGTTGATCACAGGGTATAACAACAAATACCCAAGGACTTGGGATGAGTCCTTAGCCTACATTCAGCATTCCTATAATCGGGCAAGTACACACATCCACTATAAAGTCACCGTTTGAAGCATGCTTGGGATATCTACCTACAAATCCATTGGACATAGTAGTTGGACAGTAGGATGAGGAAGGATACACGAGACATAGAGGTTGACTAGAGCAAACACAATTTCATTGAGAGGATCAGGTAAAATCCATCTCAAAGTCCAAGGAACAATCTAGAAAAATATCAGGCCAAGTACAAAGCTTATACTTGATCATCATATGAAGGGAAGCAAAAGCTTCATGTTGGAGACCGAATTTGGATTTACTTGAGCAAAGGAGAGACTACAAGGTTAAGCACGGAAGCTCAAGACATTACGATATGAACCCTTCACCATATTGGAGTAGGTTGGAGAATAATGCTTTTCAACTTGATTTTTCATCGTTTATGAAGGATGCACTCTGTAGTAAACTACGAAAACTTGCACCTATATGATCCATCCATGCTATATGAAGATGAAGGAATTACAGTTGCTACCTTCCATTGAGGATTGCATCTTGGACTCACGAGGCAAATTGGAGGAGGATGTAGTGTTGCATCAGAAGGTTAGAGAGACTAGGAGAGGTCTGCAGGAGTCTTGGTAGGTTGGACTAAAAGAAAAGACACTAAGGAAGGCCCGTTAGTACTTAAAGGAGAAATTGAGGGAATTATTTCCTCATCTCCTCCCCCACTAAGCTTTTTTGGTACCAAAAGCCTCCTAAGTAGGGTAGGTATGATCCAAATGGATCCAAAATGACTCTACTTTATCATATCAGCCAGCACTAAGCAGATAAGGAAAATGAAGAACACGAAGGTTCTATTTGTCTAGTGATAATAGAATCGCCACCTCTGTGCAGGGCAGGCGGTTATAGAACTACCTCACCACAACCTAGGTGGCGATCCTATAACTGCTACCCAGCCATGGCGGTGGTTCTATGATCGTCGATCTATGTTGGGCGGCGGTCCTATCACTTTTGGATCAAAAAATAAATATCGAGTGCGAATGGATCCTAGAATTTGGAGCAGGGTGTTGAATGTCTATCCCTTCCCTATCATGACCTTTCCTATTCTCCAGTGCATAGGAGAACATGTGGAAGAGGCTATAAATGCATGTTATGGAAGAGAACAAAGGCATGCAAATCATGAAGCAAGTAAGATACTTCATGGGAGTAAGCTGCAAGAATTATAAAGTGTTGGAATTGTGATTTGTAGAAGCAAGAGAGCAATTGAGACAGAGTAAGCAAGGAAGTTGGGAAGAAGTGGTGAGATATTATCAAATTTCTCTTTTCACACTTATTGTAATTTTTGTATCTCTATTATTTGAATTGGCCAATAACATAAAAAGGGAAGAAAGAGTTGTTTTCCCTTCCCGAACTGGTATTTTCCTCCTCTGGAGGTTTTCCAAGACAAAAATCCTGTGGCGAATGTGTGGTATGAGTCTATATTCATTTCCTCTTTGCTACAAATTGTTCAGTTCTAAGGCACAAGTATTAATTCAATTCACTAGCTCATCTCTGTTATTTTCTATTAGAAGAGTAGAACAACAATGATTAATTGTGATTCTATAGGAACGAATCCAAAAGTAGAAGAGTTTGCAGATCAGTCATCTCAAATTATAGAATTTGCAAAGAAAATATCTGCATATTCTCATGGAATGTCATAACAAGGATAAGACATTCACCCACATACCAGTATTACTATAAATAAATGATAATTTAAAACAAAAAACATTACAGATATCTATAAATTCATGTAGCATCAAGTATACCCTAACTCTATTGTCACAATGAAGTACTTGGGGGTGATCAGTAGTTTTATAAAAATAAGTAGAGGCTATTATCAGGGTTGAAATAGAAGTTAGCTTGTAGAGTAAGCATACGACTTTTACACATTATAATAAAATGCAAGTAAATGAAGAAGAATTCAAGTACCAGTAGGTCAGGGATTACATGATTGATACAATTCTTTATTAACTAAATGTAGATATGTGTGCACGAAGTGCTTATGATGGGGTGCAAGGGACATTAAATTGTAGCAATGATATATTTCAGGATGCATTCAATCACATATAAAAGGGTATGGTTATTATTGAATACAAAAACATCCCCCTTTAACATGTATTTCATTACACATAACTGGAAAGTAGGAATCAATTGCATATTCCCCATTGGATGACATCTTCCTTTAAGCCAAATGTAGTTGTCGGAGTTGAGCAAATTTATTCTCAAGCAAGGGCTTTGTGACAGATGTTTGCAACCTTATTTTAGGTTGGAATAAACTCAAGGATCAACCAAGTTCCTTCTTGTATTATTTAGTCAAGATCAATATATTGTGTTCAATCGCCACTACGTTTGGTCAATCAATTGTACAACTTAGTTTAAGAATTCCCAAATGTTCTATTTCTTGAGTAGGATGCATGTGTAGTCACAAAATCACGCACTTTAGACATTATTTAGTCCCGATATCATACTACTATTCATATGGTTTTTGAGTGAAGAAAGTACTAAATAACCCATGTCTTTTGGACATTTTTTTCATGTTGTCGTCACCGTTGACCTACCGCATCTATTCGCCTAGTTATTTTTGCCATTCGGTGTCATTTTATCTTTGACTGGGGTGACTAACCCCGTATTGGGGCGCCCAGAGCCTTTTTACACTTTCCCGCCACTTTTTGGGCACTTTCTAGCCATTTGGGCTTTCCATATTTTTAGTGGTCAGCTTTTTTGTGGTTAATTATGAAATTATAACAAGAGAACCATATAAATATAAAGTTATGAGACCATAATGAGGGACCAAACACTAAGAAATACTATCATCACCTAAGGTTGCATCCATCTATAGCTACATTTGCTCATCTAGCTCCATCACAAGGCACAAGGTTGGTTCATCTGCATCACACTGCATAGGAGGCAAGTTTATTCTATTCCATCCACCATTTTATTACATTTCTACACATAGTTATTGTTTGCTACTCTTTAAAGTATGACTGACACAAGAGCAACTAGGGCATGATTGCACACACACACACCTAGAACTACATCGGATCTGAGATGTAGTGCAACGCTCAGTTAATAAGTCCTACCATTGTGGCCGCTGAGGACAATCCGACCCCTTCATATGCATCTTTATTTTTTTAGGGATTTGATGCTTGTCTTGGGGTTTTTGCAGGTAATTCCTTATTGCGGGTATTTACAACGACATACTGCGCAGTCCAACAAAGTTAGTGCAACAAAAAGAGAACACATGCGAACATCAAATGACAACTTGCATGAGGGTTTCAGGCTATTTCTACAAACCAAGACACCCATATCTTATAACATGGCACCCACGGGCGCCCCTACCCCTCTCCAGGTGCCCAAGTTGAGCCAAAGAGCTCAGGTTTGTGTTTTCTCAAGATTCTATGTGATCATTTCCTCAATCTATTTTCTTGGTTGACATTGCGACATAGTCCAACACCTTCGTCGATTCAACTAAGCTATTCCTAACCCTATTTACTTATTAGGGTTTCACATTTCATAGCTTATCTTGTTTGGGTCATTTTCTTTATTTATTTATCTCTTATTTACTACTATTCTTAATATTATATTAACTTAGAAGAATTCCATATTTTTAGTTAATCATTTTGGTGAACCCCACGTTTAACACTACCTTCCCCCCAAGGATCTTTTTCTCTTTTTTACTATAGGTCACTCTTCTAATGATTTTATTGAGGCTCATCTTAAAGCCATCAATGACCATATCATTGAGCATCCCCAATATTTGGAGTTGATTTTTCATGCTACTCATGAGGAAGCTACCAATTTGGCAGAACTTAATGCTTATGTGGCCATCTCTACTTCCATGGTTTCCTAACCACTTGTTTCCACTCTTCTACCCATTTTTACCATTCCCATTTCTATTACCACTCCTACAAATCATTTCACACCACCTCCTGTCTCTCCTACATGGTAGGTTTCCTCTGTTGGTACTCAAGAACTGATATCTCTCTATTAAGACCTTCAAGCATAGATTCATCAGTTACAACAAGTTGCTTCTCCCGCATCTTCATATTTAGATTCCACTTTATTATTTCATACACCATTCGCACCTACCATGTCAACATATCCACTTCCTCCTAGTTTGTCACCCCTAAGCTTCCCATTTTCAATGGGCATGATGACCCACAAGAGCATCTTAGAGCATTCCATGTAGCTTACATCTAGACTTTGTGAATGATCATATTCTTTTGGCTAAAATATTTCCTTGTAGTCTCCATGATTATGCGATGCATTGGTTTTATGACCTATATGTTCATTTAGTGCTACTTCATTTTCGCATATCGCTGATACTTTTCTTACTCATTTATCTATCAATATCGGCTCTAGGATCTCTTATGCTCAATTAGCACAACTTAAAGAAGGCTCTAATGAACACCTCGTCAATTATGTGTTGAGATATAAAAATTATCTAGCTAAGATGTCAAGTGTGCTAGCGGAATTTGAGCTTCAAGATTTATTCATTCAAAGTCTTTTACTACCACTTCAGGAGGGCATTTTCTTTAAGACCTCTCCTTCATTCGACCAACTTTCTCATACTCTTAAGCTTTGTGAAACCAAAATACTATCCATAGGCAAGCTTAAATATCAAGAACAAGCCTCTGTTAAATAGTTTTTGCCTCATCAATTATTATTGAAAATTAGATATAAGTAAATTTCTAATAAATTAAAATTATGTTTGTCACTTGGGATTCACAGGCCAAAGCATCCTTTTTACCATTGAATATCCTCCGGCAAAAGAATGAAACTTGGCTTCACAAATGGGATTTCGTTGATTTCCATGCAATCGTGTCAGTTGTAGAAAAATTAATGCACTGAACCTAACTATTTTCTTGAGGGCCCTCTTCCACATTTTCTTCACAAATTCCACAATTAGAATTGGCAAAAAATATGTTTCTTCAACATAGAGTAAGTAGATCAGAGATCAGAAAACAAGGAATCTCTTTCACACTTGGACATTACATGGATAAGGAAAAATTCTTCCTTGTAAATTAGAGAGCAATTTGCATTCAACAAGTCCAAAGATCATTGTGAAGTCTATATCTAAAACTTTCAATGAAGATAACGTCTACATATGACTCAATGTTGTAGCTAGAAGGGCTCAATTATCAATGATTGTTCGTTCATCACCTATTTCCCTACAAATACTTGAGCTTAAAACTAAAAAGGGAGGCTACCTAGTGTTACAACAAGCAAGCATTGATGGTTAAGTTTATGAACTTAGAACCTATTGGATTTTCCCCACATTTTTATTTTATCCCCTTTGAACACAAAATGCACTCAAGTGAATAATACAAGTAAGACCGAGATGTTAATGTTGCGTACATATAGTAGATATTATTTGGGTAGGAACAATCTGAGTCGTGGAATAGGCATGTGAGTCATGCATATATTTAATTCCCGCACCTTTTTCATTCCAACTTTAATTCATGTCTTCACCTTAATCTATTGCAAAAAACTAAACACCTGTCCAATCGAAAACCTTAACGCCATGTAAAAAGTATAATAAAAAATAGCAAACCCCATTTTCCCATATTTTCTCAAAAAAATCCATTTCTTTCACTTGTGTAAGGGCCAATTTTTGACACCCTAGAACCAATAGATAGGTTAATGTCAGTGACTTAGTGACCCCTCCATATAGTCTAAAAAAAGACGCATATACAAAAATTATTCTTAATCGATCTATTTTTTGATTAAGTGGACTCAGGTTACTTAATACTTATTTCATCATATCCGCCCTGAAAAATTCTTCCTTTATTTCTGTCCTCGATATGGAAAATATTTTAATCAGACCTTCTAGATAAATGTCAAAATATCTTCCGAAATTTGTCACCTCTCAAAAATAATAATTTTAAAATTATAAAACTAAACCAACCTGTCAAAGTTAGAATATTGAAAAAATGTCACGGTTTTATGACCTACGTTGGAAATACCTAACCCTTTGTAAATCATGGAGAGGCCATCATTATCCATCTGCATATAAATTTCCTCTTTTGGAGAAGTATGAATCCCTTTAGCTACAATGAAAAAGGAAATGCTTGACATTAATACATTTCCCACATTTAGCTTTTTTATCATTGCCATCTCATATTCCTAACTTGTGGAAATTATTTCCTATTTGATGTTACATATAGATCTTATGAACCAATTCATTACTAACTTTCTAAAATAATGCCAATATTGTGTTGTACAAGTTCAAACATCATCTCTCATCCCCAAAATATTGCAATGAATGGACCCACTATAGTGTATTATTGTTGATGTTGACCTACACACCAAAAATCCTTTGAAGAAAATAAAAATAAAATTTGCTTGCTTTGGGTATCCCTTTTCAATTAAGAAAATGACAATTTATGATGTCCTAAGCTTACTCAACAAATGGATTTCCTACTAAACAAACATTTTCAATTCCAATGTAAAAAGATGGAAAAGGTAAGTCAAATTATTCATTATAACTAGCAATCACACTTGAGATGTAAAATGGAGACGCTAATATGGAGGTGTAGAAGAAGTTAAAGATGAAGCATTGGATTGAGAAGAGGCATGATTTAGAGAGGGATTGAGAAAGGAAGAATGTTATTCTTTTTTTCCTTTCTACAAGTCACATAAGGACCACATGTCATTATTTCTTACCATCATGGTATCATCTATTTAATGCAATGTTTGTTGAACATTGAAATTATCTTAATATCCAACAACTTGAAAATCCCTTCCTTTTAATGGATCTGCAAATTTTAGGGATTACTACAATCACATTGTTATGTGTTTTGATAATGTTAGCGTGGAAGGTAAAATAAAATAAGGTGAATATAAATGAAGAGGGGCCATGATTATGATTTTTGGTGGTCGAGTTCTCAATTACACTTTCCATTGGAAATGTTAGCGAGTGAGCTAGGGGAACAACTTGGCCCAAAACTCTCCTTCACGCAAGATCATTTGACTCAAGGGTCTCGACATCCACAACTCCAATGCCATTGTTGATTGATTTTGTTGATGTTTTATTGTCTTTTAATGGAAAATATAAGCTAGAAAATGATGATGAGCCGAAGGACGTGACGGGAAAGGGTCACACTTAGATATATACAAGCTTCCTATTTGTAGGCGGCACTGAAGGAGCCTTCATGAAGCCTTTGAGGGTAGGGTGAGTGCACATGTTAGGGTCAATTACTTGACATTTACCCCATTAGGAACAAGTCATAATGGTCCCTCGATATATTACGAAGAGCTCAGATTTAGAATCGAGCAAGACATTTCAAAACCATGTTGCCTCCTTTACTAACCATGTGCATTTTGTGAATGGTTATGCTTTCCAGTGGGAATGTTGGTAAACTAATTTGTGACATCTCATTAGAAGGATATAGACACCTCTTAGATTCTAAGTACATTGTTATCATGGTGAATATAAACATACTCGTGCTTTAGTTGGGCCAAATGTTAGCATTATAGATGATTTTTTTGATGATTTGGGCTTCTTCACAGAGAGGATGCAAGCTTGTAGGGCTTCCGTTTAAAGCATGAAAAATATTCACCATATCACACTCCCTATTTTTCACAATTCAGATGCAAGTGTTTAACTCCCACCTTTTCGTTTCCAACATTTTATTCATGAATACCTCTTATCCATCAAATTAAATGTCGTCCAATCAAAAACCTTGATGCTATGAAATAAAAAATTAGCACAACTTGATTGGCAGATAAAATCTGCTTTTTGCTCATATGACCAACTACTTGAGAGGCTTGATTATCGATGATTGTTTACGCACCTCCTATTTTCCCACAATTGCTTGAGCTTACAAATGGAAAGGGAGGCTATAAAGTGCTACAAGAAATAAACATTCTGGTTGGGTTTATAACCCGAAACCTTTTCAATTTTCTGACTTTTTTATTTTCCCCTCTTTACGAGATTGAGACGATAAAGTGGAGCATATATATATATATATATATATATATCCCATATTTTTATTTCCAACTTATCGTTTATGTTTAAATATTATCTATGAAATTAAACACCGTCCAATTGAAAACCTTGATGCCATGGAATAAAAAAATAATAGAACTTGATTGTAAATAAAAAAAATTGTCACTCATATGCCCAATCACCATCAATTTTTTCCCTACAATTACTTAACTTTACAATTGGAAATGGAGGCTACAAAGTGTTACAAGAAGAAAACATTCCGATTGGGTTTTGAACCTGAAAAATTTAGGATTTTCCCTATTTTTTATTCTAGCCTCTTTAAGCGCAAATTGCATTCATGTGTAAAATGCAAGCGAGATCAAGATGATAAGAGGAGCACATGAATATATGCATAGAGTTTTACATAGAATAGTTCATGCCTATTATTAAAATGCTTAAACACACACACACACACACACACACGATTTTTACTCTCCCAAAAACAAGGAAAAAAGAGTTATTCAAACCTCAAATATTTCTCAACTTCTCCCTCAAATCTCTCACACTAACTAATATCAGTCTATATCCATGAGTGTTTAAAATGACTTCACTCACATACTAAATTAATACATTATTATCAGATATAATGTGAGCACTGATAACTTATATTTATAACATTCCCCCTTAGTGTGAACATAAGGAGTAAGCACACCACTGGTGCTAGAAATAGAAACATGTGTTCTTATAAGATGCAATATTTAGGTTTGTAGTTCTCCTAATTTGAATATATATTGCACATGATCACCTACATAAAAAAACTCAATATTTTCTACTTTCACTCGAGTGAACTCTTTCACAGGCTGACCACACTTCCATTGATTCACATACATACGCGAACTCAACAATTCTCGCTTTCACTTCCAGTGAGATTTCCACCAACCTATCGGTGAAGAAGTATGACGATCAAAAAATATTTGTATTTGGATACTCTCATATTCATTTGTTTGAATTCATCATACTATGTGTAAAAAATAAAAAAATAAAGGTTGAGGATGTAGTCCTCATTTTCGTGTAGAGATGGGGGACCAAAAAGTGGCCAATTTTTTGATTTGAAGTGAAATGCAAGCACATTTTGTAAAACACGGTTGTGTTATGAATTACTAGGATTGGTAATTACCAAACCTAAAATGTGAGCGAGTTATAACACGCTTGTGTTCCTATTTGTAATGTTGTATATGTGCATTTGGGAGGGATATATTTACTAAAATAAATGTTTAAGTATAGGGATATATTTACTAAAATCATTTATTAAGTTTTTATTTATAATACTTTATTATTTCTTATACTTTAAATTTATTTTAGTAAATATAAGAAATTAGGGTCACTCTGCACCTTATGGAACTAGTCTCACAACTCCATCAGTCATGGTTTAGAAGATAGTTTTTCATATTCTAATCTGGTCAGTACATAGGTATTTTTCAGGATTTCAGCATTCAACCTAAATATTTTAGGGTTTAAATTCTACAATTGATATCTATTTTGGGAAATAATATAGTCATTGTTTAGGTTTTGGGGTCTTCTTGATTGGTTATTGACATTTGTAGGAGTTTTAGATGTGTCAAAACTATATTTTATAAACCTCACAACTCCCAAAGGTAGCAACAATTTCTTGAATATATGGACTCATGCAATTCCTTATAACACATAATAAATCAAAACACATATGTAAGTTTTTATCGATTCAAATAATCAAGGGAATGGTCATCATGAGGTCTGTGAAGGATCTGAAACATCATGAGGACAATGGGTGTAATCAGAAAAATCATGAGGTCTGTGAAGGATCTGAAACATCAAGAGCTTCATCGAGATTCAAATCATCAAGGGAATGGTCATCAGGAGCATGATAAGAGAATCTCACCATGAGTGATGGTGGAAATCATCTCAGGCTCACAAACAATGCATATTTTATGAGAGTGTTTCTAAACACTTAATCAATGCTTGGTAATGAACTCACATCTTGCAAGTCAGGGAGGTGGAATTTGTAGTGTTTTAGTATAGTGTGGAGGTCAAGAACATGGAATTCATTCTCAGACATTCCTCCAAGTTTCATTCAGGGATCAATCCTTCTATCAGGAGGAGGAAACCTATCTCCATGAGGAGAAATTGAGAAAGAGGGTGTCCAGACATCATAAGCATGCTTCCACTCAGGTGACATCTTGGGTCAGGGAGGTGAATTGTGAGATTAAGAAGAGATCATCATGTTCAAAGGTGAAATGTGAGGCTCAAGGAGTGAATTGATGATCATCATATCCTGAATCTACCATTGTGTCCAAATCTCTTTGAGAAACAAATCAAAATGAGCTAGTCAGGCTACTAAGGCATCCAGGACCATCATGTGTGAAGGATCAAGAAGTCACCTATTCTCATGAGAGGGATATGAGAAAGAAGTGTATGAGCATCCTAAATATGATTCCATTCAAGGAGGATTTTGAATCTGGAAGGGTAAGAGGATGATCTTCATATGGAGATGTTGTCATGTGAATTGACTAACCCAAAAATGCAAAACTTAAACCATGAAAACCAAGCCACAATGTGAAATCTTGCTCCCAAATCTTCTTGAATCCCTCTCTGGGCCAACCTACCTCCTGTGTCATGATCACCTTGTCCTTGAAGGTATTCCTAATGCATTGGGTGAACATGTATAAGTTTGAAAAAAGGTTTAACAAGGTCCATTATTCCATTCATTGAAGTGCAGTAAAAGACTAATTCTTGGCAAGCCTAGAAAGGCCAATTTTGGCCATTTCAGAGCCTGTGTGCATCCTCCGAGAGGGTTATGAAAAGGTATTAAGTATCCAAAGGTGGTATTTGAAAGCCTTGAAGGTGTTGGAAGTAGTTTAGGAATATTTAGGAAATTTTTGATCATTCAGGGATAGTCTGTTCAACAACGGGTTTTCAGGTGCAAGGAATGAGCAGTCAAATTGTGAACCTTGACTTCTCTAGCTGATTCTGGGAGCTCTGTAAGGAGTTAGGAGGAAAAAAAGTAGGCACCAAAAATATTGAATAATCCTTTACATTGTGGGAGCATCCATTTTGATCCAAGGCCACCGAAGGTGATGCTAGCAATCATCTCATACTCTCAAGCAATACATACCTCCCAAGAGTGTTTCTAAACACTTAATTAGTGCTTGGTAATGAGCTCAATACATTGTGGAGGTCAGGAACATGTGATTCACCTTCAAGTTCTAATTCCATGTGGATAAAATTGATCAAAAGGGTGTTCTCCACAATGGTATCAGAGTCTTCTCCGCAATGGTGTGACTCAAGAAGACTCCTAAGTTTTATAACCCAATTCTAGGTAGATTTATCTTCTAAGAATCCTTATCAGCTGAGATATTAATATTTTCTTGTTGAAACCCCAAAATAGGGTTTTAGATAACCTGATAGGGAGAAAATTCAGATTTCTTATCATACACACCCTTCTTGACTCATTTACCTATTGAATAAGCTTTAGGAGGATTAAATTCAAGTTTCTTCTTTTATAACCTAGATCTGTGGATGCCTGATATGCTCCCAACATTAAGCTTTAGGTGAGAAAAAATGTGAGAATTAACAAAACACAGTCAAGGTTGGAAGTAAATGCTAGATGTCATGAACTACCACTGTATATTTGTAATGAAATTACTTAGATAGATTTGAATATCAACAACAATAGAACACTAAGAACACCAAAATGTAGATAAATTATCACAATATGCATCCTTCCTCTAGTCACTGTATATTTGTAATGAAATTACTTAGATAGATTTGAATATCAACAACAATAGAACACCAAAAACACCAAAATGTAGATAAATGGTCACAATATGCAAGCACTAAGTATAAGTTATAGGACTAGGGCAGTAGTAATTAATATTCAATCCCTTTCCTCTTGATAGACATCAATGTGCATCCTTCCAGTCACTGTGCATCCTTCCTTTGACTAGCCTGCCTTCAGTTCAACCTTCACCCTGGCTCAGAGGAAATTCCTAACAAGGTTTTAAAGTTTTTTTAGTGTGCAAGGATGATTACCCAAGGTGATAAATTAATTCAGTAAGATTCAGTGAAAGATAACTTCCTCGGAGGCCTAAAAAGGACATTTTGGCCATTTTGCAGCTGGTAAACACACTTGGGAATGTTCAGGGAAATTCTAAAGCATCTGAGGGTGATTTTGAAGAGAATTGAAGGTTGTCTGAAGTAATTTAGGAAAATTTAGGAAAGAAAATATCATTCTAGGATCCATCTATTCAACATCGGGTATTCAGGGTGTAGGGAATGAGAGCTTCAACAGTGAAAGGTGTCTTCTATGGAATATTCTAGGAGTTCTTGAATGAGTTTAGAGGGAAATAATATACATCAAAATGTGTAATATACAGTCACTTGGACAATGAGTGTAATCAAGAGAATCATGAGGTCTGTGAAGGATCTGAAACATCAAGAACCTCATTGAAATTCAAATTCATCAAGGGAATGATCATCATGAGCATGATGAGAAAGGATCACCATGAGTGGTGATGGTAGTCATCTCGAGCTCACAAATGGTGCATATCTCTTGAGATTGTTTCTAAACACTTAATCAATACTTGGTGATGTGCTCACATCTTGCAATTCAGGGAGTGGATTTCACAGTGCTTCAATGCAGTTGGAGTTCAAGAAGATGGAGCTCACCCTCAAACATTCCTTCAAGTCTCATTCAGGGATCAATCCTTCCATATAGAGGAGGAAACCTATTTCCATGAGGAGAAATCAAGTGAAGATGTGTCTAGATACTATAAGCATGTTTCCACTCATGTGACATCTTGGTCAGGGAAGTGAATTGTGAAGTTAAAAAGGGTGTCATCATGTTCAAAGGTGAAATGGGAAGCTCATGGAGTAAGTTGAGGATCATCATATCTTGACTCTGCCATCATGTTCAAACCTCTTCAAGGAACAAGCCAAGATGAGCTAGTCAAGCTACCAAGGCATTCATGACCATCATGTGTGAAGGATCAAGACATCATCTATCTCCATGAGAGGCATATGAGAAAAGAGGTGTATGAGTATCCTGAAGTTGATTCCATCTGAGGAGAATTCTAGAGCCAAGGAGGGGTAAGAGGATGATCTTCATATAGAGCACCATGTATGTAAGAATGAGAAATCATCTGAGTTTCACTTGATGTCACTCACTTGGTAGTGTTCTTAAACACTCATTCGAACCTTGTAGTGTGATCACACTTCAAAGGAGGAAGGACATTACAACCACCTCATTTCAGTCCAACAGGTGGCCACATGACAAGAATCTCATTCAGTGAGAAATCCTTCCATCTACATGGTGAATACCTATTTCAGTAAGTGATAGATAATCAAAAAATGGTTTGAGCATCATGGAGTTGATTTGTGATCACTAGGGTTAATTGTGGAGGCCTAGAAAAGTAAGAGAGTGATCCTTGCTCTTGCCTTGTAATTAGAAGAGAGCATCCTATTCCCATCACAATGTAGATCTCATAACAATGTTTCTAAACACTTAAGTCATCACTTGAGGTTTTAGAAACATGATTTCAACTCATGGTAACTCATTTTTTACCACTTTTTCATGTTAGAAGTTTGTCACTCAAAAACACAACCTGGGGTGTTAGGAAGGTGTTTTCAACTCACAAAATTTGGCCCCATCCTCATGAGATCCTCACCCATGGTAAAAAATAGTCTATTTATGATAGTACCCATTCTGAGAGGTACTTATCAACATTTACAAATATTCACCTATCACTATGTGGTGACCATCTCTCTAGAGCTTGCAAATTTAGGGCCATTTTTGTCTGGAACCGAAAGGGGAAGCTGCACTATTTTGAAATTCTTCATGAAACCTTCAAGTCTTAGAGAAAAATGGATGTTACCAACATGTATAGGATTCACATATATTTCTATTTCTTTTCTTTTTTTCCTCCTAACTCCTTACGGAGCTCCCGAATCATCAAGAGAAGTTAGATTTCACCATTAGAGTGTTTGTTCCCTGCACCTAGAAAACCGTTGTTGAGAAGATTGTCCTTGAATGAGAAAACCTTTCCTAAATCTTCCTAAATTTCCTCCAACACTTCCAAGATTCCCTGACATCACCTCCAGATGCTTAATATATTTCTTGAACTCTCCCAGAGGGTGTTTGATTAGCTCAGAATGGCCTTTTTAGGCCTCTGGAGGAAGTTATCTTCCATCAAGTCACACTGAACTCATCAATCATCTTATTCAATCATCCCTACACATTGAAACAAACTTAAAAAAAACTTGTTAATAATTTCTTCTAAGCCAAGTTGAGAGTGGGACTGAGGTAGGTTGGCCAGAGGAAGGATGCACCAGTGACCGGAAGTGAAAGATTCAACTGTGGGCTTAGTTGTCATGCTCAAAGTTTCAATTTTTCATGCCATACATTTTTCATGACAACACCCTCTTACCACTTTCACCAAATTCCTTTTTTGTAATGCATGAAATTATTTCATTGGTGTCTTGTCCATATATGAAATTATTTCAATGGTTTCTTGGCAACAACACAAAAGGATATCTGAAAAGAATTTCTCTTAATGTTGATGTAGATTTGATTGCTTATGAAGTATGTGACACTTGAATCAACCTTCCTACTCCTACACTAGGGTGAGAATGTAACTAATTTACTTAGCATAAATCTTGATGAAAGTCCTGAGTTTCTTTCTCCATAGAAAGTAAATGAATGTGTGGAAGATTTTGCACATTTTCACCTACTCCTACCCTAACTTTTGTTGAGTGTTATAAATATATCGATGTGATGCACTCTTTTAGCTTCTAACTCTTCAAGTTACATCTTATTATTCTATTGAACAAATGAAGATATTATGGGGTCCTTAGATAGATCATCTTCTTTCCCACACCTTACTATTGTTAATCTATATTATAAGGATCAAAGGATTATATACATGCCAACATGGGAACCAAGGTCACTCCCTTGCATTGTTGATTGTGAGGATTGCTCGAGTGGTCCTCTTAAAGATGCATTCCCTAAGCTTGTAAAGTAGGTACTCATCCATAGTATGATTCTACCATATTCTAAGATGAAATTAGGGATTCAACTCCATGCTCATGGGAAAATTCATGAGTCCATATATTCGATCAATTGTCGCTACCTTTGGGAGTTGTGAGGTTTGTAAATTCTAATTTTGACACATTTAACACTCCTAAAAATGTCAGTAAACAATCCAAAAGGCCCCAAAACCTAAACAATGACTATATTCTTTCCCAAAATAGACATCGATTGTAGAATTTAAACCCTAAAAGCTTTAGGTTGAATGCTGAAATCCTGAAAAATACCTATGTACTGACCAGATTAGAATATGAAAAACTATCTTCTAAACTGTGACTGATGGAGCTGTGAGACTAGTTCCATAAGGTGTAGAGTGACCCTAATTTATTATAAGTAATGTTTTTGAAAGTTTTAAATATTTCTAAATTTAATAAATAATAACTTCAGTAAATATTCCTTGAAATCCATAAGAACTTATGCTTATTACAATTTCAACAAGTAAATAAAGCTTCGTTTGATTAGCTCATATATGGCTTTTTTAGGCATCACAAGAAGATCTATTATCAAGTCACAATTAAGTCTTCTTAATCAATCCTAATAATTCACACCAACATGACTTGACTTTCTTAGCATAAAGTGCCTTCTTAAAATTTGCACTTTTGCAGTAAAGGTTCCCTGAGAGTGCTTAAATTAGGAATGGCTTCAAGGATTCAAAATTGGCCAGGAAGTCCACAACATCTCAACGTGCTTCAAAACTTATCCCAACCTAAAAGACATTTAATTTTTTCAAGGCTTCATACATTTTAATTACTTGTCTTAAAACTAATTTGACCAAATCTCCTTTTTACAATTATGAAATTATTACTTTTGTCGATACATGCAAATTATATACAAGGGTTTCTTAAACCAAGACCAAAATTTATACAAAAGCATCAACAACAATACTTAAACCTACATCTATGATCATGATTTCTCATATGAAATATGTGGCAATTAAATCAACCTTGCCAGATGATCAATAGGGTTAGTAGATTGATAAATGAAAATTTCTGTACATAAATGTTTGCAAATGAAGTCCACTTGAACACGTCCATTGAAAGTATCAATGAATGTCCAATTTTTGATTTCACGTACTCCAATCTACTTTAAGAGTCTCATGTTCTAATTAAAATCCTTGGTTGAATGTTCCCCTATCCATGCATTGATCACTATGGATGTTTTTCAGAGGGCATTCCATGGGGTTTGCACTTAACAGTAATCTAGGCGCTATTTTCAATAAGATATTGTATGATTAAACCCTTGTGACGTGTTTCAGCAAATTAATCAACAATTGAAGTCTTCAGGCTAAGACTCATTATGTGGATCAATAAGCTTTCTTCTTGAAAGAAGCTTTGCTGAAACGTTCCTACAACGAATTATTTGTACATCTTGAAATATTAATCCAAAATTTATGTGACTCTTTAAAATTCAACAACAAAAGTTTAAAAATGTAGACACAAAGTCACATACTTGGTACATTTCACAAGGTCCTGTTACCACAACTACATTTATATGATTCCTAATGCAAGAGAAACTATTGAAAACTATCTTTATTCTTTTGTCTTTGTTTCTTGCTTTCATTTCTTAGAATCTTTACAACCTTGGATTGTCTATACTTAGTATTATGTTTAACTCAATTTTATGAATTATGATAACCAGTTTAGACAATCAACGCTTCCAACCTCCTATCCCTATGGGTGCCAATGACAAATATTTTTACTTCTTAAACTTTATGGGTATCTTTTAATTTTGTAGCAAGTTCTTTTTCTCTGATGAATTACCTTCCAGTTGTCAATTAAAATTCAAACAAGAGAAGCCATATAAATATAATGTTATGTTTTCAAAATTTAAGGAATGCAAGTACTAACATGTAATTTATACCATGTAAGGTTTTTCTAAAGGGCATTTCAAGAGCAATCTTAACAACATCTAAATCTCTTGTACAAGGGAATGAAATATTCAATGTATGCATAACTAAACATTAAAGGGGAAGTTCATTTTATTATCCACAATCTATTTCGTACGGTGTTTAAGCTAGATATATCATCTTCTTTCCCACAAACTTAGGCTATATTGTTAATCTATATTATACAGGATTCACAAGAATTACATGGAGTATGCTCTTTAAGATGTAGGAACCAAGGTCACTAAGTTCATTCTTTTTGGTGATGTTCGTGTGTGGTGTGTAAATGACATGCCCTTTTGCATTTTTCTTTTTAGATTTGATGTGTTTTATGGGTATTCTAAGGTGAAATTTTTTTGTTAGGTTACATAGGAAAATTCATGATCAACATATTTGAATATAAGTTTCTCAACAAAGTTGTGAGGTTTAAAATTCTAGTTTTGACACATCTAAAAATTGATTAGTTTATGAATTTTTGTCAACAATGCCCAAAAATCCAGACTCTAGTGCCCCCCTAAACTGATTCAACCTGTATATTATTTCCCTTAAATTTTGCTAACCTAGATCAATTGTAGAATTTAAACCCTACTGCAATTATATTTTCACTTCCAACATACTTCAAGATGCTGAAATCACTAAAAAATAGCTATGTCTAACCAGATTAGATTATGAAAAATTATCTTCTAAACATGACTATATATTACTTAGTTGATAAGGTATTTTAGCACCTAATTTATTTATATTCATTAAAATAATCTAGGGTTTAAGTAAATTTCAATATTTTTAAATTAAATATTTTAGTAAATATATCCCTCCCAAAAGCACATATACTTCATTACAAACAGAACAAACTAATGCACTCACATTATAATTCTATAAGCATGTTTCATCTTCTTTGGGTTTGAAATTCCCAATCCATAGGCTTGGATTTTCCTTGGATATCTAAACCTAAGGTTTGGACTATGTAATCTGTGAATAAATCTGTGTTTTACAAAAAAACATCAAAATCTCACTTCTACACCATGATATCTCATGTGTTATAACATAATATTAAAAAAATTATATTACAATGTCAAGCTTGGTTTACCTTGGTGACAATATACTTTTTTCTAAAATTTGATTAGTTTAAGGCTTTCATTCATAATTTCTTTTACTAGTGCTTTCTTTTCTTGCCAAAACCTATGCATACGCTTTAGTGTAACATTTTTTTTTTCATCAAAATTTCAAAAAAAGTTGGTTTTTCTAAACTCCATTCTACGTGCATTAAAAAAAATGACTATTTTTCTCAAATTTTTGGGGGTGTACACACAAATATTTCATTTTCAAGATGCGTGCACTTTGAAAATTCGTTTTAAAAATTATATATTCATCAAAAATAATGAAAAATCTAGTGGGACCTACATGGTCTTAGCTAAATTTATACTAAAGGGATATTGAAAAATAATTTATAGAACTAACAAACATGGGGGGGAGCACACACAATATCCATATATTGTTAATCTTTTTGACACAAAAATAGACATACTTTGTGTGCGCACCACATTTGACCTTCTTAATCTCCACCATTTAAAAAAAAATAGTAGAAAATTTAGAAACTAGATTCATGAGCACTACGATAATTCTTATCACTAATTGTCATGTTTTGAGCATATGCATGCCAAATTATTATCATTAAGTTTAGGTTTTAAAAGGAAAATTTATGTCTTTTCACTCATAATTGACCCCCTTTTGGTAGCCAATGACTAACACTTATTTACATGATTAAAATAGTAAATTAAGAGAATTCTACCACATATATCAATTTATGCAATTTTCCTGATTGTAAAATATTACAAATTATTCATTATTAGAATAATTCTAATATGTTTATAGGCTTCCATGCTATGATTTTAATGCTCATATAAATCCCACAAATCTATGACAAGGTCATAATATGAATAACTCTAAACAAACCAAGCTCCAATACAATTTCTTACTTGGTAGACTGATGGCTTCACGCTATGTATTTTAAAAGTACCTTTTACAGTTCTAAAAAAATAAGTTAAGTTCATACATGATGGTTGTGCGTTTATATTGCTAACTGTGACCCATTCAAATATCACACTACTTCAGACCCAGTGTTAATCTTATTCTGACTCAAATGCATAGTAACTATTATCCATTTTCCATGAATTCTGGTCATCAATCATAATCCTCCTACTTTGAAAATATCTCACTGATGATTATACGAAGGGTACGCGGAACCTTCTACCCCTACCACCGAATGGTTCGTCTCCATGGAGTAACCATTTGGCATTAAAGGATACCACATGCTCTCATATTATTTTCTTAAAGAATTCTGTAAGTCTATTTTTACTAAACTATAGTATATATCAGGGTTCCTTCTATACATTATGACATAGAGTCATACCTTCCTGATATTAATTCATGAAGGATGTATGGTTAACTTCTCTAAATATTACAAATAGGAACCATTTTCATGAATAAATTCAAATTAAATTTGGTATATCACGAACATTACATATGTCAATCCCACTTGCTCTGAATCTATGTTTTCACAAGGATCCATGATACTCTTGAGGCTTGAATTATGATTCAATTGAGATGAATCCTCCCTCCAAATTCAGTTCTTCTCATATGTATAAGTGGGCACATATAGATGTCTATTATTTGGCCTACGAACAATCTTCCAACTTTATGGAATTGTTGTGCAAACACTTTTTAACATTTAATTCTCACCTTACTCTTAGTAGCTTCTTGATTAAATTGGTGGAATCTTTGGACTTATCTATCAAATTGAAATACCATAGTAATCAAATGTGCTTGATGCCATAGGAAGATTTTTTTTAATGTAATAATTCATTTCTTGGCTATTCATAAAATCTTACCTGATGGAAAATATGACCAACCAGGTTGGATGATCAACTATCATTTTCATTGACGAAGAATACTCAAGTTTGAAATTCATAAAGGATGCTATAATGGTTTCTTATATGATTTCAACCAATGTGGTTGGGTTTAACAGGTATCTGACACATTTCCCATTTTTATAATTCGATTATGCTCAATGCATGCATATTTAGATTACATTACGATTCTCATGCAATAGTTAATAAGTTTAAATCATACTTACTTCCCCATTTTGAACAAAATGAGGTATCTTGACCACGTGGATAATTTCCATTTACTTTCACATAAGTATTTAATATTTAATTAGGAAATGATTTGTTATAAAAAAAATCTTCTTTATGTTTCTTGTGCTACCCATAACACTTGAACTGTTGAGTGACATACTACATTGAGACCACACATAATGCCCAAACATGTTCACACTATGCGCATTTGGACACATTCTCCACATGGCACTGCCCTACTGAAGCACTATAATTCAGTTTATTGTCGATACTTAGGGTTTGAACAATGTCTAAGCATATGAAATGAACCTGGGCACCTCTATAACTCTACACTTTGTCAATTTGTACTTGTCTATTTGTTATAGTGCACCTATGCTGTTGTAAGGGTGATTTTTTGACCCAATAGTTTCCCATTCTTTGGCTGCATTGACTTGATTGTTGGAAGTATGCGGCCCAAATGAAAGACCTGATATTTCATATATTATATCGGGGGATTGGATGCCTGTAGGTGGTATGGGACATGCATGGTAGAAACCAAGGCACACTGCAAACATAATATATCTTGGTAGTACTTATTATTAGTGTTGAAGAGCTAGCATGCACATGGTTACAATGTATCAAACTTACTATGAAGACACGATACAATCCAATATGTCAAAAGTGGGATTTTCATACATGGCACATGTGCGTTCACAATGTTCTTTAGACAATGCATTTAGCCAAAGCGATTATAATCATACAATGTATCAAGCAACATATGGCATAGCTTGGCAAACAATAGCATAAATAATAAAAGTCAATAAGTGATAGAAAACCATGGCTGGAGAATCTGCAAGGAAAATTCTTACACATGAAGCACTCATTAATTGTTTCAGAAAGAAAAAATAGTATGTCACTAGCATGCTACTATATCAGTGAAAAGTAACATGCTAGTGACATAAGTTTTAAATGTTATACCATGTTAGGACCTGCGAGTGTCGAGTATGTGAATATTTTCTTTGCAGAAATATAAATGCCACCATGAGTTTTCTGAGGGACTAGTAAAGACCAATGTCTACTATCATGCATCGTGTTTGAATATGTAAAAGTCCTGGATATTCCCTTATGTATACCATGAACGTCATTTGTGTATATTAAAAAGATAGCTTGAAATACTAAGTATATGGTTAACATTGTAAACAACGTTCCATGTAAGTAAAACCCACTTAACAAGAGTAAAGTCAACCAAGATGTGGAGATGTTGTCTAAATTACTGGTGTGCTTATATATGCAGATTTATAAATGTTTGCGCTAACACATGTTTCTAACCCCTTTTTTCGTGTGTGACCTCGAAGTTTACCATTAAAATTCCCTCCTCTTGCAGTCAAATATGAACCATCAGATTAACACAGATTTGCATCATTGCAAAACCGTTTCATTATAGGCATAATTCCAGATTAGAATGCATTACAACCAATTTTCATTCTCTTTTTTACTGTGAATCGTACTTGATCAAGTGACTGAGTGAATGAGTAGGACACACCAATAGTGCATGGAGTATAAAAGTGTAATAGTTAGGGTTGGGGAATAACACTTCACCTTTAATGCCCTCAACACTTCATCTATCATGGCGTGAGAACAAAAATGTTGCATCGGGTGGCAGGTAGAGTCACCCAAGCAAAATTGTTCTTGGTATGAGATCGGAAAAGTAATGTTATAAGAAAAATTTTGAGGAGGATCTTATCTATGCCTTTTCAAGTCGTCATATTAGGAGTTGATGGCATGTTAAATGTGACATTTTTACAAGAATAGCCATAAGTATGTATAGTGAACGAAAGGATCAGTATACCATGATATATGACTACTATTTGTCTCATGAATTGAAGGATCCGTGAGTAAGCATGAGGACAACAATCATGTAATAGAGTGGAATATGACAATGAAAACATGGACAGCCATGGTCATATATTACAATGTCACCCCTAAGGTGACTTGATCTTAGTGTAGATTAGCTTCCATGCTTGCAGATTTATTACTGCCACAACTTATTCTTGTATAGGTGTGCATGTATTCACTATGGATCTAAACAGTTACTTATAAGGTAAGTGCAACAAGTTGGGGGGCCAAAAAGTGGACATGAAAACCCAAAATTCAAGTATCGTGATTGCGGTTTTTAAAACTGTGATCGCGGGTTGTTTTCTATAGGTTCAGGAATTTCCAAACCTAAAACCGCAATCGCGGTCCTCTGAGATAAAAAAAATAGACCCGCGACCCCTCATTTTCCCCCATTTTCCCCTGCAAATTGTGATTTCTCCCCCACTGTTGGCACTCATGCTTTGAATACCCCCTAAAAATTACTCTTTGGACTTCTAGATCATGAAATTTTCAACGATGCCGCCAAGACAAAGAGGTAAGCCCTTGATTTTGATCAAATTTCTTGCATTTTAGGTTTTTTTTGTGATTTTCATGGGTTTTTCAATTTTTTGTTTATGTATACAATTTTTTTGTTTTGTTAGTTGTTTGGAAAGCTTGTAATCCTCCAAACCATCCAAATATTCCTCAAAACCCTCCAAACATTCCTCAAAATCCTCCTCTGAATGTAGATCCACCTCTTGTGACTCCTTCTATCCCCACGAAACCAATAGAAACAAAAGCTGAAATCGTTGGAAGAATCCGACAAAATAAAATTGTCATTGAGAACCTTATTCAGATAATAAGACAAAATCATGCCATAAATTTGTCCCACATGACTTTAGCCAATACATTACAAACATTGATTTGCGAAGTCGACTCCACAACCAACCAAATAGACATATGGAATACCTTTAGAGTTGACTGTAGGTGGTGGTATGCAGATAAATTATCCCATGCGGCCGTAAAAGACAAAAAAAATGCAAAAGACCGCATTTGTGCATTAGTTACTAACCTGAGAACCAATTCCCCCCCTGGGACTACTTGCAAATGGTTTCCAATCCATTGGTGCCATGATGACTGAATCAAGAACAATTTTTGGGACCGATGGTGGATGGTTTTTTATTATCCACCATGCAACAACAATGAGGTTCCTCTCTATTTTTTGAAGAAATTGTATTGCGAGTTTGTGCTTAATGAGGTCCCAAATTATTTTGACTTTTCTGAGTTTTACGGCCGAGGAGGTGGCTCTGCACAGAGCAGACCAAGTGCACGCGTTGGTCAACTTAGGATCCCTAATGCTCCAAAACCCCCACTACCTTCAGTTATCCCTCCTACATTGAAGGAGGTTGTGGAGATTGACACACTACATGCATTGAGGGAGCTCACTGACACTCTGACCCAACATAGTGGTAGATTACATCTAGTGATGTTTGTGGAGGTGCCAATTCTAGCGCACCACACCACTGTGGATCATGTGGTGCCGTATGCACTGTGGGTGAGACATCATTTGTTGGATCACATGATTTATTTTCTCTAGATGAGATGATGGCAGATGTTTTTGGAACTGGTGCAAATGATCTTGGTCTTTCATAGGTAAAATTCAAATAAATATAATATATATACAATAGTTTATTTCATTTGAGATTTTAATATATATGTATTTGATTACGTCATACATACATGTAAAAACTAATATTTTTATTTTATTTTAAACAACAAGAGCCGGTGAAGGAAACATATGGCATCGACATGCTAGCTACTGCAGCTAGGCATGTTACACACGTAAGTTTCAAATTACTTACATTTCAAAGTTCATTTGATTGCATGTTTATTATTAAATACACATTAATGTTCATGTATAGTGTTTTACGTGTATACATGTACATATTAATATGTTTTTCTTTTATACGCAGGAGCCTGGCGGGTCATCATCTACTCTGGGCACTGAGGCTACTGGCACGCCTCACGTGACTTTTAAGCAGGTTAGTTTATCTTGACGTGTATTTTCTAATTGTGGAATTTTCTAGTAGTTTGCAATCCCATAACTCTAGGGAGTATAATTTGATCATAACATTAAGCTCTTATGATGCAAGGGTTAAGTAAACACTCTCCTAGATATACAAACTCTCCCTTTATCATGATCATGGACACTTACCTCTATGTCTAGACATGTTTCTAGAGAACTCCATGTCTAATGATTTCTCCATCATCCGTTTCCTCTGAGGATCTCTTTTAGCTTCTTAGGATGTATGCATAACTGACCTTGCCAACATTGTTAGTTCTATGCATTCTTTATTAACCCTCTTCTCTCTAAACAACAAATAGATGACAATATGGGATAAGTTACCTACACTTCTAAATATATCATGGGTCCCTTGGTTCATGTTTATCACCAATACTCCCTATGCAATTCTATACACCCAATCTCATATTATATTTGTTATTAATCAAGGTTCTTTATATTTGCATTCTCATGTACAATGGATATAGCTTGGTGAGGCCTAGAACCAAGTTCTACATACCAAATACATTCCACATCTTTAATCAAATTACTTCTTAAATATTAATGCAGGGGTTATGCTTGAACTTGGGCTTTAACTTTTTTCTTTAAAGGTTTACTATTCACAATGGTTGTTTCACAATATCAAAGAGCTTAAACTTGCTCAAATGACCAACCTATACCTACCCCTGCCTAAAGGATCTCCCTTTTGAGGTTCAATAGCACCATTTGTATGCTCCAAACACCTTGAGGTCCACTAAGACCTAATACATGCTCATAAAAACTAGAAGGATTTCTTAATATCAACTGATCAGGGGTGATCATTGATCAACCAATGTTTAATAGATGTACAAGTCTCCTACATTCACATGAAGGACTATTTCTAGCTATAAAGTCCACTTATGAGGTTCTTAGAAAACATACCTCTCTTCACAATGGATTCCTTCTTCATATGCAGTCACAAGACCTCTTCCACCTGGTTAAGGTGTTCAAGACATCAAATTTAAACCTTTAGACTCCCTAATGAATACTCAAGCAATGAACTTCAATTATGTATTCTTGTAATTCTGCCCTTAGGTATCTCAAGGTTCTTAAATGCCTAATTCAATGTCTTTGATGGAATTATAAGGCTTACAGGGCATACCAACTTTTCAACAAACCTTTCTCATCATGATTCAACTGTCCATGATCCTTCATGTGTTGTTCTATAGCTAAATTTGCCAACTCAACTTTCTAATAACCCTTTTTGTGACTTAATATTGTCTTGTATAGTCAGATTTCATTCAATTGATGGAATTTTCTTTATTCCTACACCCATAAGATCATTCAAACATCTCATTCATACCTGATATCACCTTCATACCTAGTCTAAGATCATGATTTATCAAATTATAGTGAGAATCCTGACTTTTGCCTTCATTTTTGTACATTGTACTTTTACCAGGTTGCTCAAAATAACTGTTAGAGATAACTTTCACTACACTGTATCAATCACCATGAAATATTGGGGTCTTCTAATTCATACACAAACAAAGATAATTTGAAATTTCTAGCAAGATTCACCTGTACAATCAAAAGTTACACAAATCCCTAAATAGAGCTAGAGAGCCTATAATTTGCTTTAAAAACCAAATTATGAAATTTCAAGACACAGAAAAAATCATGACTGTGATCTACATCACCTGTAAGACCTTTCCATATTAACAGTCATGAGATATTATACAAATAAATAGGACTAATTATCCTTTTCTACTTTATCATAAGGTGTTTAGACTCTTGGTTATGTCATACACTTGTTATCTTACATAACTCTTTGTTTTAGGTCTTATTGCTACTAGTCCTCTTCTCATGCTAATACTCATTGCTACAATTTTCAATTAATGTTGATCTACATGTTTTTTGTACAATTTATGACTGCTAGAGAGATTCCTCCCTATATGCAGACTGTGGAGGCTACTATAGATGTTGTCATAGCGTCTGCAGATCCACTAACTCAGGTACAATTTTTTAAATTTAATAAATTTTGGATGAATGTTTTCTTACTACTTATCTACAATATCAAATTGTACATGAAATATTTAATTTGAACTATTTATTTGTATGTAGCCTACCCCTCGTGAGTCTATCATTGACCCTGTAATGCGTTGACAACAAATTGATAGGGATTATGAGATTGCAGTAAGATTTCACATGCATTAAAAATTCTAAGTTTCTAAATTTTGAATGTATTTTAAAATTTTGGGTGTTAAAAACTTGATGTTTATGAATGTAAAAGCTAAGTTGCAGGCCAGCTTAGAGATGCCTAAGACCACACAGATGAAATCTGTAGCAACATCTTCCTCCACTACATCCACAAGTCGTGGACATGCTTCTTCTAGCAGGGCGAAGAGAGGGAAGATGTTTCATGATTAGATTCATAGGACCCATGTATAGATATATATGCCGTCTAGTCTTAGTTCATGATTCTTCATAGTCCGTGTAAACTGTCTTATGCAACCGCGTGTGGTCCTATATGTATGGCACACTCAGTTTGATACATTATTATTATATTTTCAGAGACACGTGGCACACTTAATTTGATAAATTATATCTGGATGTTGGTTTTCATAATGATATTAATTCTATGTTTGATTTGATTTCATTAACCATGATATAATTCTATGTTTGATTTGATTTGATTTGGCTTCTATGTTTGATGATTTGACCATCACCTCGATTATGTGACCAATATCCATATGATATATGATATATGATCTTATGTTATATAATGGTTTTGAAGGTTCTTGGGTGCAAGATAATTTTTTGTTCAAGAGATTCAAGTGTGGAGTTATATCAATTTTCTTATTTTAAGCATGTGGTTAACACACTCCAAAGTGGGACAAAATGTACACAATTAAAAATGGTCTTGAGGGATTTATTACAAGTCATTTTATATGTTTTTAGTGTACTTACAATTTATTTATTAAGTATTAGTCCAAATTAAGTGTTATTGATGTGTGTAACAATAAGGTCCTAATTTGAATTCACTTGTTTAAAAAAATACATAAACATTGTAGTTTATTTGGAACAATATATGCAAAAAATATTCTTAACACTCTATTTTGTATTTACATGCTTTAAAAAGAGATCAAACAATCATTAGAGTATTTACATTGTAATGTGTTTACCTTTTTGTAATCTCATTGATGTGAGACGAGTAGTGAGAATTCATGCCCCGGGACGTCGTGGGAGTGAACTGCCATAGCCAACACATCCGGTTGGGGGGTATATACCTTTGGGTGCTATGGCGGGCTCCAGGGAGGCTCGATTCGGAGTCAAACCACCCGATCCGGAACCAAGAACCCCTTCCTCTATTCATCCCAATTCACGTTTTTAACGGAAACTTATGACGATCACAACTTGGCGCTCAGTCATCCAAAATGAGAACCGTCTGAGTCAAAACTTGAGTTAAGGAGGCCCCTAATCACACCCAAGAATTCAGGGTCGTGGCATTCCTTGAGCCTTCGTGGCATAATTATTTGCAAACTGCTTTTCTAAGAAGTCCTAAGAAATGAATGGAGCCAAGTAGTGAGAAGTCATGCCTCAAGACATTATGGCACCAAACCGACAGTGCCAACATGTTTGGGTGGCCAGGTAAACACTAGAGGAGGCATCATTTCAGTGCGGGATAATGGCCCTGCTTCCGGGCTACTTCGTTCAGGTGTAGTCCCTTAAGAGCCCTGAGACCAAAAAACTGTACAACTTCGACAAGTGATTACTTGGTCTCCATGGCACCTAGAGACATATTTTTGGATCCTACACCTCATTGTAGGGACCCTATACAATAGCCTATCTCGGTTTTTTTTTTCTCCAATCGGTTCTCTCGCTGCCCTATTATTTGTAAATGCACCAAATAGTCACCTTTTCAAATCTAAATTCATGAAAATTGGAGCCCTACCATGGAATAAATTCATGTTTTAAACTCCTCATGATGCTTGTTTTCATTTCCCATGGGTTTTTAATCATTTTCCTCAGTCTGCTGCCGTTAAAACATTTTACCTATTTTCAGTAGGTGGGAAATGATTTTGGTTCTCCTTTGATGAGTTGGAATGTGTGGGAACTTGCATCTTTTGTTTCTAACCTTTTGCAGAGAAAGAAATCCTTCATCGGGAGCAGAAATGGCATTTTCCCATTTCCTGCAACTTTCTACGTTCTTTTCCCCATCAAATTCTTGCTCGGGAAGGTGAGGCTACATGTTTGTTTCCCATTGGATGCGGCCGGGTGGGTTTCTTTGTGAACTTATGACTTTTGGTGATTTTGGGAAAAAATGCCAGTTTTTCCCCGCATCCCCGCCGGTCCCTGATTGGTTGGAGCAGTTTTGGCAGAGGTTCGGGTGGCGGATCCATTTTATTTTCTAAGGCATTATGGCAAAAGGAAAATTTCTAAGTTGAGGCCCGCAACCAATCAAAGAAGGACATGTGTCTACGTTGAAAATTCAATGGTGGGGACATGGACTTCAGGGGGAAAGTTGGAATTTCTCCCTTTTCCAAAACAGATAAAAAGCAAGGCACATCCCCGCAACCAATCAGGTGGCTCCACGTGTCACCAATCAGAGAGGGACACGTGGTTGTTTCTCAGTTCATAGGTGCTTTGGCGGACCGGCGGGAGACTTTGAGAATTTTAGCCTTGTTTCCACAAAAGGTGAAGAGTTCTAAAATGGCCCGCGGCCCCGCCCGAGCGAAAGGATAAATTTTCAAGCGGAGGTCCGCACCAATCAGAGAAGGACACGTGGCCATGTTGAAAAGTCAATGGCGGGGCATGGACTTTCGGGGAAAAGTTAGAATTCTTCCCTTTTCTCAAAATAGATAAAGTCTAAAGCAGAAGTGCATCCCCACAACCAATCATATGGTGCCACGTGTCCACGTTGAAAAGTCAAAGTGGGCCGGTGGAGATTTTTGAGAATTTGAGCCTTTTTGTTAAAAGAGTTCAAATGACAGTTTTGACCCGCATTTCCTCAGCCACTCAGATGATGCCACGTGTCCGGCCTTTGGCGGAGCTGCGGGGGGGTGGAGCAAATCGAGAAAATGCACTTTTTCTCCCAAATGTCAGGAAATGCAAAATTTCTTCCCCAGGGCCATCGTTGCTTGGATCTTGCCACGTGTAGGGTCCAAATTTGAAGGTAAAAGGGGGAAAAGATAGCCAAATGCCCTCTTCTAGTTTTTATCACCATTAACGAACCAGAGCTCTGCAAAACACAAAAATGGCTCATTCTTCATTCTTTTCTCTGTATTCCTTGTCGTTTCTCCATGAAATGCATGTTTTGGATTGGTTTTGGAGCAGAATTGATAAGTTTAAAGAGGTGTAAAGTTTAATCATCAGAAAATAGATTTTATCGGGCATACGTGATAAAATGGGATAAAACTTATCAGTAAGCACTTGAGTGCTATGAAAGTGGTTAAAAGGTGGAAATGGCAGGACCACGTGAAGGAGAAAATCATGAGATGTCCCCTGCTAAAATAATCATGCTCAAACTGACGAGATATTCACCTTTTTGAACCTCCTGTTTTCATGAGTGTTTGTTTCATGTCACTTTCCAAAAGAGGATCTGCAACAAACATTATCCCTTTCGGATATTCTTTTCTTGGGGACAAAGTATGGATGTAAACAAATTGTTATAAATATATGGCTTTGGCCATGGGAAAAGGGGATTCTGGTTTTTCTGGGAAAGTTGTAAATTCTGAAGTAATTCAATACAGAAGTTCTTTCTTTCTTATTTTCCTCTATTATACCTTTCTCTCTCCTTGCTCGATTCAATGGATCTTTTATTTTGCATTCAATAGAAACTTTGTGTTCTGGTTTGTGTGAATCTTTAGAACTTTGTGTCTACAGATTTACGCCGATGGTGAAGTAATTGATCCTTTTCTATATTTTCTTGGTTCAATGTGAGTAGGGAGATACTCTGCTATCTATATTTCCCAAAAGCATTGTTGTTTTCTTCCTTCTCCCATCTCTATATTCTTCCATTCCTTCTGATTGATAATCTTTTAAGTATGAAAACGTTCCAGGATATCAGGGTCCAAACATTGAGAGTTGTATATCTGTACATTTGTTTTTCCTGCTTTCAATAAGGGAACCTCTCCCATTAAAGAGGAGGGACTTGTTGTCCCCTGACTGTGGTTTCAACCCATGTTCCATTCTGAAACCCAACAGTTTTTGGCGACTCCGCTGGGGAATTCATTGCAAATGGATTCCAAGTTTTAATAACAACTTCTTGATCATCTTTGATCTGGCGACTCCAAGATACACTCGGGGTAGAAGAACCCTTGGGGAAGAAGACCCTCATTTCCAACTTTTGGATCATCAAGGTTTCTCCCTCCCTTCTTCATCAAGAAAAAGAAGAGGAACAAGATCTGTAAGCACTCCTCCTGCTAGAGACAAAACTTCTAGGAGTGACATCCCTCAAGATCAAATCAGTCCTAATTTGCATGCTTTGATTCTCACTGGTGTTTCAGTTCCTCTCCAAACAATCTTTCCAAGGATGGCAGCTCATCTGCCTTGGGGCCAAAGGGTTGGGCCTCTTGCTCTTCCCCAGCCATTGCATGAATTTCCTAGAGGCAATAGAAAGAATTTCCCTAAATTCAGAGGTGATGGGAAGGTTCATCCAGATGAACATATTGCAGCCTTCATTGTTGCTTGTGGTGTTCTCAGGGTTGAACATGAGGATATCTCTGTTAGAATTTTTGTGGAGACATTACAAGATAATGCTGCTGATTGGTTTTATCATCTCCCTGCTGGATCCATCACTAATTGGGACACCATGACAACCCAGTTTGAGCAGCGTTTCAAACATGTTGAGGATGTGCATGCCCTCTTGGCCCAGATTTCTCAAATCAAGAAAGAGTCACATGAGCCCATGAGGGAATTTGTGGCCAAATTCAACAGGCTGGTTAACAAGATCCCACTAAACACACGCCCTGTGGATCAGATTCAGAGATGTTTCTTCCTTAATGCCCAATTACCTGAAGTGAGCTATGCACTTAGGAGAGCCAATCTTGCCACCTTGGATGCTGATCAGAGATTTTTTTAGTGTTGAAGATGATCTGATCATGTTTGGCACGCTAAGGAGAGATTCATCCAAATCCAAAGCATCTCCTTCTTCCACATCTTCTCCTGGGGCTAGTGTAGATCAGTTGGTACAAAACTTGCTAATGATCTTATTTCCCTCAAGAAGTAGTTCACCCAGCATGCTCCTTATCAGGATGTTCCTAGGAAGAATTTTCAACCCAGAAATTGGTTTCCCTCTACTCAGACCAGACTGGCAATTGAAGGTCCACCTGTTAAAGTTCCAGTCAATGCAACATGTGAAGTGTTGGAGCCTGATGATGAGGAAGAGGATGGAATCTGTGAAGAACATGAAGAGGAAGCTGATGAAGCATTAGAAGAGTTGAATGGATCTCATGTCCATTTTCTCACCATTGAAGGTATAGATGAAGAGGATGATTATGAAGAAAGAGTCACAGAGATGAACAATGAATCATATGTTGTCATGACTCGTGAGCAAGCCAACAAGAAGGAGAAAGTGGTGCAGCCTGCTAAAAGATCTAAGGAGCCTCCTACGGTCATTCCAGTGATTGCAAAGAGAGGAGCTCCTATTCCAACTTCTTCCACATCCAAGGTAAGTTCTGTTGTTCCTTCCTCCTCTGTTTCTGCTCCTAAAGCTTCTTTCCCTTCAAATGATAGAGTTGATAAGTCAAAAGTTTCATCTACTCCTATCAATGATGCTCCATCTACCTCTGGTTCTTTTGACATTATTGACCATCTTAAGAAAACTAAGATCCAGATCTCAGAGGCTGAATTCTACCAAACCCATCCCAAGGCCTTTGCTAAGATGGTAGACTTTGTGAACTCCAAATCCAAGCCTTCATCCTCTAGTTCCAAAGGTCTCTTGCCCACTCCATCTCCTTCATCTCAACCCAAGCCTTGTGGCAGCAGTCACTTCATCTGATGGGAAGATCGAACCATTTTATGTCACCCTCCTCATAGCTGGCCACAAACTCAACAATTGTGTTATTGATTCTGGTGCTTCAGACAATGTGATGCCTGCTAAGGTAGCTCATGCCCTAGGCTTAACCCTAACCCATGCTTTTGGTTCATGTTACTCAATGGAAAGTAGAGAAGTACCATTGGTTGGAAGGATCAAGGATGCACAAGTAGCCTTTGTTGCTTTTCCAGAGAAGAGAGTTTTAGCCACCATCTTGGTAGCTGATATTCCCCCTTCCTACGACATGCTGCTGAGTAGAAATTTTTGCAAAAATGTGGGAGGAGAAATCATGATGGATTGGTCACATGCTCTTATTCCAGTGAATGGGAAAATGAAGAAGCTACTGCCTGAGAAACAAACTGAATATATTGTGCAAAAAATAGATGACCCAAAGGCACAAATACTTTATGCAGACATTGGTCATGGTAACTACATGATCATGTCACAAGATGAGGCTAACCATCCTAAGGAAGTGTTTCTTGATCCTAATGGCATTTGGACCTTGGAATTTGATGGAAGCTACTCCTCAGCTGGTTCTGGAGCTGGTGTGGTGCTTATTTCTCCTGAAGGGAAAATTCACCCTTTCTCTTTCAAGCTCCAATTTGAAAACACAAATAATACAGCTGAGTATGAAGCTCTCATCCTCAGTTTAAGCATGGAAAAAGAGATGGGGATCAAGAATCTCCTTGCTCGTGGAGATGCAGAGCTGATTGTAAAACAGGTCAGAGATCTCTATCAAGTGAAGAATAGAAGGTTGAAGCATTACAGGAACCTGGTTTGGGATTCCATTGAGTTCCTTGATGCCTTTTCAATTGAAGCCATGCCAAGGGAAAGGAACACCAGGGCTGATTCCTTGGCTGTCTCAGGGTCTCTATTGATCCCTCATCTAGATTTCTCCCAAGATAAATTCACCATTGAGATGATTCATAGGCCTAGTGTGCCTGACAATGCAAACAACTGGCAGGTCTTTAATGATGATCAACACTTGCTTTCCTTCCTTGAACTCAGAGATAATTTTGACCAGCTGTACTTTGAAGGAGGTGGGAATCTTCCTAGAGAGTGTGTGCCTCCAAATGAAGGAGATAACAAAGAAGAAATGGATCATGATGGCTGCATAAAACTAAAAGGTAATAAGATACCTAAAGGACTGGTAAGTTTGGAAGAGTTATTTGATAAACATGATGGGTACATCAAGTCCAAAGCTTCCAAAGGAGCTCAACAGTCTGCTGACTATGAAAAGATAAACATAGGGAGTCTTAACAAACCTATGCTGGTAAACATTGGAAAGTGCTGCACACAAGAGGAGAGGAAGAAAGCAACAAATCTGTTGAAAAGGTATGCTGATGTTCTTGCATATTCTTATGATGATCTTAAAGCTTTTCAACCAAAAGAGATGCAACATTTCATTCCTCTAAAGCCTGGGATCAAGCCCTTCTGGAAAAAGCAGAGGCAGTATAACCCTAAAATTGCTGATACAATTTTACAAGAGATCCAAAAGTTATTGAAGGCTAAGATCATTTCCCCCATTCACCATTCAACGTGGATTACTAATATTGTGCCTGTCAGGAAGAAGAATGGTGAGATCAGGATTTGTGTTGATTTTAGGAACTTGAATAAAACCTCTTTGAAGGATAATTATCCTCTCCCCGTAATGGATCAAGTGTTGCAGGCTGTTACAGGTTCAGAAATGTTGTCCATGCTTGATGGGTTCTCAGGATATAATCAAGTAGAAGTAAGTGTTGCAGATCAGCATAAGACTACCTTTACCACTCCTTGGGGCACCTTTGCTTACAGGAGAATGCCTTTTGGCCTCATCAATGCTGGTGCCACCTTTCAGAGGGAAATGGACCTGGCCTTTGGCAGTCTCAAGGGAAAATGCATAGTTGTATATCTTGATGATCTGACTGTGTTTTCAAAAACCAGAGCTGATCATTTCCAACACCTTGAAACTGTTCTCCAAAAGTGTAGAGAGCATGGCATCTCCTTGAATCCCAAGAAATCTATCTTTTGTGTCACCGAGGGAAAATTATTGGGACACATTGTCTCCAAGGAGGGAATCAAGATTGATCCAGAAAGAGTCCAGATGATTCAGCAAATCCCTCTCCCCACAAGCAAGAAGGGTGTGCACTCTTTCTTTGGCAAGATCAACTTCTTAAGAAGATTCATACCTGATTTTGCTGAACTTACTTTGAACATAGCCCACATGATGAAAGGGAAGCAGACTTTTGGTTGGTCCTCTGAAGGAAAGGTTACATTTGAAGACATCAAGAGAGCTATAGCAAAGACTCCAATCTTGGCATGCCCTGATTATAGCAAAGACTTCATTATCTATTGCTATGCTACTGAAAGTACTCTAGCTGCTGTGTTAACCCAGGAGAATGCTGAAAGTCATGAACTCCCCATAGCATTCATGAGTTATATTTTGAAATCCCATGAGATGAAGTACACCATGATGGAGAAACATGCTTTTGCAGTGGTCAAAGCTGTGAAACAGTTTCGTTTTTACATCCTCAACTCTCATTCTATTGTGCTTGTGCCTGATACAACTATTAAATCCATTCTTACACAACAAGAATTTGGAACCAAGAGAGGAAATTGGGTAGCCAAAGTTCAGGAGTATGATCTTGACATCAAACCCACCAAGCTAGTTTGAGGAAAGGGCTTATGTGAACTCATTGCTGAAGGAGCTGATGCCAAATTGTCTAAGGAGGAAGTTGATATCCCTGTTGTTCTTTTCCTCAGCTCAACTGATGAATGGTATGCTGACATTGCACACTTTCTTACTTATGGAGAATGTCCATCCCATTTGAGTGCCAAGGAGAAGAGAGCCATCAAATTAAGGTCTGCCCAATATGTGTTGTGGGAAAATGCATTGTTCAAACGAGGCATAGATGGAAGGTTTTTAAAATGTGTTGACAAAGAGCAAAAAGAAGTTGTTCTCAGCTTTTCATGACCAGGCCTGTGGAGGTCATTTCTCTTCTACTGTCATAGCCCACAAAATCCTCTGTGCTAGATATTATTGGCCTACCTTGTTCAAAGATGCATCAAAGTGGGTAGGCAAGTGTGAAGCATGTCAAACCTTTGTTGGAAGACCCAAATTGGCTGCTTTACCTCTCAAACCAGTAGTGATTGAGGAACCTTTTCAACAATGGGGTTTGGACTTCATTGGGACACTCAATCCACCTTCAAGTGCAGGGCATACTCATGTTTTGACTGCCACTGATTATTTCACCAAGTGGGTGGAAGACATTCCAGTTAAAAGTACTACTTTTGAAGTAGTATGCAACTTCATCAAGGAGCACATCTTAATAAGGTTTGGGATACCAAACAAGATTGTCACTGACAATGCTTCCAATTTTTCTTCTACTGAGATGATGGATTTCTGCTATGGCTATGGCATTTCCCTTGCTCACTCTTCAGATTACTATCCCCAAGGGAATGGGCAAGCAGAATCAACTAACAAGAACTTGGTCACCATTGTTCAGAAGCTTGTTAATGACTCTCAGAGAAATTGGCATAAGAAACTATATGATGCTTTATGGGCAGATAGGATTACACCTAAGAGAGCCATTGGAATGTCTCCTTTTCAAGTGGTATATGGAGTTGAAGCTCAGCTGCCAGTGACATTGGAACTTCCAGCCTTACATTTGATGAAGGCCATTGAGGATGCCAGTTTTACCAATTCATTAGACAAAAGAATTATGTACCTCCAGAAGTTGAATGAAGACAAATTGCAAGTGGTTGACAGAATATCAGCTCATCAACTCAAGGTAAAAGCTCTGTTTGACAAAAAGGCTAAACCCAGAACTTTTCAAGTGGGAGACAATGTTCTTCTTTGGGACAAAAGACATGAACCTCGAGGCAGCCATGGTAAATTTGATTTCCTTTGGCTTGGTCCTTTCAAAATCAGACATTTTGCTGGTAAGAATTCTTTTTACCTGGATTACATGGATGGATCTCCTCTCCCACTTCCTTATAGTGGGCAATTTTTGAAGTTGTTCAAAACCTAGCAGTTTTGGCGGTCCCTCTGTACATTTTGTATAGCATTTTTCTTTCCTTGTTTTTGTTTTGGTTGTTTCCCTTTCTGTGTTCTCTTCTATGTTGGTTTTGCTTCTTTTTGACTCCGTTACCCAATGGCTAAGACACTGATCCAATCTGATTACCCAAAATTCTCTAAGGTTCTTGATTTTGCCTCTTTCCTCTGCCAAATCATCCCCAGAAGGAGCCAGTTGTTGTCCTCTCAATTTTCCCCACCTTTTCAAATCTAAATTCATGAAAATTGGAGCCCTGCCATGGAAGAAATTCATGTTTTAAACTCCTCATGACTCTTGTTTTCATTTCCCATGGGTTTTTAATCATTTTCCTCAGTCTGTTGCCGTTAAAACGTTTTACCTATTTTCAGTAGGTGGGAAATGATTTTGGTTCTCCTTTGATGAGTTGGAATGTGTGGGACCTTGCATCTTTTGTTTCTAACCTTTTGCAGAGAAAGAAATCCTTCATCGGGAGCAGAAATGGCATTTTCCATTTCCTGCAACTTTCTACGTTCTTTTCCCCATCAAATTCTTGCTCGGGAAGGTGAGGCTACGCGTTTGTTTCCCATTGGATGCGGTCGGGTGGGTTTCTTTGTGAACTTATGACTTTTGGTGATTTTGGAAAAAATGCCAGATTTTCCCCGCATCCCCGCCGGTCCCTGATTGGCTGGAGCAGTTTTGGTGGAGGTTCGGGTCAGTGGATCCATTTTATTTTCTAAGGCATTATGGCAAAAGGAAAATTTCTAAGTTGAGGCCCGCAACCAATCATAGAAGGACACGTGTCTACGTTGAAAAGTCAATGGCGGGGACATGGACTTCGGGGGGAAAGTTGGAATTTTTCCCTTTTCCAAAATAGATAAAAAGCAAGGCACATCCCCACAACCAATCAGGTGGCTCCACGTGTTGATCAGAGAGGGACACGTGAATGTTTCTCAGTTCATAGGCGCTTGGTGGACCGGTGGGAGACTTTGAGAATTTTAGCCTTGTTTCCACAAAAGGTGAAAGAGTTCTAAAATGGTTAATGAGCGAAAGGAAAATTTTAAGTTGAATGGCACCAATCAGAGAAGGACACGTGTTCATGTTGAAAAGTCAATGGCGGGGGCATGGACTTTCGGGGAAAAGTTGGAATTCTTCCCTTTTCTCAAAATAGATAAAGTCTAAAGCAGAAGCGCATCCCCGCAACCAATCACATGGTGCCACGTGTCCACGTTGAAAATTCAAAGCGGGCCGGTGGAGATTTTTGAGAATTTGAGCCTTTTTGTTAAAAAATTTCAAATGGCAGTTTTGACCCGCATTTCCTTAGCCACTCAGATGATGCCACGTGTCCAACCTTTGGCGAAGCTGTGGCGAGCGGAACAAATTGAGAAAATGCGCTTTTTCTCCCAAATGTCAGGAAATGCATATTTTTGTCCCAGGGCCGTCGTTGCTTGGATCTTGCCACGTGTAGGGTCCAAATTTGAAGGTAAAAGGGGGAAAAGATAGCCAAATGCCCTCTTCTAGTTTTTATCACCATTAACGAACCAGAGCTCTACAAAGCACAAAAATGGCTTATTCTTCATTCTTTTCTTTGTGTTCCTTGTCGTTTCTTCATGAGATGTGTTTTGGATTGGTTTTGGAGCTGAATTGATAAGTTTAAAGAGGTGTAAAGTTTAATCATCAGAAAATAGATTTTATCAGGCATACGTGATAAAATGGGATAAAACTTATCAGTAAGCACTTGAGTGCTATGAAAGTGGTTAAAAGGTGGAAATGGCAGGACCACGTGAAGGAGAAAATCATGAGATGTCCCCTGCTAAAATAATCATGCTCAAACTGACGAGATATTCACCTTTTTGAACCTCCTGTTTTCATGAGTGTTTGTTTCATGTCACTTTCCAAAAGTGGATCTGCAACAAACATTATCCCTTTCGGATATTCTTTTCTTGGGGACAAAGTATGGATGTAAACAAATTGTTATAAATATATGGCTTTGGCCATGGGAAAAGGGGATTCTGGTTTTTCTGGGAAAGTTGTAAATTCTGAAGTAATTCAATACAGAAGTTCTTTCTTTCTTATTTTCCTTTGTTATACCTTTCTCTCTCCTCACTCGATTCAATGGATCTTTTATTTTGCATTCAATAGAAACTTTGTGTTCTGGTTTGTGTGAATCTTTAGAACTTTGTGTCTACAGATTTGTGCAGGTGGTGAAGTAATTGATCCTTTCTATATTTTCTTGGTTCAATGTGAGTAGGGAGATACTCTGCTATCTATATTTCCCAAAAGCATTGTTGTTTTCTTCCTTCTCCCATCTCTATATTCTTCCATTCCTTCTGATTGATAATCTTTTAAGTATGAAAACATTCCAGGATATCAGGGTCCAAACATTGAGAGTTGTATATCTGTACATTTGTTTTTCCTGCTTTCAATAAGGGAACCTCTCCCATTAAAGAGGAGGGACTTGTTGTCCCCTAACTGTGTTTGAGCCAATATAAGGTTGTCAAACGCTATATTTTGAAAACGGTAGGTCATGACACCAAACAGACTGTGCAAACACATATGGTGGATAGGTAAGCACTAAGGGAGGTGGTATTTTGGTGCAGAACAATGTCCTTGCTTTTGGGCTACTTCGTTCGGGCGTAGTCCCTTAAGAGCCCTGAGACCAAAAAATCGTAGAACTTCGACTAGTAATCACTAGGTATCCATGACACCTAGAGACATATCGTTAGATATTACACCTCTATTTAAGGACCCTCTTCAATAGTCTATCTCAGTTATTTTTTGTCCAATCGGTGCTCTCATTTCCCTATTGTTTGCAAACGCACCAAATAGTGTAGTTTGAGCCACTATAAGGCTGTCAAACGCTATATTTTGAAAACGGTGGGTCGTGGCACCAAATGGACCACCCCAAAATGTCTCGATGGCTAGGTAAACACTATGGGAGGAATCACTTTTGTGTGATACAATGTTGTTGCTTTTGGGCTACTTCGTTCGGGCGTAGTCCCTTAAGAGCCTTGAGACCAAAAAAATTGTAAAACTTCGACGGGTGATTACTCGGTCTCTGTGGCACCTAAAGATGTCTTGTTAGATCTTACACCTCTACGTATGGACCCTATACAATATCCTATCTCAGTTTTTTTAGTCTCTAATTGCTGCTCTCATTGCCATATTGTTTGCAAACACGCTAAATAGTGCAATTTGAGTCAGTGTAAGGCTGTCAAACACTATATTTTGAAAATGGTGGGTTGTGGCACCAAACGGACCATGTCAACACGTCTGGGTGGCCAGATAAACTCTAGGGGAGGTGTTGTTTTGGTGCGGGAAAATGTCATTGCTTATAGGCTACTTTGTTCGAGCGTAGTCCCTTAAGAGCACTGAAACTAAAAAACCGTAGAACTTCAACGGGTCATTACTCGGTCTCTGTGGCACCTAGAGATATCTTATCAGATCCTACACCTCTATGTAGGGACCCTCTACAATATTCTATATTAGTTTTTTATGTCTCCAATCGGTGCTCTTGTTGCTCTATTGTTTGCAAACAAAGTAAATAGTGCAGTTTGAGTTAGTGTAAGGTTGTCAAACACTATATTTTACAAACAAAAGCTTGTGGGAACAAACCAACTGCACAAACACGTCTAAGTGGCTAGGTAAATGATAGGAGAGGTATCATTTTTGTGTGGGACATTGTCGTTGCTTCCAGGCTACTTCGTTCAGGCGTAGTCCCTTAAGAGCCTTGAGACCAAAAAATTGTAGAACTTCGACGGGTAATTACTTAGTATTTGTGGCACTTAGAGACGTCTCGTCAAATCCTACACCTTCATGTAAGGACCCTCTATATTATCCTATCTCAATATTTTCCATCTCTAATCGGTGCTCTCGCTGCCCTATTGTTTGCAAACACTCTAAATAGTGCAGTTTGAGTCGATATAAGGCTGTCAAACACTATGTTTTTCAAAAGGAAGCTCATGGGACCAAACCGACTGTGTAAACATGTATGGGTGTTTAGGTAAACACTAGAGGAGGTGTCATTTTAGTATGGGACAATGTCGTTGCTTCGGTGCTACTTCGTTCGGGCTAGTCCCTTCAGAGCCCTAAGACAAAAAAATTATATAACTTCGACGGGTGATTACTCTATCTCCATGGCACCAAGAGTAGATCATACACCTCCACATAGGGACCCTTTACAATAGCCTATTTCAATTTTTTGTCATCTCCAATCGGTGCTCTCACTGCCCTATTGTTTGCAAACACGCTAAATAGTTCAGTTTGAGTCAGTGTAAGGTTGTCAAACGCTATAGTTTGCAAACGGAAGCTTGTGGGACCAAACCGGTAGTGTTAGCATGTTTGGATATTTAAGTAAATGCTAGAAGAGGTATTGTTTTGGTGTAGGACAATGTCATTGCTTCCGGGCTACTTCGTTCGGGCGTAGTCCCTTAAGAGCCTTGAGACCAAAAAACCGTATAACTTCGACGTGTGATTACTCGGTCTCCAAGGCACCTAGAGACGTCTTGTTAGATCCTATACCTACACGTAGGGACCATGTACAATAGCTTATCTCAGTTTTTTCCGTCTCCAATCAGTGTTGTCGCTGCCCTATTATTTGCAAATGCACTAAATAATGCAGTTTGAGTCAGTGTAAGGCTGTCAAACGCTATATTTTGCTTCTCTTAGCTTCGAGAACATAAATGTTTTTACTAACAGTGCCAAACACGTGAAGGTGGAATATTTTTCTGGCACCACTAACGTGCATCAAAGTGTTAGTCAAAGAAATTTAAGTTGAATCAAAACTATACTATATATACAAAATACACAAATTTAATAAAATATATGAACTTAAATGTAGTTGACAAATTTAAACAATTTAAAGAAATTATATATACCAGATAAGCATGTAAATTCATTCCAATGAACCATCAGAACGTGAAAGTGGAAGCTTTTTTGGCACCACTAACCTACATAAAAGTGTTAGTCAAAGAAATTTAAGTTGAATCAAAATTGGATACTAGATATATATAAAATACACAAATTTAATAAAATATATGAACTTGAATGATCTAGTTGATAAATTTAAACATTTCAAAGAAATTATATATATTAGACGAGCATATAAATTCATTCCAATGAACCATTAGGACATGAAGGTGGAAGCTTTTCAGGCACCACTAACCTGTATAAAAGTGTTAGTCAAAGAAATTTAAGTTGACTCAAAACCATACTAGATATATACAAAATACACAAATTTAATAAAATACGTGAACTTGAATCTAGTTGAAAAATTTAAACGCTTCAAAGAAATTATATATATTAGATGAACATGTAAATGCATTCCAATGAACCATCAGGATCAGATCTACTCTGAATAGTAGACAATATTGCTTCTTGATCTGACTCTTGAACCTTCCAAAGAATCTTGTTATTAGGCCTTCCTCGATATCTATACAACTGAACATTTGTCGCTAGAACTAGATGCAAATATAAGAGTATTTTCCTATGTGTCTCAAAGTCTGGAAACACCCAAAGAAAGGAATTTTTTAAAGGATACCATCAAAGCTAAGTTCCAGTAACTACCACTGATCCTGTAGGGTACTCAATATCTTTGCCATTTATAACAGGAGAATTCAACTTCTTTGTTTCCTCGATGCAATGACATAAGAAATAGTATGTTCCTTCTTCATTGTCTTCTGTCGTAATAACTGTAAACACATGTCCAACAAAAAACATAAAGGCTTCAACTCAAATTTAAATTACATATTAATTTTAATGGACATAACTCAATACAAAAATTGTAAAAAACCATTTACCTTATCGCACCAAAATCGAAATGTCGTCAAAGTCCTTAGATGTTGTAACTTAATCTAAAGAAACAAGTCTTAATGCTTATGGAGGTTGATAACTTTGAAGCAAAGTTAGAGTCCTAAAAATTCATCTATCCACCCATTCTTGTGAATCAAACTCAACGATGACAAATTCGATACAAGATGCACAAAAACACGCCACTTTTCTTGTCCATGTGGCCCATGAAGTAGCGTCTGAGCTACAAAATGAGTGCAGATCACTAGACCCTGTGAGTGTCATATAATCCTCGTAGTTAGAAATTTTTTGTTCCTATATCAACCAAAACTATCTACGAACTGTGGAATTTTCTTGAGAACCTCGGACCATGTTGTCAATACACCATTCCATTATGCTCTTTGCATCTTTCAATTTAGAACCATCTTTGTACTTCAACTCTTCTCTTGCAAGAGCTCTTTTCACACATGCCCTTGCACCGTCATGTTCTCCTTTTCCATGTCTAGCCTCGGTGAAACTCCAAATATATTGCACACCCATCTTGACATGCATCATGCCCATCCAATAAAACATTCGTGAATTCTTAAACTGAGACGTGTAATTATCTAACCATATATAATGTTAATTGAAGTGGATGTCCCTAGCAGACAAGTTTCCATAAAATAACTAGAAACACCCTTGCAAAAATTCAATAGAATGAGTACGATCATCACTAATATAAAAGTGATACTCTTTTAAATTATTTTGATCATTCTCTGTACTATCAAGAGAATGTATAAATGCTATATGTACAAAAATGGCAACATGTACTGAGTTGTAATATTGCGATTGAACCTCCATTTATGGTTGCAACATGTAATTATCTCCAAAATCGACCACTGAAATAATAGTATGAATAAGAAATGTGTCCTTACATATCTTGAATTGTTCATCCAACCATCGAGCTTTGTGTGTATGCCTAGCATACTCATAAACAATTTCATTCTTAAATTTTCCCATAAATTGAAAAATAGACATATGTTTTGTAACTAGCTCACACCATTTAGACTCCTTTCCATATTTCAATTGGTATGGTACTGATTTATATTTATCAAACTCAAATAAATTATGTCCTATTGCACCTCCAATTTGCTCATTGATACAACTTTCCAATTTAGGTAATCCGCTGCACGTACCACAACTTCCATCTAAACAATTTTGACTATAAAAAAAATGTCTAAATTCTCTTTCACAAAATATCGTAGGAATGAAATCCCTGGAAGATATTGGTGGAGCTTAAACACCACATTTTGGTAACATAGTTTCAAAATGAAAATCCGAACGAATACGTAAAAATTTAGAATAATGCATTGCAAATTCAACATGTTGCCTACAACAACAAGTGGTGCGAGCGTGGTTGATTTTCACATAGAATGGTTTCAACATTTCAGAAAAAATGTTGATAATTTTAATTTCGGGATACTCATGTTCAAAATTACGAAAAAATTGAGTTTGAGTCATATCTAATAAATGCTTCGGATGTGGTTCGCGATTAGTATAACCAACTCTTTATTTTACAACATCTCTTGTATTAGGTGAAACTCTAGTGTTATCATGCCAAAACTGAATAACAACTTCTCTTATAACATCAGATATATCTTTGTCTTTACGCGGTTGTTTAGCAGAAAATACCCAAAAATTAGTATTATTGAGCGATTGAAGGATATTACGCATTTCAATTGCTTTCATTAGAGTTTTTCGATTAACTTTCAACATTCGACTTGTTTGCCTAATCAAATGTTGTTTTTTGTTGATTCACTTACAACACTAGTAGTAAGTACACGACGCACAACATTATTATCCCTTGTGCGTCTTTCGACACCAACAGTGTGATATTCATCATGAAGGTTTTCTACAATTGTAGAGGTTTGACTACGTGTATTAGATGTTGTCACTCATAAAGTGTTTAATATATGTCTCATTTTATTCAATTTCATCAAACTAACCAACAACTAACATATTTGGGAATCATTTTAAATTTCAAAATATTTATCCCAAATTTTAGTGGCTTTTCTTCTGCTTTGTCGTTTATAATTTTTTTCAAACATTGGTTTCAAAATGTTCTCATCAATTTCAATTAAATAATTAGGTTTCTTATGTAAAATCCTAGGAGGTGTTTTGTCAAAAAAAATGTCTACGGTTTTAACCTGAATTTATTGATTCACATTTTCATTGTTTTCATCAATTTCAACATCAACTACATCACGAGTACTTAATTCATCTTCAATGTTGACAGTAAAAACATCTTCATCACGAGTATTCAATTCATATTCAATATTGACAATAGAAACATTACCTGGTTCCTCATTGCTTAAAATAGTAGGGGTTAAAGATGAACCTCTTCTTGATTCACGAAGTTTTCGCATTCGCTTAGAATCTTGAAATATTTGTGTGTCTAATTTGTTTGGTTTTTTTTAGTTATTGATTTCTTTTTTTGACTTTGTTTCTTGTCTCCCATGATATTTTGCTTTCGATGATAAGAAAAACGCGCAAAAAATGACAAAATTTCACATTAATTCATACAATAAGGCCAGATAGTAAAAATCACATGGTAAATCAAACATTGGGATTTGTGTAAATATGATTTAATAATCGTGATTGTGGTTTATAAAGCACAATCACGATACTGTTATTTAAACTGTGATCGCGGTTCTTTTTGTATCATTAAATCCAACCCTCAAGGGTCGGGAAATCTTTGTTTTTCCCAAACCAGAGCTTTGGGAGGTCATTTTGGTGTGTGAAAGGCCAAAAAGTTAAAATTTTCTCTTCCATGGACTTGAACCATGTCGAAAAATTAAAAAACATGTCACAAAAATGGCACCATCACATAGGGGAGACTGCTAGCTTTGTAGAAATATTGATTTTAAAGTGAATAGAATAAGATAAATATCATTTTATAATTTTTTACTAACAGTAGGTTTTTAAGACACTTTTTCCCGTGAATGTTCATGTCTACGTTTAAGACTGCGACTTTTGTTTCACTTATCAGAATGTGATAAAACCTATACCATCCCAAGCATGGCAAAATTCTATACAAGTTCATAAAAAAGTATTTGATTTCGATATATTTTGATGTAGTTATGGTGGGCAAACGGAAAGTGCTTTGTTTTCTAAAAAAATTTAGACCACTTTCACGGCAAAAAAAAAAAAATTACTCAAAAAAATACAAAATAAAATCCATCCCAAGATAGACAATGACATCTAACTTTTACCAAAGAAAAAAAAAAGTTTTGGTCATCCAAATCGCGGGCAAATGGACTACAATCTTATATGTATTTTCAAATTAAAAAAACCAAGTCATAGAATTTTGAGTGTTTAATATAGCTAAACTTGTCTGTTTTTTAAAAAAGTTAGTAGTTTAGAAACTAGATTCCAGATGCTATGATTCATATTTATATAAGTTTTTATAATTTTGAGTGCGTGTATTGCTAATGATCCCTACAGGTTGAGGTTTATTTGTTTTTTACAATATGACGTCCACTTATGACCCCTTTTTAGTCCCCCAACTTGGTGCACTTACCCTAGAACATGTGACTACAGGGGAGATTTCAACTCCCCCGACGTGTGCAAGTGATGGTGATCTATCCGATGATGGGAGAGAAACCATGCCATGGTGGTGGATGTGGCAATGTGTAAGGAAGATCAGATTCGACAAAGTAAGTTGTAACATTGAGAATGGATGGGAAACATTTTTTGTGATGGTAAGGGGGGAAATGGTCATAAGTCCCCATGTATTATAATAGAGCATCATCAATAAGGAATGTATCCAATTCAAGATAAGTGGGAGAAGCAGGATCACCAATAAGCTGAAGGTATCCTAGAGGAAGATTATGAGTATGTGAAGTAGTGTAAAGCTTAGATGAAGATGTGGCGGGAATAAAAGGAGCAAGCAGAGGGAGATAGATGATGTCGAGTTTGAAGGATTGTGTGGGAATGGAAAGATGCTCTGTGACTCCCTTTCCATATTTTCCTAATCCAGTGCTAGTGAAACCGTAATGAAACGTATATTGATACGCGGGACCATAATTTGTGAAATTAGGAGGACATATGGCAGAAGTAGGGGCTTCGGGTGAATGATCAATAATTTTGTAAAAGGAAAAAGGGGAGGGATTTGCTAAGGCCTCATAGACAACACCTTGGTATAGGAATTTAAGATGCACGTGAAGGGTTGAAGGGACTGCATGCATGACATGGATCCAAGGTTGTTTGAGAATAATATTATAATCAAGATTATTAGGCATTAAATGGCACGGGACAGTCAAAATGCATGGCCCAACAGTAACTAGAATTGTGGTTGTACTTAAGAAAATTATCAAAGCCACAAATACAAATAGATGAGGGAGTTAAGGAGGCTTCAAAAAGGCAAATTGGCTAAAGGAAAGATAAAGTACAAATGTTAAGACCGGATCCATTATCAACTAAAGCTCGTGTAACCCCTATATTATGGATGCAAACTTTAATATAAAGGGGTGTATCATTATCTAAAACAAATTGAGAAGACATTTCAACATTTGTAAAGGTAATATGCAATACTAAGATATGGTGTTTGAATAAGGATTTGAGTGGTCGATCACAAGTTGGTGTTCACCAATTGATTTAATATAATTTGAATTTAATCTTATTTCAAAGTAACATATTGTAAAAAATGATATTCAAGTGATTACATACAATAATGTAAAACCCTAAGCAAGTGAAGGGAAGAAGACTCAATTGATTCTGTGTGATCCAGGTGATCAGGATTGTGTATATGTTGGAACAAGTTGGGAACAACATTGTAATGGCTTATTGAAGATTCAAAAGTACAAAAATATGTAGGACAATAGCGTTCACAAGAGGACATGAGTGTCTCAGGTGCTAGTGACAAATTTGGGTGCTAGTGTACGCTTAGATGCTTAGGTTATAAATTTTTCTGGGTTGGAAGGTCTTCGCTCCAATATTCTTTGTCTCTCTGACTGCACTATTAGGGTTCTGATCACACTTGTTGTCTCGCATATTGCTTAACGAAAACCACATGATAAAAAGGGGAAAATGTAGACACCAAATTTTGGTATGCTTGTCCACCATCTCGTGTCTGCTCCCTTTCGTTTTCATCTTGTGCATGCACATCCCTCTTCCTAGATTCAAATTCATGTTTCTCTCCTACATCCCATTTATTTCATGTAATTTCCCACTTTCCTATCTTAATCTTATCTTTATCCTATCATTATTTTATCTCTTAATTCATCCCTAATCACATTTAATTATCCCTAAACCCATCCATTACCCTAATCACATCCCTAAACACCCCATTTATCATCCCTAAACTCTCATTACCTACATTTAATGCCTTTCCACCCTCCAACCACCTTTTATCATCCCTATGCAACCCTAATCCACCTAAATAATTCAAAACCATAATTCTACCCCTTAGGGCCCCGTGTCTCGAGTTGAGCATCATCTCCATCGCCCAAATCAACGGTTAGCCGTAGTGGACGACGACCCTATAAGTATACCACTACCCCCTCCTCCTCAAGATGATGATATTTGGGATTTTTCAGCCTTCTTGCGAGTTTGCTTCATTTCCTTCTCTTTTTTATGAGCAATTATCATCAATTTGGAGCCATCTTGGATCCCTTGCATGTCATGCATGGGGATATGAAGGTTAGAGTTGTTTGGATTTATGGTCATTGTTTCATCATCTTTTTATATCAGTTTTACAGGTTTGTTCATTGCCTCGGAGGTCTACCATCATCTCTGCCATCACCGATTCTTCTTCACAATTCTTTTGCCATCCATTTATCCCTATCAAGCCCTAATTCTTCCTTAGTCGTCATCGATCCAACCCAGTCACCGTCAATCTGATCTACATCAACTTTGTTTCTTGCATTCTACGTATCTGTCATGTGTTTTCCAACCTCCTTCAACATTAAGATCTTTATGTTTCTGTGATCCACCCTTCTGACAACCTAAATCTCACTTTTTGGCCCCGATCGCCGTCGACTATTCCAAATCTGCCCCCGGTCATCATCGACCTGATTTACATTTATCATACTTTCATATGATCTACATCCTTCTTACATCCTTTATGTTTCCTATTTTTCTGCATCAGATCAGGACATCCTCAACATCTCAACATGAGATCCAAAGCCTCCTTAGTGTTTGAGAGTCTATTTTAGATATGTTTTCTGCACTTTTTTTGATTTGCCCTACTGTAGTCGCCGTCGACTGCCTCTGTCAGTCCTAGGTCGCCATCAACCCGATCAGGTTTGATTTTTCTTATCTTAATTTATCGTTTATCATATCTTTCTCTTTGTATATATATCATATATCTACTTTATTTTACCAGTCTACATCTTGTTTATCCATCATCTTTTATAAATATTCTAATAAAAGTGGGTTGACATCCTCCCTAGGAAGTTATCGCTTCCTGAGACTGAATTTGTCAGGCAACCCACCATCTTATCTACTAACCTTTTTCTTGTGTAGTTGTCTCTTTGTTGTGTAGGTTATCAAGTTCACTGCGGAGAGGATCTTTGTGCTCGTATCTTCATCTTAATCGTTATCATACATCAAGAGGCAGGCTTAAACCCTCCCATAATTTGGATTTTCTTATTTTCTTGCACACCATTCCATTAACTTGAAATAAGAGTGGGAAAATTCATCAAACATCCGGACTCTAAGATTTTATTTATCTTGTAATATGGTTATTATTTCCAAAATGATGGGATGGATTCTATCTTTGAATAATTGTATTATTTACCTCTTGAAAGGAGAAAAATGAAAATAGAACAAAAGTTGGTTTATCATGTGTGCATTGAAATAGACATGTTGTACTTATGATTTAGAGGTATTAAACAACCATTTACCATGTTAATTGTCGTATTTTCATTCTGAACACTTAGAATGTTTGGATGAAACTTATGTTTCCTTAGCCATCTAACTGAAATGTGTCTCTAATCTTATCGTGTTAAGAAAAGACTTAAACCTATTACAAGTTGTTTTCTTGTTTTGTACTTGGGAAAATCCTTACAAGTCCATGTTGATAGCTTAGGTATGTTGTGTGAGGAAATGGCTACACTATGTGTACCTTGTCATATTAGGTGTGAGTACGATTGTCATTCCTGGACGTCATAGTTCTAGTCTCCTCATGAACAAGTTACCATTCATGTGTGTATTGTCCTTAGTACTCTAGCAGGTAGCCGAATCCTTGCGAAGATAGTTGGGTGTTTTCACCTGCGATTGATCTCGTTGAGAGATCTAATTAACGTGAGCGGAGTCTATGTGCCAGTTTACCTATGCATTAAACTCTTGCGGTTGAACACTTTTGTCCCTCATAAATAAAAGTGTTTCCTTGTCGAGTAATATCATAATGTTTCAAGTTGCTCGATGGTTTTGCGTGATAAGGATATTTGACCTCTCTAGTATTATCTTGGGGTAGGGTATAGTTCACCCTTGGGTGTTGTTGAAATTAATAATCATGGGACCTCTCTTGAGGTTATTGGGGAAGAATTTTTGATGCATATTTACCTAACAATTGAAATAGTGCCTTATAAGGCACTTGAATTCATAAAATTGTATCAAATCTCTCACTTATAATATGTGTTTCGTAGTCAAGTTGCCTAAGGATGGTAAAAGGAATTATATGTGTGGAATAAAACTCTCTGGAGTGTCTGGAATTCGTAATTGTAGAGTAAGTTTCATATGAATTACAATTGTTCTAAAATGATGCCAACACTGAGACCAAAGTATAAATCGTAAATGTAATTAAAATAGAGGGTAAATGAGATTAAACTACAGAATTATTGTTAAAAAAATTTATATGCACCTTGAATAATGTCAAACCGAGCCAAAATGCCTAATGCCTGATCATAAAATGAATGAAGATAAAGGAGAATATCACTGGTGATCAAACATTTTTTCAAAATGGGAAAATACGACTTTGAGGCATGAGAACATGCTTCAGTACACGTAAATGTGGTTTAAACAACGATGTAAAATGAAATAATGAACATGTAGCTTTGAGAATGAAATATATTCTTATATGTTAAATGTTCTTTAAATCCACAAGGTTAAACAATGGAACTTAATTAGCACAAAGATGTAACCATGAAAATGATGTGTTGTGGAATATGGCTAACCTTAAAGTTCTCGTGTGGGGTTAAGTCTTTGTAGCATGTTCATCCTTTTGAGTAAGTTTGCCAATAGTGTGCTCTGGAGTTACCTCGTTGTCTACGCGGGTCTATGCTTGGATAAGTGTCTCAAGTGATGTTGACTTATTCCATTTGAGCCCAAGTGGTGTCGTGTAACAAGTAATAGAAAAAACATTATTCTGGTAATTTTACTGTTGCTTTTGGGTATGTAAATCGTGGGCATGATAGATTCCAATTGGGATACCATCTCCCTTTGGCTTCGCCTATTATCTTCCTTTTGAATCCACTTGCATTTTGCATTCCTCTCAGTTGTGTGTGGCAAAGTTTTTTTGAAATATACTCCATCGAGCAATTTCTCAAGCCTTTCAATGACAATTTTTTGCCTTTTATTATTGAATACCCAAAAAGTTATCGCTTCTTCGATGGATCAACATAATTGCGAGAACTAAAAGTGGCGAAAAATCAAAGAATTATGTTAGTGTTTTTTCTAAATCCTATTATTCTTCTGTTTCTCATGAAAAACAATCCATCGATGACATTTTAAGCTCCTGGGAAAAATTCTCAACACGAGGAAGGTGAAGAGGTTTGCCTACTCTCCTTCCAAATTTTTCCTCCCCTTTAATTCTCCTCGCTCTATCTCCTTCTTCAACACCCTACGTTTTCCTGCAATGTTTTTTCTTTACTTCTTCCGATCGGTGTATCCATTGCACTATCCGCGTGCGATTGTTAGTTGGGTACACAAAGATGACAGTAATTGTGTGTTACTAGGTGTATGAATTGGGTGCACAAATGTCCCCCTATGTTCAATCATACATTAAGACTTTTTTGGACAACAAGATCACGCGTAGCCAAAACATGGTTGTGACGATAACACAAATTTAAAGTAACCCCTAAACACTGGAGGATTGAACTCGGAAGATGAATATGTCGACGCATTAGATGTCCTTGGGCGTCCCATGCTCAAAATCATAAAAAGTTCTAAAGAGGAGAACCCCTCTCAAAGTTGCTTAGGTCATAAAGGGCAAAACGAACACCGAAAACATCGAATCCGTACAATCCATATTAGCAACATTTTTAATGCAAACTATTGCTATTGCGGGAGTGCTGCTTCTGAACACTCAGTTGTAAGCACTAAAAATAAACATGGCCTCTGGTAGAGCCGGAAAAGCTTCGCGCACTGGATCTGTAACAACAACAACAACATTAACGTCCTCTGCAATGGAGGTCGATGGGGAAACCCCTCTTACAACAGATCAAACAAATAAAAAATACTCTGTCAATGGTATGCCATAATCTAATCTCATCATTTGAAGTCATCTTCTCATTTCGTATTTTAAAAAGTTTTAATTCTCCCTCTTTTGTTTTAACAGTTTTGCAGCTTCTAAAGATTGCGCAATCCCAACATGGATTGCGCCATGGAGATTACACTCGCTACAGGTATGTAGTAATGTATTTCCACATTATCAAGGTCAAGGTCAAATTTTAGCAGCCCCTTTCATCAATAGGCCATTTACAAGGTTTTGCCAAATTATTAAAATTTCTAGCATGTTTAGTCAAGGAAGGTGACGACAAGGTTTCGTTGCATTTGTCGACATTTTTCATTAATGGATTCGGAATTGAATATACAGACAATTCCGTTTTCTTCTCTCAGGGTTTTTAAAAATTTAATCTGGTACTTTCTCCGTCTTTTAGGTTAACCTTCGGTTAGTTGGCTTGATCAAGGGATATGCCTTCCGTCAAATAGATCCAGGGCTTACACCCGGCCTTGTCTGCAAGGGTACGCCGCATCCAGCCAACAAGTTGGTTGCTGAATTTTACCTAATTTCAACACTTTATCATGTCTCCTGAAATTTAAACCTCGGGCTCTATCATGAAAGCCACAATGCTTATACAGACCTCGCCCCCTTTGTCAAAATTGAGCATTTAGCTGTCAGTGGAAGATTTTCCCAACTAAATGTAGTGATGAAAAGGAGTTCTGATGATATTTTTACTCTTCATTAAAAGCTCTCAGTTTTATATTGATTAGTCCTACTTTTGATTAACTATTTATTTATTTAGTCTGATGTCCTGCTAGACATTTTATGAGGAGTGAAATTTTGGAGAGATGCATATATTCTTCCAATAACAGTAAGGGCTGTTTTTAAGGTTACCGTCAAGCCAGGCGAACAATGGCTGTAGCATGGAATCCCACAAGAGGATTTCTTTCTATTTACCTAATGTCTTGTTCAAATTTTGCACCCTTTGGTGTCGACCTCATGATCAAGCTCGGGATAAACTGGACCTTGCCAAGCCACCTACATCCCGAAGCACATAATTTGTCACTGAAATGTAAAACTTATAATGAACTTAAGTTAATGGATTAATTAGAAACCTATGGTGACATGGCAATGAAACCTTGGCTGCACTATAACATTTAGCTGTAGCCTTGCGTTTAGGTTTTTGTTTCATGATTAAAGGTTCTAAAGTCAGTGTCTAGATGTAGTCTAGCTTTTAGTTTTTTAATTTTTATTTAATGATCAAGGTTTTTAATTCACTATTTCTTCTTTTTAATGTTTTATTCTGATACGATGTGGAAATCATTGGGTGTTCTCTATCGTGTTCTTGGCCATGGCTTGGTGCAGGAGGTACTGTTCTGCGCGGTTACGGCGGCTCTACAAGTCATTGAAAATCACACATGGTCGTGGAAAGTATTCTCGAAAAGCAATAACTGAGTCCAGTGTGACAGATGTAAGGTTGGTAACAAACCGTCCGTCCTATTTTCTTGTTTTCAGACATAACTTCTCCAAAGGCATAGGTTTTTCATTGCTAGTATCTTGCTCTTGTACCAATGGGCCTGTTTACCGCTTGTTAGCCAGTATCATTCTTTAGATTTAATTTCCATTTTTCCAAATTTCATGGTCTATTAAGGTCATATGTATTAATGTTTGAATTTGAAGTTTTTTCTTTGTGACCTGATGAAAGCTGTTACGAGATGCACGTGAAAAGTTATTTGTAGGTTAGTTAAATTCTATTTTAAGAAGTTTTCTCAATCGTAATGTCCCCTTTTCCAATCGAAGACCTTTGGCCTATTTTGTCAACCCGACGGCCAAAGGAAAAATATAAGGGTGACTTAAGTTTTATTAATTTTATTATATTGTGCAAAAAATTACAATATAATAGCACATATAATAAATTAATAAACTTAACATTAAAATAGAACCTAGAAAAGTACATCAAAAGAAAAGCACTTATTTAATTTGTATTTTCTAGGGAAAATGGCGACTTGCCTTAAGGGGAAAATGGGAACTTAGAAAGGATAAAACATTTCTATTGTGTATTCCCTCTAGGGAAAAGCGACCAGCCTTGGGAGAGAAGAAAATAATTATTAAATACCTTTTGTATTCTCCCTAAGAGAAATGGAGGGTGGAAAATGCATCGAAAGAATCATACAAGCTGATTGGTGGTCTTGAAGGTTGTTTTGGGTCTCTTCTTCCTTTAAAAGGAGAAGTAGACTTGCTTGAGAGGCATTCCATATTCATTTGATATATTTCTGAATTGTGTTGAAGCCTGAAGCTTTCACCAAAAATATTCTAAGGACGAAAACCCTTAGTATATTGCCTCTAGAGGACGAAAACCCTCTTAGAGTTTAGGAGGAATTTCTGCGCTGGATTTTCCATAGAGCTTACACAGAATTTCAGTGTTTTTCAGCGGTAATTATGGAGTTTTTGCAATAAAAAGTTGATTACCAGAGTTGCAGCAGTGCTGTACTGATTTTCTCTAATGGAGCGACTCAAATGTGGCTGTTATGTGATGTTTTGAAGTCATTCTAAGGTCTGATCCTTGCTGCTATCTGTTGTATTTATTTTTACAACTCAGGAGAAGGTATTTTCAATACTGTGGATGGATTTATATTACTGTTTCAGCCTCTTTAGATCTGCAGATTTCTGATATAAATTTCAGATTAATGATAACTCAGAAAAGTCAGATTTTATATGTATTTTACGCTGCCAATACGCACAGGTCAGATTTTATTTGGTTTGATTGCTGTTGTACAGTTGGGAATTTTATATACCAAACTAGCCGCATTTTTTCAGATCTGCATTAGGGAAAGTGCCATAACATACGAAAAATCTGTATTTGTTGTTCTGTTTGATTTAAAACTCATTGGAGCGTAAAGAGATCCATTTGGGGATCTTTCAGTGGTATCAGAGCAATGTTCCTCCCACCTGGAGGGTTTTTGATTTGATGCAGCCACGAGAGGTTGGTGATAGAGCTGAATCATGGGAGTTAGACAAAAGCTTTCCATGGAATATGGATAGCGATCTTCTTAGGAATGATTAGACACCCATCAGCAGATGATACAGACCATGCAACAGATTATGCAGAGAATGGATGTGGATAGGTCAAGAGGTAGAGAGACAGTTTGAGGGTCAGACAAGATCGGAGGCCTAGATCATCATCATTTTCTATTCACAAAGGTCCAACACCACAGGACAAAGAAGCAGAAGTGATTAGCATATTTGAGGAGTATAGCATTCTTCCTCAAGATGTTAAGGAGAATTTTCCTTTCATGGACTACATGGACATGCACCCAAGTATTGGCTACAAGACTGAGCAGGCAAGGAAGGAATATCACACTATAGCTTCTAAATGGTTGACACGTAGAATGACTAGAGAGTCTTCACATATGGATGATACAACTCTTCATGAGAGGGCTTTGGTGTCTTCAAATTCCAATGAGGTATGCAAAAATTTATATGATGAATTTGATAGTGCTGATTTGAATTTGGTCATATCATCTACACATGGAGAAAAATCACAGCCATGGATGTTCTGAACAAAGGCCTATGATTTGGGAAGAGGTTGATGCTTGCAATGAAAGCGTGAAGGAGGATCCCAAGAGTCTGATTTGGGACAGCATTAATTTATCTCCCTACTCTCATGAGATGGCAGCCCTTACACATGGAGAAAAGAATGAAGAAGAATCTACAAGTGTTGGCATTCAAAGTACATGTGCTGGATATGAAAATTCCACGGAAGATGCACTTGTGAAGCTTGAAGACATGGCAAAAGAGTATGATAGGTATTCTGATTTTTATGACAGCAGTCATGTTTCTTTACCCCATCATGAGAGGATGCTCATTTTACATGAGGATGACAATGCCATGGGGTCTTCCATAGGTGGCATCCAAGAATTGGGTGTTAAAAATGGGTTTTGTGTGATGAATTCAAGTCATAAGAACTCTGATTTTTTATATCAGACTTGGGAGGATGTGACAAAGACACAACTTTTGTGTGATATGTGGTCACAAAAAGCCAAAGAGGCTAGATTAGTGGCTGCCAATGCAAGACAACATCTTCAAGGAGTCAAAGAAAAGATCAATCTCATCAACATAGCAAGGCACAAAAGGATTGATGAATGCGTGGAAGAAGATATGCCGTCTCATTTATCGCAGCAGCTGGTTCACAACAATATTCATCCCATTCCAGACAAGAATGAAGGGGAATTGGTGCAACAAAGTCAAGCCATTGTGAAGTCCAAGATTGACGTGGATGTTGGCGATACTCCAAGGTATGATAAACATAATAATGGTTCTTATTTATTGCTGCCTAGTCCAATCTATTTTCATCATAGGATGCATGATATGGTAGAAGATGAAGTCTTCATTTTGGAGTTTGTTGAACCATTGGTCCAAATATATGAGCAACTTGTTGAGGGAATATGGTGGCAAGTTATAGCTCACTTGACAGGAACAGGGGCCAGGCTGGTAGAACATTTCAGCATGTTTTGTCTCTTGTGCATGACACTTGGACAAAACAAGATCAGAATTGCTTGAGGGCAAGCAATCTCGGGAAGGGAGGACTGTAATGTCCCCTTTTCCAATCGAAGACCTTTGGCCTATTTTGTCAACCCGACGGCCAAAGGAAAAATATAAGGGTGACTTAAGTTTTATTAATTTTATTATATTGTGCAAAAAATTACAATATAATAGCACATATAATAAATTAATAAACTTAACATTAAAATAGAACCTAGAAAAGTACATCAAAAGAAAAGCACTTATTTAATTTGTATTTTCTAGGGAAAATGGCGACTTGCCTTAAGGGGAAAATGGGAACTTAGAAAGGATAAAACATTTCTATTGTGTATTCCCTCTAGGGAAAAGCGACCAGCCTTGGGAGAGAAGAAAATAATTATTAAATACCTTTTGTATTCTCCCTAAGAGAAATGGAGGGTGGAAAATGCATCGAAAGAATCATACAAGCTGATTGGTGGTCTTGAAGGTTGTTTTGGGTCTCTTCTTCCTTTAAAAGGAGAAGTAGACTTGCTTGAGAGGCATTCCATATTCATTTGATATATTCTGAATTGTGTTGAAGCCTGAAGCTTTCACCAAAAATATTCTAAGGACGAAAACCCTTAGTATATTGCCTCTAGAGGACGAAAACCCTCTTAGAGTTTAGGAGGAATTTCTGCGCTGGATTTTCCATAGAGCTTACACAGAATTTCAGTGTTTTTCAGCGGTAATTATGGAGTTTTTGCAATAAAAAGTTGATTACCAGAGTTGCAGCAGTGCTGTACTGATTTTCTCTAATGGAGCGACTCAAATGTGGCTGTTATGTGATGTTTTGAAGTCATTCTAAGGTCTGATCCTTGCTGCTATCTGTTGTATTTATTTTTACAACTCAGGAGAAGGTATTTTCAATACTGTGGATGGATTTATATTACTGTTTCAGCCTCTTTAGATCTGCAGATTTCTGATATAAATTTCAGATTAATGATAACTCAGAAAAGTCAGATTTTATATGTATTTTACGCTGCCAATACGCACAGGTCAGATTTTATTTGGTTTGATTGCTGTTGTGGGAATTTTATATACCAAACTAGCCGCATTTTTTCAGATCTGCATTAGGGAAAGTGCCATAACATACGAAAAATCTGTATTTGCTGTTCTGTTTGATTTAAAACTCATTGGAGCGTAAAGAGATCCATTTGGGGATCTCCTGGTTTTCCTTCCTCGGTGTCCTGTTCTGGGCAATCCCTCATTACTTTTCTCAACATCTTTTAGTTGCAGGCAGTGTTATGTGGTGAATCCCCCATTTCCCAACTGACCCAGACGTTTTAGGGACTCGGCAATGAGGACGGAATGTACCCCTCACGTATCTGAGCTGGCCGAAAATAAAGGGAACATCCCTGGACTTCTAGGGACGTTTCTGAGACCTCCCCATTTTTTACACAGTTGGGGGATGGCACAAGGGATACTTTGATGTCCCCGTCATGTTTGGTGGATGTCTCATTGTTCCCTGTGGCTGTTGAACATAGTAGACCCCCAAAAAACAAACATTCCGGGGATGTCCCGGCATTACCCGTGGGACCCAGAAAAAAGAAAAAAAGAAGGAAAACGCACTAGAAAAAGAAGCATATAAAAAACACTCAGCGGTTGGTATTGTAAATAATTGTGAGCTTTGACATTGCTTTTGAAACTATTGGATAAGGAATCCATTATTTTTTTATAAATCTGGAAACTCTTGCCTTATTTTGCGATATTCAGTTGCAAGTATCCCGCAGATTTCTTAAACTTGTCATTGATCCCAGGGTACCAATGTTGTGTAGTCCTATTGACTTGAAGTGATACATGAACCATGACATGAGAAGACCTATGTGTTAATCATAGGGTTAGGGTTATGATTGTAGGTTAGTTATTCCTTACAGCCATATACAGCCAAACTTCTATGTATCATTTAAAATTTTTGTATGGACAATTGGGTTTTGCCAGAGAAGGCAATTTGTGTTCTTATTTTTAAGATGATCCTTTTTTTAGCATTAGCTGAAAAATCACATTTGGGTAGAGTAATTATTATTAGCCTTAAACAATATTACAGTGTAAGATCAATCATCAAACTATGTTTCAACATGAACTATTGGAAACATGGGGAACAGTACATTAGGCAAACTGCAAGAAACCATCATTGTCCTTGTCCTATGATTATATGAAACATCCCGTACGCAATGGATAATCATAAATACTTTCATATAATACAGAAAAGTTACAGTAGGCCATCATATGTTTACATTGGACTTTTACCCTCTTAATTTTGTTATGACTTACAACCGCTTGAACATGATGAACATTGAGCTAACAATGGCACTTGCTGCCGCACTCAATCGACACTAACAAAAGTTACTAGCAGCCATTTCTGTGGACTTGTTGGTTAGAATGCATAACAACGTGAATTGCACCCTGAAACTGAAGCAAAATACGAACGTCCTTACGGTAAACAAGGTGCTTGAAATTGTTTCTAAGTCGGCCATAAGGCCGCCGCCTGGATACATATTAATATTAAAAGTTATATGACAAGCTCATAATCACTTAGTATACAAGTCCTCTACCATTTTTAATATGGGACGTCTAATTTACTTGTATGCACATGGTGGATTTATTTTTAAATTTATCTGTATATTTTTAATAATAATTTTATATATTATTTTAATAGCCGTCCCCCCGCCGTCCTAAAATTTTGGAAATTTTTGCCGTCACAGAAAGTCCATCCCCACGTCCCGCCGTCCCGCCGTCCTAGAGTCTTAGGTAACTATGCACTTATAATCTCTTTAGGCACCAACCTACTAGATGATTAGCCAATCCCTATAAGCCAAGCACCAACTCAGCTCAATTCGTGAACACCAACCCACAGTTGTAGATAATACAAGTCCCCAATTCATTGTAGTAGGCACCTAGACCTCAGGTTCAATATGGATCCAATTTGGCACCATGACTGGACAACTCGGAAGATTGAAAAATCATCAACCGGATGATAGGCTATTTCACAAACCATATCTCTTCTATTCATTCTCATCAATGATTACTGTTTTCCTTCATAAAAATTTGTCCTTCAGGTAAAAATCTGCTCTTCACTCACACTTAAAAAATTTTTCAAGAGATGTATCAAAGAATTCATTTCTCTTGTTCAGGAACCTTTCTTCATAACGAAAATGCTGCCAAGCAGCTATTATAATAAATCCTGTAAAGAGCTTTCATCCTGAAAGAATTGAATGTTAGAAACATCCAAATATATGCCAACATATGTACCAAATATCTAAATGTAATTCAATCACTCATTGCTGCATGAGGAAAAAAAATTTGATTGTATTAAAAGTTTCCCAAACATGAGCGCCAAAATGGGGGCATTTTCAAATGGGCCTTCTAATTAAATGTTGTCCCTTAAATAAATAGCTGCAACTTTAGATAGATGAATCAACATGCTGGGACAGGATGTGATTTTTGCCCAGCATCAATCAGTTCATAGTTATATTAAATTTGATCACACGATCGCTGTACTAGCCAAATCTGATCGTTGTGACAGATGTTGTACACTCTCCTTTTACATTCACTGTTACTGTATTAATATCGGTCGTGTCTAGTGTTGGGCTCGGACTTGCCTTGTTTGGGTCACTTGGGTTCCGGACTTGTGTCTTCAAATATTTAGATTTGAGTCGTTGCTGCCACAGCACAGTTATAATCTGATCATGCACTTTTTAATCCGATCACTGTTATTAGGGAAATCAGTTTCAGCTTTTTGACCACTTTATTTGAGGGAGACAAAAGAACTGAAGCGTACCTTCCTACAGATAGATTTTGGAAAGTGAAATTATAAACAATGAGCAATTAAATGTTCCACATACTTATTTATATTGCGCCAAATCTTTTACGAATGGGAACTCATTACCTGAATAATACGTATTGCCAAATTGAAACACAATGTTAGATGATATAAGTCCAACACTATACAACTATTGGCTGATCAGTCATAATATCTGTCTTAGGACATTGGTAAATTGTTTATTGCATATGTCTTGCATGTGAAGGAAACCCTTGGCAACTATTGTATGTAGATGTGCAACCACTTTCCAGGTGTCCCTTGATTTAACTGGCCTCAATAGGTCCTTGGCTTGTACATACCCTTGGCATATTGTGTGTGCAAACACTTTTGTGTCCCTTGTATGCAGCCATTTGATCACTTTTTATGTGACATTGTGCACTGACAGTTTTTGTGTAAAGAAAACTTGTATGTCTCAACTGTGTTTGTTACCCTCTAGCATGATTTATACTGACCAAGGAAACTCTTGACTCATTCAACTCCAAATAAAAAATAAAGGATTTTGGAAACATCACTACTGCGAAAATATATTTCTCCAATACAATTGATCTGCAAGGACGGGCTTACAGTGAACAAATTTAAAGAGATTATGCAGAATCACAGAATAGCTCTACAGTTTCATTATATTCCAAATTGACAATTCTCAAATGCACTTAGACAGAACTTTGTGAGTACAGTAGTGTCGTTGGGAACATAAACGACAATTTTGAGCGATGACTCATGATTTTAGATACAGTCGATGAATACGAATTCTCAGAAAGCAAGAACAACAATGGACACAAATGCTTTTAACCTGGAAACCTCAGTGTGGAAAATAAGTTGCAGCAGCTCAGTTTTTCACGATCTTCCTTTGGCCAAAAACAGTTTACAAAGAGGGCAGTGGTTATAATTACAGAATTCACTACATGTTATGTTGCAAAATTTCAAGAGGCATGATTATTGTAAGCAGACTCTGATTTTAAAGAACCCTCAATTAGATAGCTCAAAACTGCCAATCAAAACTGCTGAACTTTAAATGCTAGAATCTACAATCACATACAATAGAGAAACACTAACTGAAAAATACTCAGATCTGCTCCAAATCACATCACTGTTTTATTAATCAGAAAACAGAAGCTACAATGCTTTGGAACACCATCTAGAAAAAGCATTTGCACTGAATGAAAAACTGAATGAATAAAACACCTACCCTAGGCCTTCTTTTATAGCTGAAGAAGAGACCCTAAAAATAGCCTGGATCCTAAAACTGGATCCATCCCAAAATTAAATCAACCCTTGACCTAATTTTATCCTAGGGATTTGCGCCCTTAAATAGACAAAGTCAAACTTTACAAAAGCAAACTGCTAAATAAAGAACTGCTATTCTAAAACTGGAAAACAAACTACATAAAAGCAACTGCTAAATCTGGACAGCCAAGAATAGGACTGCCAAGATTAGGACTGTTCTCTATGACTGTACGCTCTGCTGAAGTGTGCCCAGGTTCCACACGTGTGCCTTGCTGGAGGACGCATTTTGAAGTACCATAATCTAACACTCCCTCTTACTGAGGAATGTGTTCTCCACCAATCCCAATCTCTTTGGGAACATCTCGAACTTCCCCTTAGCTAGAGGCTTCGTCAGAATGTCTGCAACCTGCTGATCTGTTGGAACATAGTCTAGAGCAACCACTCCCTTCTGAACTCTGTCTCTGAGAAAGTGATGTCTGATGTCAATGTGCTTGGAGCGGTCATGAAATATTGGATTCTCAGAGAGTTTGATACAACTTTGATTGTCACAATAAATGACTGTAGGCTCCATTTTCTCACCTATCAGCTCTGCAATCAACTTTCGAAGACAGATGGCTTCACAACTAGCAATTCGCTGCCATGTACTCTGCCTCTGCTGAACTCAATGCCACTGAAGTCTGCTTCCTACTGAACCAGGATATGACTCTTGAACCCAAAATTAAGCAACATCCTAAAGTACTCTTCATGTCACTTGCATCTCCTGCCCAGTCAGAATCAATGAATCCATGCAACATCAACTCATCATCCCCTGCATATCTCAGACCAAAATGTATTGTGCCCTTCAAGTATCAGAGCACATGCTTTGCAACAACCCAATGAATCTGCCTCAGCTCAACCATGAACTGGCTCAAAGTGTTCACTGCAAAACATATATCTGGTCTTGGTATTAACCAGATACATCAAGGACCCAATCAATTGTGTTTGGTGAAGGATCTACCAAATCTGAATCCAAGTCAACATGTAACTTCAGATTTGGTATCATAGGAGTGGTGATGGGTTTGCAATCCATCACTGGGAACCTCTTCAGAATATCAACTGTGTATTTTCCTTGCCCAAGGAAAACCTCACTTTTTCTCTGCCACACCTCTAGACCCAAGAAATAGTGCATCAGTCTAATGTCCTTCATGTCAAATTCTTTAGCCAACTCTTCCTTGCACCTTGCAATCAGCTTCTTTGAACTCCCTGTAAGTATCGGATTGTCTACATACACGAACAAAACCAACAAATCAGATCCATCAAATAAATAATACAGATTGGGAAATGCAGTTGTTTTGGTGAAGCCCAAACCTAACAAGTACTCATCAATCTTGGAGTACCAAGCACGGGGTGCTTGCTTCAGCCCGTAAAGAGCTTTCTTCAACTTGCACACATGGGTCTCTCGCCCATGCACTCAAACTCTCGGCTGATTAATGTACGCTTCTTCCTCAATCAGGCCATTCAAAAAAGTTGTCTTAACATCCATGTGATGTAACTGCCAACCAAAAATAGCCTGCTAAAGACATAATGGGGGATAGAAGTATACCTGGCAACTAGATGCAAAGGTCTTCTCATAGTCAACTCCCTCTCTCTTTGAGAGAATCCTCTAGCTACAAACCGAGCCTTGTACTTCTCTATTCAGCCATCAGCTGCATGCTTCACCTTGTACAACCACCTGGAATCCACCACTTATTTCCCTGTTGGTCTCAACACTATCTCCCACACATCATTCTTCATGATGGAGTTGTACCCTCCACCATGGCATCCTGCCATACCTGCTGCCCTGCTGCCTCCTCATAAGCGGAAGGCTTTGCATCAATGATGGAAGACATTAGTGCAACATAGTTGGGAAAACATTTTAGGAGGATGACTTACCTGAAAAGAAGTCTTTGGAGCACCAACTTGTTCCTCTAAAATGCAATGTCTGTTGAAGACCATTTAGGCTTAATTTGGTTGTCCTGAGGGGTAAATTTGTCTCTGTGCCCATAACTGTACTTTCCTGATATGAACATGTACTCCCTGAAACTTATGAATTTGGTATCAGAAGTAGATTAATTCAAAGAAAAGGAGACAGGCAATAACTGCATTGTTCAAAACCACACACAAAGAATTACCCTTATAACCTCAACATGATCACATTTCTGTTATCAGTTAAGTGAAGTACCAATGACATAACTCTCTAAAACACTTGGATCAGTATTCACTAGGATACCCAAGACCTAGGGCCTTTCTTAATGCCCTAAATAGAAACAAACAAGCAAGTTTGTCCCGAAATTTGTACAAATAATCAAGCCCATAGTTGTTATAGTCATTAGAATCTATATGATCGTGCCATCATTTCCTGGTACTTGATCATCAAGCTCCATTGATTGGTGAATGTGGTTGTCGTGAATCTGCAGGAAGAGGAGTCAGACTTTAATTATCTCTTGAATCATGGTCTGGACTGCAGTGGAACATAAATCATATGTGGTCCATAAACATGTATATCATTGGATCGCTCTACCAACTCATAGGAACTAACTATGCCATCATGTGGTGTCAATTGAAGAGCTACGTCAGGATACGGGTACTATAGTATCGGGTTGGAGTATGGATACGATATGCATATGTAATTTTAAAAAACCCTTGGCTATACGGTACGTCTCAAATGGATACGTCTGTACAAATGGGATGCTATGGTTGCACTTTAATAGGTTGCAGGCATGGTCAATGCCCAAATCATTGAGATTGGATCCGAAGCTGGTCACAGCTTGGTTGTAAGGTGGGTCGTGGAGGCATATTATGTAATGTTTGATCTAATTGGGTTCTCATAAGGAACACGTCTTGCCCATGCAATAACCAACTCTTGTTGATTAATGTATATACTTCCTAGGCATTGGTGCCATGTCAAAAAAGTTGAATAGCTTGCATCATATGTGATCCAAGGGCATCCAAATAAAAATAGCAAATGCTTCATTGTGAGGTATAAACTAGTAAACCATGTGGCAACGTCTTAGCAAAAGGTCTCCCATAGTCAAAATTCCCTTCAAGAGAATACTCTGAGTTCATTGACCGAGCCTTGTACTGTTATTCTGTCGTTGCCATCAAACTGCATGTAATTCACTTTGTTGTCCACCTCGAATCCACCATTATTCCCTGTTATCAACACTATTAAATCCCAGTGCACATCATACCCAAAACATGCTGAAGTAAGGTAATACTCCCCTTGTAGCAACATTTTTGCCTTACCTTTTGGCATCTATTGTTTATCATAACATTGAAATTGGATGTGACATCAATGAAGGAAAGACATGTAGTGCAACAGCTTGTTAAGAGACATCTTTAGGGAGGATGATAAACATAATGGTAAGTCGTAGTGGATGCTCGCAATTGGTGTGTACCAATTGGTCTCATCAATATGTTGACTAACATCAGGCTCTAGCAGCATATGAAAGAAGAGAAAGTGTTTCGTGATAGGCCATAAACGTACTTTCATTACTCCTCTTGAACATTTCCACTTCCTGTATAACATGAATTTCGGGAGAGGATCAACATGTACTGTCCAACACTTCGTTTGGCATGCTATGACATCAGTATGCAAATGGGTGTCTAACTTAGTTTTCCCATATTGAGAGACCTGGCACATACATTCTGACGGTTATGGCTTGTACAACTGATCATAAGTCTCTAATCAACCATATTAATACACTAAGTATCAACACCCCTATCTTAATGACTAATTTAGGTGTACCATATGTCTCATGCCGAAAGTACACAAATTCTCAAGCCGCATATGCCAGTGCATTAGTTATTTGTGCCATAGGTGGTACTTCGAAATCAATTTATACATTGTTGTTTGTAAGGTTTCCGAAATAAGGACCACAAAACAATCACATTGGTACGTGAGAACATAATAATTAGCAAGTGGTCCATTATTCTTCGTTACGTGATTCATTGACTAGTCCAATCAATCTTCAATGATCCTTCAGAAGGAAGCGAGTATAGTATTTGTAACCTTATTGCAGACTTAGGTTGCCTTTTATTGTTTTCATGAAGATCCTAGTTGCCATACATTTGCTTCCTTGAATATTTCACATAGAGTAATTCTTATATATCTCATTAATAGGTAAAAGATTTTTGTTTATGTAAAAAACATACCCAAATATTCTTGGACATCTGTATAAGCTACAATATATATTCATATATTTTATGTACATCTCCACATCCTCTAACATTGAGTCCAACCTGTTAGCATATGCAAAACAGAAGATAAGAATTGAGAGAAGACTTGAATGCACATGTTCAAACCAGTGTCAATGTTTATACTATAAGAAGAGGTGGTTACAATTCACGTGGCTGCCATAATAGTTAACTGAATAACAACTAATAATTGCATTACAATGCTCTATATTTTAACACCCCTCCTAATGACTAAACTGGAAACAATACTAAGTTTATCCCGAAATTTGACAAATGTTCCTAAAGCCCACATGTTTAGTCATTAGATATATAGACTGATAGGTGGTACTTTGAAATCAACAGTTCATTGTTGTGTTGCGGTTGTTGAAAGGAGGACCGGAAAACAAGAATCTAGTCGTGTGAACAAAGGATATGGCAAGTGGTCCACTGATTCTTTGTTACAAGTGGATTCATTGACTAATGATGAATCGTCAATGGATGAGAGTGTCAGCCCCATCTCCAGAGTGCTAGAATGAGAAACTCGGAGAGGTGGATTGAGAAATTTGTTCCAGGCTTGTGTAGCCTGCTGGAGTCTATACAGAGACTCAATTAGCCTGCAATCGAAGTCACCTTGACCGTGTCCTTGCAACACCATGTAGTGCTCATCCAACCTTTTCAGGAAGAGAAATGTGACCATCTGTGTAGTGGAAGTTAGAACCAACTCTGAAATAGTAGGAGAAACAAACATCTCCGTCTCAACAGTGGGAGAAATAACCATCTCCGTAGTGGTAGGAGTGAGAACCAACTCCTCCGTCTCATCTATTTGCTCATGTTGGGAAAGGTCTTTCACAACACAATCAAACTGTTCACACTCTACTGTCCTTCGAGCAAGTACCTCTGAGTGAGTGGCTTGGCATGCCATCTCACCATGCACCGTCAATGCATCTGGAATAGTGGAGTCTCCATCCACAACAAATTGTTCTTCAGAATGAGGAAATCCATCCTCCCAAGGCATGTCAACCTCCCGTACATCCTGTATGGTGGAGTTGTCCTCCACACGTGCATTCATGTTGATCGTAGCAAGATCAACAAGCCGATATTGGCCACCTTGCCCAATACCAAGGGCAATCATCCGTCTCTGTTTCACACTAGAGACAACACACTTCTTCCCGCAGAAATCCATATAAATATTGGGATTTTCAGTTAAATGACAAATAGATCGAAGATTCTTTTATAAAGAAGGTACATATCTAACATTCCGTACCAATAGTTTATGAGCATTATTCAATACAATGCATATATCTCCTATCCCTTCTACTGCAAGTGATTCTCCATCAGCTAGTACTACTGATTCAAAACATATATTTGCAGTAAATGAAACATACCAGTCCCTGTGACATGGAAAGTGTGCGGATGTGCCGGAGTCAATGATCCAACAACTAGTATCACTGTCATGCGAGCATGATGTCGTGTAAGACAATAAAGAGCATGCCGTCATCCGAATCCCGTTCTTTTGCAACTGCTGCCACATGTTCCTCATCACATGGCTTTTTGTTATGTTGCGAAAGATCATACTTCTGCTTCCGACAATCCTTCTTAAGGTGCCCAACCTTGTGACAGTAATACATGTGATGATCGAGTGGAGGACTCACCAGAATGATGTCTCCACTTTCCTTTTGATTGTGTGACAAGAGCACTCTTTGATTGGTCACAAATGGATTCTGCCTGAATTTGTCTCCACTCCTTTTGCAACATGTAGGAACTCACCTTGTCAAACGTGAGAGTTTGACTTTCAACCATTAAATGGAGTGCCTCCACAAATGACTCATACGAAGAAGGTAAGTTGTTTAGAACAAGAGCCACCATATCATCATCGTCCACCTTTTTGTTAATGGAAGATAATTGGTCTCAGAGGTCTTTCATCCAAAGTAGGTGCTCAGACAATGATCCACCTTCTTGTAACTTTACAAAAAGAGCATATTCTTCAGGTATAAAACCCGACTCTTTTCTGATGTTTGATATTTATCCCTCAGACTGGTCCACAACGTGCTTGCCATGACAGCATTCTGCACTTTCGGTATCATATCATTCGACAACATAATCAATGAAGTTCGCAGCAGGTTTGCCTTCTACTGTCTGTGATTATTTTATCACAATCATGAAATTTTGCAAGTGTCAGAATCTTATGGCTCCATACATTGAAGTTTGTGCCCTTTAATTTTTGCGAGTATGACAAAATTAGGTTCGATATATTTTCCATTTATTACTCCAAAACAACAGAAATAATAAAATAAATGTTTTGCCCACATAAACAAACAGAATGAGTTTTTTATTCAAATGTGTGACAGATGAACAACAGGGGAGGAAATATACCCTCTCAAAATCATAATAAGTGTGAAACAAGTTTCATACCCTTCGGGAATATGTTTTGTCTAGCAAATACCCTAGCAAGTGCCCTGACGACTATGAAAAATAGACTGCTCAAATGCTTCTCACGATTGCTTGGAAAGGAGACTGCACACCAACAAACACGACTGTTGAGAAATGTAGAATCTTTGCCTTATTTTGCCAGACTCGCAAATGCGACCTTTTCTCAAATTTGACTCTGTTTTCCTCAAATGCGACTGTATTTTGCCCTCGTATTTGGAGGATCACAAGTTTTGATGTCCTTGCGACATGTCTTTTGCCCTAAAAAAAGCAACATGCACGATTATAACCTGTGACGGACTTCTCGTATTGATGGACTGGAACAACCCACCGGCCACGATTTTGCCCACAAATTTGCTCTCGTCGACCTTACCGTTGACCTCACACACACCTCTCTGCAAGTGCTCCCTCCAATGGCGACTTGACTAAGGCTTTGATTCCAATGTTAGCAGAAGGAGAAACAAAGAAAGAGATGAGAAGGCAAAACTGTGCTGAAGCTCAAATGACACAGACAAAGTATTATTTATATTAGAGATGGTGGTTACATTTCTGTTATCGGTTATAGCGGGTATAACTACAAAACTGCACTAAAACCTAACAGTACACTATATATTCAACATGATCAACACATCGGGCAGCAAGTGTTGTCTCCTCAATTGTTGCTGGAAGTTCTCGGGACCTCAAAGACCATGCATCTTGATCCACCTTCACCTCCTGATTCACTACGATCTTCCTCTTAGATGGAACATAGAGCTCGTAAGCCTTAGGGGTCTCATTTTAGTAAATGGAATACCCTTTAAACTCGAGGGGTCAAGCTTTGTCCTCTTCTCTTCTGGACATGGATGGAAATTGGGCTCACAAACACTCTGAAATGAGAAACATCCAGTTTCTCCCTTGTAAAAGCTCCCTTTGGAGTAGTCTGTAGATTGTAACACTAGAAGCTTTGCCCAATGAAACATATGCAGATCTAAGTCATGAATGATACGCTTAGCAGTCTCTACTATGGACTTGTTCTTTCTCCATGCAACCACATTCTGTTGCAGATTGTATGGTGCTATAAACTCCCTCTTTGATTCTTGCTTCTCTACCCAAGGAATCAAAGCCATTAGAGGCATACACCCCACCATTGTTTGATCTCAATACCTTGATCTTCCTGCTTTTCCGGTTCCAAATAAGGATTTTCAAGCCCTTGAACCTGTTGAAGACCTCATCCTTGGTATTCATAAAATAAATCTAGGTCCTTTTGGAAGATCTGTCAATGAAAGTAACATAGTACAAAATTTAACTTGTCAATGAGGCTGTTGACATTGGTCCACAAATGACGTTTGAATGAATCAGATCTCGAATTCCCCTTGAATTGGGCTCACCACTTGGAAATGAGGCGTTGGCATGCTTGTTAGTGCACATCACTTACACACCCCTCTTTTCCACCTTAAAGCCATGGAATCCAATCATCATGTTCTTCAGAAGAGGCAACAATCCATAGTTTAAGTGCCCAAAGTATTCAGTGCCAAAGCTCGCACAAGATTGTTGTTGCTGGTCAATAAAGCTCTTTGCTTTATCAGATCTGCCATAAACCTGTAAAGGACAACCCTCTCAGAACTCTCTCTGGCCAAGAGTCAAACTAGGCTTCAGGACTATGTCTCCAGATGATTACTTGCTTGATTATCAAACTCAACCCTACACTTCAAATCATGTTAGACAAGAAACTGAAAGGATATTATTAGTGATACTAGGAACATATAGTACCTTATGCAGCCCCTGAGTTTCTCCTGCTGGCATGCGGAATGAGATAGACCTTATCCTAGTCACTAAGTACTTGGCATCATCACCAAGCTCCACCTGCATGCTGGATATGCCATTCCTTCAATCTGAAGAAGGCTTGTCCTATTCGAATTCACATGTCTTAGTTCTACTTGTTAACATACCATCCAATTACCTGAGATTGTGTTGGTGGAGATGGCACGGCACCATGGCTAAGCTTGTGTCAACCTGACAGTCAACTCATTTACTTTTGAAGCTTCCATACTTTCTAGAAAACTGTTTTTGTTGCTGGTGCTATGCTGTTTGCCCTCCATTTTTCTTCTCTAGACAGTGAGAAGCATTGGCCATACCATCAATTGAAGCACTTGATATGACTCAAATCCTTCTTCTGGTGATTAGAAGACCCTAATCTTCTTTCTTCTTCTGATCATTCCCAAATCATTTCTTTTCAGCCTTCCTCACCTTCACTGATGAGGGCCTGGTCTGGAACAACATTCTTAGAACTGTTTTGAGACTTTCTGTATATCTCATTTCTTCTCCAATGAAAACATCAACTTCTCCAGGTAACTTCATCCTGACCATAGATAACTTGAACAAAGTTGTGCCATGGTGGACTGAAGTCATTATCGCAATCCGGGCTATTTCATTATCTTTGACTTCATCACCAATTGCACCAATTTGATCTTTAAGCTCTGCTAGCTTCATTGGATAGCTTGCCTCCTGTATCTGTCTTGCTTAGGCGGGTACTGTTGAACTTGTTCATCAAAAGCATCGCCCTGGATACATTCACACTCTGTTACAAGGTTCCCAAGGCATTACACATCTCCTTGGTAGTCTTCTTGGTGGGGATATGAGGGATCCAATGGTCCTTCACTGAATGTCAATAGGATTCACTTGCTTCCGCTGTCTTCTTGTCGTACGCTGCCAGATCTTTGGGATATGTGAGAAGCATTACCTTGCATTCTCCACAAGGTACCATAATCTTATTTCTTCTAGGATATTCTGCAATTTTAACTTCCATGGAACATAACAGGATCCCTCCAACAAGTGTCTCTCTCTCACACTAGGAGTTGCCATTTTTGTAACTATTCAAACAAGCTTCAATGTACGATCACTGGAACAACTATGGTTTCACACCTTGCCCCTCACAGGTTAGACCATGCGCTGATTACTAACACAATATTGATTTGATCATTGAAGCTTGGACATATTGCCCACTGAAATCGACCAACAACTCTCTTCTCTAGAAAACTAGCCTCTCCATACATAGAATTTGGAAGATTTCAGAAACTGTGCTTTGATACCATGTTGAAAATACTTCTGCAGTCCCTTTGACCTACTTTTGTGGTCATTTGTCGGAGATTAATATATTTATCTTATCTTATCTACACCATTGTAAGTAGATCTTCTTAAAGAACCCTCAACTAGATAGCTCAAAACTGAAACCCAATCAAAACTACTGAACTTTAAATGCTATTGTCTATAATCTTATTCTTATATAATAGAGAAACCCTAATTGAAAAATACTCAGATCTGCTCTGTTAGCATATGGATTTGCACGCATGCAAATGACATGCAACAGTGTGGGAACGAAGTCCCTCCTCAATGAAGGTGAGGCTGCCTTTATTGAAAACCAAAACTGTATTTACATCTGTACATTCAAAATTGTATGTGGGGGGGGTTTTGGAACATCAATGGAAGAAAAGTGAATGAAGGAAATGGAATGAAATGAAAGAAAGGAGTGGAATGGAATGGACTGAAAGAACATGCAAGAGTTAGGTAAAAACAGAGCCTAATATTGCATGAAGAGAAAAGATGAATAACCAACACAAATAAAACGGAGTTTGAGTTAGCCAAACAAGAACATGCAAAAGGGAACACACATGAGCAAGTAGATAGTCAGAGCTTGATCACTGTGAACTAGAACAACTGATTGCTAATGTTGACAATAAGATCAAAGATAATATTTGCATGCAAGATTCAAACACCTAACATCTAATGAACATAAGAACACCAAATGTTACAAGAGACAATAAATGAGACACAAAGTTCTTATTCTATTAACTCCGAAATGTTTTTCACAAAGAACACAAAGTTTCTTCTTGAAACAAAGCTTGCACAAAAGTATCTTCTTCTCCTCTCTCAAAGTCACCCTTACAAATGAGCCCCTCACTTCCTTTTATAACCCAAAAGTTGGTTACAAAGTAGTTAGGGTTTAATATGATCATTAAATAAGGCACTTAAGTGACCTTTGACTTTTTCTAACCAACTTTTAAAAAGTGACTAAAAATAGAAACCACTTAAGTTAAAAGGTCATTTAAGGAAAAATACATAAATAAAAGAAATGGGTACATGTGGACCCCACTTAAATGACTTGTATGCACACGTAGACATCCTAGTCAGCAATGTGCCACCTAGATCAAGACACCTAAGATCAGTGCCTTATCCATTGGGCCAAGAGTCCGCCTATCCCGATCGTACGGGAATGAACTCATTGACTGTGCTCTGCAATCCTCCAAATGAAAAGAGTGCTGAGTTTGAAACTTGAGCAATTCATCCACCCCTCTATCTGAGCAATATCCTGGTGTGAGAAGATTTGTCTTCATTCGTATTCATATTCACAATTCTCCACATGCTCAAAGTACCTTTCCATGGTGAATTATTCATTTGTCACGAGACCGTAGTCGTTACGCCACCTTAGTTTATCAGAATCCAGCTTCTGGTCTTTCGCCATTGGGAAGATCTTCAATAGCCAAAATTGCGATTCACTGCCTGGAGTTATGTCCTTTTTCTTTGTCACCATCCCAAAGTGTTGATCTCCCGAGCAGAATTCGTGAGACTTCAGAGTCTTGGAAATCCATCTCCTTTTCCCCATTGTGAACGAGTGGTGTTGAAAAATCATCGAAGTGATTTATGAATTCGTTGACACACACCTTAGCGTAGTATTTGGTCTTTTTTGGAGTGATGGATTCTAACATTTACGCAATCGCTTCCAAGTTTATCACTATTGGCTTGATGACCCTCTTTCAATTCTTCAGGGTATCATGTAGCCAGGTGGGAACCTCTCCAAGTACCTCATTGTACATGGTTCTCGTGTTCGTTGGGAATTGATCTTCATCACGCTGAAGGGGATCACCTTTGGGTGTTGCTGAAATTGGATCTTCTTGTTGTGAGAAAGATGTTGTCGCCATTTTCTCCATTTGTGATGATTCTTCAAATGTAGGCAGTGAAAGAACCGGATCATCAACTTTTGGTTGAGAAGTTGTGACTACTTCCACAAGTTGGGCTGGTATATTTTGAGGTACTTCATCAACGAGTTCCACCTCTAGAAATTGTGTGATATAGATTACAGGTGCTTGCGCATGAACCAATGCTTTGAATTATAGTGTTGTGTTGTTGATTAGGCCTGAAGAATTAGGGCAATCATGCAAAGACGAATGATGACTGGAATGAGAAATTCTCGAGATGTGCTCCTTCTTCACTTAGGTGTTTAGACGACTCAACTCACGAATGAGCCTTCAATCATATCGCTCCTAGCTTGATTACGAGCTCATGCATTTTCAACTTGAATTCGAACTCCCATGGCGATCCATGCCCTTCGTGTCGTCTTACCTTCTTTCCAGAACCGAACTCCCTGAGTTCTTCTCTGGCTCAACTCACTTGAATACCGAGCTTAACCCGACATTTTTGAAAAGAATGGTTTTACCACAATGCTCACGGTTCTTCCTTATTATATAACACTTGTAGTAAGAATGTTTTGGCTTTGCCATAATAAGCACATTTGTACCTCCCAAACGATGAGAAAATGCTATTACCAATAAAGACCTAATGCTGCCATGATGATGACCCAGGTTCAAGCCCTCAGCATGTCGATAGACACCCTTAAGACTGATTCTTGGCCAAAGAGCTCCTCGGTATTTTGGCAGTGGATTCTACAATCCCGGCTCCAATCAACAAGTTTTTCTGAACCTGGTAAAAGAATACTTTTTTTTATTGCCTGATTGGATGTACATAATGGATGGGTATAAATATTGCCTATTGCCCTTTAGAGTCTCTTAAAGAGATCATTTACAAGTAACAAGGATGTAGTACACGGAACGGCCAAGCAGGTATTTTCAGAGTTGGCTTTCACATTCAATTCATTTCTAGGGGAAAAGAATAAATGAAATGCTGAACAGTATGAATCGTTTCATTCTGCGCCGTAATAACCTTCATCAGGTCTCCTGTTAACACTCTGTCACTTAATCGATTTTGATGAAGGTATAAAACGTTTTGAAGGAAAATCCCTGAATTTGAGGATGTATTCGGTACTGAGCAGATAACAAAATAGTTGGTCGATCTGCTTGTTGGAAGTGACTTTCCAAAATGAAAAGGCGAGTCAACTCAACTAAACCTTTATAGCTCGTGGTCATTCTTGTAGGATTCTACTATAGCTGACTGTGGTCATTGTTGTAGGATGGCCTGTAGCTTTCAGGAGCAAGTTTCTTAAGCAGCGCGCACTGTTATTGAACAAGATGAATAACATTCAACATTCCCCAGACTGTGCGCGTCCTGTCCCTGGGCGCGTGGGTTTTATGGCTGGGCGCGCACTGTTCACGTTTGCTCTTAAAACTTTGTCTTTGCTGTCTCTTCTGCGCACTGTGCACGTTTGGCTCTTCCTGCCCTTGCTGTCTCTTTCACGCACTGTGCACGTTTGGCTCTTCCTGCCCTTGCTGTCTCTTTCACGCACTGTTCACGTTTTCTCTTAAAACTTTGTCTTTAAAACAATGCGCATATATTTGCCTGGATTCTTCTTTCTTTTGCTGTGACTAATTTCTTTTGCTCACAATGGCGTGGGTTTCTCTTACATAATGTCAAACAAAATATTTTCTCTTCTGACTGACTTTTTCCACCGGGTTTGATGGAGGAAGTTACGAGGATTAATTCGACTTCCTCTCATCCCGGGTAGTGGCTTAACTGCCAGGGGAAATGGGAAAAGTAACGGGCAATTGCCAACGGGAATGGCAAAATGGGTTGGCAATCCCCGTCCAATTTCCCCATGTGGGAAATTGGGGAATTTTATGCCCGTTTGCCAATCCATGATTTGGCAATTGGCAAAGGAAAACCCGCGTCCGGGGAATTTGAAGGAAATTGCCAGGAAAGTGGAAATCCGGGTTTGGGATGCCAACCCGGCAGTTGGAAACAAAAGCTAACTTCCCCGGCACCAAAACTTGTCGGATGAATCTTAATTTATATTTATTTAATTAAATACTCCTTAAGTGATTAATTTAATCAAACAAGGAGCAATTAATTAATTAAATATTAATTAATTATTTTAATGTATTTTAATGCGTTTTATAGCCTGGCGGGAAGAGTTCTTGCCCGAAAATCACGAAACGAAGACCGAAACGATCACAAAAATAAGACGATCGCAAGGAGTCCAATGAACCATGCAAAGTAATACTTTTCAAAATTTTCTCATTTTTAATTATTTAATTGTCTTTTTTGACAATTTTGCGCAGTCAAAATTGGCTGATGTTGGATGATATATACTGTATTCACCATAATCTAACACTTCTGGCTTCCAGCACCATTCTTGCTCTCTTCTGCGAGCTTACCAATTGAAAAATTACCTCGAGTTGACTCTCACACACTCATGCTTTCAATTGGATTTGTGCCTCCTATTTATCATGCTTTGGGAGCCCTTTTGCGCACTAAAAAACCTCCCAAATGACTAAGAATTAAAGAGACACAGATACTCTGCTGTTACTTTGCTTGTACAAATTCTGTAGGCAAAATCACTAAGTGCATGGTGAAACCGCTGCCTGACAGCTGGTGTTTACAGAACCGCCCTTGAGGGAATCCATGATTACACACCTGCCCTTGAAAGGACATGCAGTTATGCAACAACTCTTGAAGGGAACCAGCGGTTATGAAACTGCTCCCTGCATACACTAGCGCTTTTGTCACCATACAAGAAATACTTAATTTGAGCTCTATTTATGACTGGTTCCTGGGATGAAGAGGTTTTAGTTTTACCAATCTTTATAGATTATGGATCGACAACTACATTTGGAATAAGCTAGAAACACTTTGACCAGTGCAAACTATTTTAAGAGTCATAGGAACAATGACGTAATAAGATATGAGTGACCTTATCACCTGTATAGTTAAATCTATTATGGTGTCAACACGTTCAAGCATCAAGACAAAATGTTAATATAAAGCTCCATGATATAGTTTTGCTCGAAGTCTACAAAATAAATAGACAAGTCACAAAATCCATGCATTTAAGCATGCTGATGACAATCAAGCATCTACTGCAGTGCTGTAATGTTTATACTACTACAACATCATAATAGATTTGTAATAATATCAACAAATATTCCATATCAACTTCTGACAGCATAATCTCTTCTTTCAAGAAAACTAGAATTATTTGCAAGCTACAGTCACAATACAATGGCTAAAACAGTCAGCAATATTGACCAACAAACAATGCAAATTTAGCCGAGACTCTGAGTATACAGTACAGCTGAAAGACAAGACTATCATACATGCAAAACATCATGCAATGGTCTTCTACTTGATACCATGATCTGAAGAGGTCCAACAATCATATCATGATTTTGGGGTCCAGGATGTTGTAAGTTGAGCCCTCCACTGGTGGCCCTTACCACCCCATCCATCAGCCCACTTCTATACAGGAAACACTCACAGAAATACCTTGCCCAGTAAGTGTGACAGCCAGGACTTGGTTTCATGGTCTAACTCGAATCTTACACAACCAACAATGCAATCATTTCCAACAAGCGAACAAAATGTGAAACAGAAAATACAGAATAGGTGATTGTGAGGGCAGAAAGAGGATATACATCCAAGCTTGACATGTGGGTGAAGTATTTGTATGATACCCGTGTTAGAACTGTTTTATGAAGAAAAGCCATTAAAAGCAACTAAGATTACTGAACATGCTCTAGATCTCACAATTAACCTTAGGACAGAGTGATATAGGGTCGGTCAGGTCCCTGTACCCGTTATCATATTAAAAGAAACGAGTCACTTGTTAAATAAAAACACCCACATGCAGCTATAAATGGTAGATACATACTATGAAAATTCAACAAATACTTATTTGAGTTCCATTCCAGACAGTTCAAAATCTAGTTGAAGGATGGACAAATGCAGCCCAATAATGGTTTAATCAATATAACCCATTCACAAATAAGAAAACAGTCATGGCTAAGTCTACTTACAAGCAATTCATGTAAGCAATTACCATTAAGTCCCATTGACCTCTCAGTAAATGGTTGAAAACAACCAAGAGGGAGCCCAAAAGAGTTGACCGGGTAAAGATTACATCACCTTGACCACAGAGGTCTGGGTGAGGTAATTTATACCAAGGCCTAGGCTTAGTAAGGACTATATTCTTTGGACAATGCAAAGGAATGCAATAAAATACTCAACATTAAGACCAGCCATTAAACAACATTCTATTTATTCTGAAAACTCAACGGAAAACCTTTCCTCAAAATAAACTTTCATTTTGCAAGAATCAAATGTATATATAAAAATGTTTTTATGGGTTTAAAACAAGTCCATCTTTATGGTAAAATAAATAAACCCTACTGCCTTCTTAAGTTCTTCCCCCTTTTTTCAATACATTCTTTTCCCAAAAGAAAAATAAACATGGTAGTCCGAAGAGCAGAAAGAATCACAATCATTGCCATTTAGTATTTTCCGGCTTAAGAAATACAAAGACATATTTGGAGATAAAAACGAAAATGAAACCAAATGCCCGCATCCTCTTTTCCTTTTCCTTTCCCATTTTTTTTCCTTCCTCCACGGCTGATTGTATTTTTCTGTTTCCTCCTTTCTTCTTATAGTTTTTCCAAAAATCCCCAGCCAATTAAAACCCCAAAATTTCTTCGCGATGAAGAAACAAACTAATAAAGCAAAAACAGAATTGTAAGTACACGGCATAAAAAACCAAAAATTCCGTTAAAACTCCTCATTCTCACCTCTACGTCTCTTCTCGTCCAACTCCTTCCCAACAATTTCCAAAAAATGATTCCAAACCAAAAACCTAATCATCAGGTTACCTTTTCAAACTCCACGTCAACCCATGGTTTGGATCTGGTCTAATTTGAAACAAGCATCATAATGTCTTTTTCCCAACTTGCTCACTCCCAACCGTGGGCTTAGTTCACTAAACTTAATTTCATTACAAGTCCTTCCCACATCCACATACTGTGAGAAGATTCAAACAAATAAAAAGTATGCAAACAAAACTCAGAAATATACCTTTATGCATTTCGATGCTGTACTTTGGAAAATCACACACACACACAGTAAAATATATTCAAGAAGTCATATATATTCCCTTTTATAGATTGCTAATCCATGTAACCCAATGCCAAAATGCTCCTCCATTCTAAGAAAGGTACCAACAAGAAAAAATGGTGATGTAATCAAAGTGAAATATGACTTAGTAATAACATTGCTAATGCCCACTTCAGTAAAATATAAGTCTCGACAAATTGCCAAGAAATGCCCCCATCTCAAGCAAGCCAAGAACAAAGGCAAAGTAAAAAGAATGCATCATTTCGATATAGCTACTAAACAAACTTTTTTGGTTAAAGCACTTGGAAATTAAAGCATGCAATGAGAAATAAAACAAGAGATAAAGGAGTACGGCAGTCAACTGAAGATGTCAAGCCAAAACAACATTACCAAACTGCAGCAAAGCTCAACAAGAAACGACTAGACCAACTAAGTTACAAAGTTCTTATTGTTACATCTATTGGACATGAGCGTTTCAGATGTGATGCTGGCATAGATGCAGACCTAGCTGGTCTGAGACCATCCCCCTGCCTGTATGTGTACCTCCAATCAAAGGGGCATCAACAATACCGGCTAGAGAATAACAATATAAACATAATCATAATCATAATTGAATTTTTTAATTAAATCAAGAATTTATAACAACTTCATCAACATAATCCAGATGCAATAATATCATTGTAACTACAATAACTAAAAGAAAAGTTGTTAAGTTATTACAAAATTTCCTCAAACTATTACAATTGTATCATTTATTTTAAAAGTCTAGAGGGTAAAATCAGGTATGTTACACGGTTAAGGCAGTAGTCACTTGCATCTTTAAACCCATGAAAATAGGCTCAACACATTATTTAAGAATAATCTTAAGCCATATGAAAGAGAAATGAGGAAATGCATCAACAGGTCTACAAGATTACACGATCTTATTCAGGTCTTAGCAATAATCACTAGAGAAGCCACAGATGCGATGAAATGGAAGCCATCTTAACCCTTAGTTCCATAGTAGCCACCGTCATGTTATATTGTGTTGTCATGCAAATGTGCAACAAAAAAAATTCCAATTTTCAAGCATGACAACGGACCACAGTGTCGAAACTTTTGATTGTAGACCATTCCAGACACTTTCCCAGGTCAATCCTATCCATGTGTCAGTCCTATGTCGTATATCCGAGCAGCCCAATGTGTCATGCAAGTGTTCCTATAGGTGATTTATGGGTACCCAGTCATTCCAAGTACTTTCAAGATGAGATCCATCAAGACAAACTTTTTGACAAGCTCGGAAAGGATTATTTTCTAGACTTCCTGAGGCTGGTACGCACACCCCTGGAGCGGAACGAAGGACCCAAAACCATCATGGAGGTGCATCAGAGATTCGGGAACGTTGTGCAATCAGTTTAGGAAGGTTTTGGGAAGTTTCACAAGTTTTGGAGCAGTTTCAACAAAAGTGGGTCTTGGAGGCTTAAACAATGCACAGTGCAAAAACAACCCCTGAGCTTCAGGAAGAGATTTCGGGAGCCTCCGGAAGGAGTTAGGAGTCAAACAAAATATCATTGGAAAGGTCTTTCAGATCCCTAAAGGATGAAATCATATCAGATTTTCACAACACCTTGGCGCATTATGTCACATCCAGTTTTTTGCATGCACAAGCCTCGGAGCCAGAACAAAAAGCCTATTTTTCATGGATCAAATGGCAGAATCAAGATATGACCCCACCATTGGATTCAAAAGGCCATTTTCCAATGCAAATCATATAAACTTTCATCAAAAAACTCCTCCAGGAACTCAAGTTACGGCTCCGACAAGTCGCTCTACAAGGCACAAGCTTCAATAGTTAGTCATTTTTTGGTTGAAATTTCCAACCAATGGGAGAGTGGCACACTTTTTTGCACCAAGTGCACTTTGGTGCACATGGTGCAAGAAAATGCACCACCCTCCCATTGAAGCCTCTGGACCCCAATCTGACTTCAGTTAAGCCCCCGAAGTTAAGCCCATGCGCAGGGCTTCATTTCCTAGTCCCCCACCTCTTCGCCTCCAACAAATCACGCTCCACCAAGTGGCCTAATAGGGATGGGGCACACGTTTTTACTCGAAATGCACCAAGACCTTGGTGCACTTGGTGCACAAAAGTGCGCTCCTTCCCAACTTGAAAAATATGCAAGTTTTCTAATCCTGTGCTGCTTCTAGCTACTTGCTTCACGCACGCACAAGCTTCTTCAACTACCAGAAATCTTCCTCTCCTCCATTGCTGCTGCTACCACACCTTCCATATTACCTTCAACATCATTTCCCTACCATTGCCTCCCACTACGTTGCAAAGCGAAAAATCGAGATCTCTAGGCAAAAAACCATAGCTATGAGCTGCTAGAAACCCTAGGGTCAAAACCGAAGAATTTCTCATAACTAATGAACCGGTGATTGAATCTCAGTAAAACTTGGAGCAAATATTTCTCATCCAAATGCCTTGAAGCTGCAAAAAACCAAATCTCAAAAGACAGTCCCTGTTTTTTAATGGCAGCCAATTGAAATTTTCGTGCCCTATGTTGTTCTCTTTCCAGTTGTCGTCAATCTGGGAAGCAGATTAACTTGAAAATTTAAACAGAGACTGAAAAGCAAAAACCCGAAAGAATCCAAAATTTTCTCGTCAATCTGACACTCAAAAGTTTTCATATTCTAAAAAATAGCAAGTGCCGTTGGTTCGCACTTGCCATTTTTAGTAAGTTTCCAAAAACACAAAACTCCTCCAGAAGAAATAATATTGAAAATCATACAAACAAAAAACTAGGGCATGTGGGTCAAAAAGTCAAAAAAGTGAAAAAAGCAAAAAAAAAAACAACTTTCCAAAAATGGGAAAGTGCTTTGAATTGACCCCAAAACATCTGTAACAAGCTTGGAATGTGAAGGAAACACCTCAGTGCAAGCAACAAGATGTGAAAAAGTACACTGCCCAGAATAGCAACTCCTGGGACCTGGTTTCCAAAAATAGCAGTTTTTGGTTCCAAGTTGCAGAAAGTTGCAGATCTCCTAGTAACTTATATCACTGCCACATTTTAGGCTCCTCATGGGATTGCAAGATGGTTTCATGGCTCAAACAAAGCATTGATAACTTCACGAAGGTCTTGGAAGCATCATCTTGAATTCAATTGTGTCTCAGAAGCAAGGCGAGAGCATCCTAGGGTGCAACAGGTGGATCCATGTTCATCACTTGGAGCTAGCGTGATTCAAAAGTGTTGGTTAGAGAGTACTCAATGATTTGAAGTGATTTTTCAATCAAGTGTCAAGGAGGATCATCATGAGTAATGCCCGTGTCCATCCCGAGATCACATTGGGAAGTCTTGAAACATGTTTCTAAACACTCAATTCGAGGTGGTCGTAAGATGATCCAGAGTTCATCATTGGAACACTGTCATCGTCATAGTCAAGCAACGAGGTGAAGGTATCGGCCAGGCATCATGCTTCAGAGCATTCATCCCTTCCCCTTCTCTCTCTTTTTCCTCTTCTTCTCCCCCTTTCTAATTCTTTGTTGGGCTGTAATCATTGTAGTTTGTCTTATTCACTTAAAACGACTTTATAAAGTAAATTGTAAAAGTCCCTTTCAAATTTATAAAAAGGGAACTTAATTTGTCTTTTCTAGACCCTAAAGGTGAAAAGTCAGGAGTGGAATGAGAAAACGAAGAGTCATGTGGGGGTAGGCGAAGAGTGAATTTACATTACTATAAATTGGGATGGCTTCTCCATTCTTGAAAACTATGTACTTTGTAGCAATAGTGGATTGTAATATGTTGTTGGACTTTGTGTCATCCATATACATGAAATAAAGCTACATTTCTTCTACATGCCTTCTTCTTTTCCCTTGTTTTGTACAACTTGTGTAAATGTCAATCAAGGAATAGAGTTTCTGCTTTCCAAGATGTATGAATGTGTGCAACTTTGTATGCATGGTTTCCTCTCATCGTTGACGAAATAAACATAGTTTGTTATAAGCATCTTGTGTTTCTTCCACTTCCCTCTTTCATGCACTTTGCAAGTATAGTGATGCAAGAGCTTTGTATCTTCGATAGATGAATCTGAGAACTTGGTGTCTCGGGTTGTCCATCTCACTAGATAGCTTCATTGTGCTTTCCTCTATATTGAATGTTGAACTACTCCGGTTACTGGGTGTGAGCTCTACAATCTACTCATGGCAGTAATCTTCCTTGCCTTTTCACCCTCATTGTTGTAATTTCCTCCCTTTTAGTACAAGCACTTTGCCACAGGTTTAGTGGTGTGTTCCTGTGTGATCCCCGACCAATTCGGCCACCCACGACATTTAGATAGGATTAGGATTAGTTAGATTCAATAATGGTAGCTGTACCATTCAACGCAGAGGGGCGTAGCCGTATATAAGTACACATCATTAGGAATTCATTTTACATGTTGAAACTCCTTGCTGGTAATTTCTCTTTCCAAAATTGTGCAATAGCAGTGGAAATGCCTAGGAGGCAGATTTCTTGACATAAATTTCAACCATAATTTTGGTTTGCGATTTTGCATATGAATGCAACAAAGTCCCACTCATTAGCTCATCTTCTGTGCCATTGAATTTTAGATAGATTCTGATATATTTCTTGGTGATGTTCTGCTATGAATCTGCTGTAAGTGATGAGAAATTATATTTATTTATAGAAAGGTTGTATGCATAAGCTTACAATGCATGTTCATAGGAAGCTTCACGGGTCCTTTGTTGATAACACCCTCTTGAGCTAATCAGATATGATGTTGCCAACCTTGTCATATGAGAATACCTTGAAAGGTCACTTAGCACTTTGGGTTACAAACAAATGTTTCACTAGGCAACTGAGGTTGACATTGCTCTAGATGGGTTGCTAAGCAACCCAAATTCATGTAGTCTCTCGATTTGATCTCTTTGAGATGCGACAATGAATTTTGGCGAATAAATTATCTTTTCAAAGTATGGATACACAGAGATGGACGGAGCAATGAACTAGTAACCAAATTATAACGAGAGCCAATAATGAACATAAAACCGTGCTTATTTAAGATTTCCATGATGGGTTTGGCAGTGGCCAAGCTCCAATCGTTTTCATAGCGGTTTAGTAGGATCACATGTTGGACTGAGAAAGTGGCTAAGTACAAGCCACACACGGAGGATGAAGACCGCGCGTAGGATGGCGTGCGTGGACTAGAAGTATCAATGAGACAAGAAGATATGCATGAAGGCACATGCAAGAACAAGGAAATGATACAAGTATAAAGCAGGGCGCGAAGATGTGCGCAAGGTTGAAAAGAGAACGGAGCACGAAGGTCCGCGCAGAGGGACAAAGTATAATAGTTAGCCAAAATTCTGAATGGGCTAAAAATAGAGAAAAGCAGAGATAGTGTGTTCGACAAGGCAAGTCCAGTAATAGACTCAGTAAAGATAAAGCACCCCCAGAGGATAAAGCACATGCAAGATGAAATTGGATTGTGCATGGACGGATCTAAATATAGGACACATGCATGAATGAAAGCAGACTATTTATAGCACAGGGATCGAGCCGCCTAAGGATAGCTGCAGATTGGAGGCCAAAGCGCGAGTTAAAGCAGCATGCAATCTATGTTTAGGGATTGTCTATTGTAAGAACTAAATCATGTATCGTGAAGGACAAGTTCCCACCCCGTATGGATGTATCACATCCACTGTAGAAAGTAGTAGTACATGGTGCGCATAATGTAAGTATGTGCATTGTTGCTGAATGCAAGTCTGTAATGTTCTGTTAGAATTACCTTTGTGCTGTAATGGATAACTTAGTATGGATTGCCAAGGTTAGGAGAGATGAACGAGGTGTTATTGGCATTCAGGTCTTGGTATTGATTGTATATGTTATGAAATGAATGATCAAAGCTCATATTATTGTTGTCTTATTATAATTTCTGTGATTTTGTCTACTACTCTATGTTGCGCAATGTTTTATGCTGACTATACATCTTGCATGATCTAAACAAAGAGGGACCTGGTAAGTCGCACGTGCTTCGGGTGAGCACTTGGACATTGGTTTGAGTGATATGCGAGCGCGCTTGACTAAGTGGTGTTAACTGTTAAGACTACATCATGTACTGTTTCCTGGCAAGTGCTTGAGTAGGGTTGCATTGCACACAAACCAATGGTTTCCACGTGATTATCCAGTTATAGGGAAAGTGCTCTGTAAATAAATAAATGCGGATAGAGCACAGTTTGTAAACCCGATTTGGGTATCATTTGGGGGAAGATTGGAATGATTATGACAATGGTGCCGAGGAAACAAAATTGAAGAACAGAGATCCAGTTTTGATTCTTGAGATTCTATTATTGACAGAAAAGTCGTAATTTTTATATTCCATAAATATCAATAGAAAATACTCTTTCATTTCTTAATCCGGTTTTAAATTTCTGATGCTTTCTTTTAGAGCATAAGTATGTTGTATTTGCCTTTTTTTGGATTTTGAATTTATATGTAGCGCTGATGTAAATGTCTTGAAGAGTATATTGTGGCTATGTTATCATCACAACAAACAACCTCACATCATTAATCTCTTGGCAGGTTTCTTCATGCAGTTCTCTACTTAGCGGAAAGAGCATGGAGCTATGCTATGGAGAAAAAACAATTACCCGATGGACCAAATTCATGTCAACGCCAACATTTGATTGGTAGGTTGAAGAAAGCAGTGAAGTGGGCCGATCATTTTAGCCTACTATGCATGGCCAAAGGAGACTCCAGAACCTCATTGGAGGCAACGGTATGGTGATGTGCTTCTAGTTTGGTTATCATGTTGGATTACTGACATATTTTTCTATTATTTAGTTATTAAGTTACCATCTAGTGAATTCTTTCAATTATGCTTTAATTGTATGCTTGAAGGTGAATGATTTATAGGTAGACATCGATGCTTTTGCAGTTTATGCATTATTCAAGGTTGAGAGAGACCTCATTTTACATTTCCTAAACTACTTTTGGATAGACATGTGCTATTGCATTTTGTGACAGAGATATGTTCCCTATTGTCTTGCCATTGAACTGGATTGAATATGAATATTCATCGTTTTTAGATAGTCCTTTTTTCCCATATGTGTGGTCAAACACAAATTGTGGAATTCAATCTTCTGAAATAAATCCAAACTGCTAAGTTCAAATGCTTGTGCGAAAACATGAATTTTAGATAAGAATGTGTTTGATGCAGAAATTGGTGGACTATTGCCATTCAATATGGGTAGAGGTGCCAAATGTGTCTGCAAGCAGAGCGAACTAGAATCGATGTTGAACATTTGGGAACTTGAATGAAAAGTAAAACAACCAAGTTGCCCACTGTGTTAGAACCTCAACTTCAACTTCAAGACTGCTGTGTTGGTGGTCGTAGAATCTCAAGGACTTTTTAATTGCTCTGTGTGCATTTTCTGCTTCTTCTTGCCGGTGGTATAAGCAGGAGTTTTTCTGACAGCTGAAACATCACTCCTGCATTGGTACATAATCCTGATGTCTTGGTTTCAAAATTGGGTATAGATCTCGTGTCTTTTATATTGTGGATTCTTGCTGCAAATGAATGCTGACCAACAAGCAGAATTCATTAAGGAGTTCATTAGTATTCGCTCCAACGAGTCATTTAGTGGGCCTTTTTGAGTGTGCCAAATGATATTGACCAACATTCCAAGTGGGTATGTGTTTATGATTTGTGCCATATACCTTATTACTTGGAAGATAATAGTTGAATCAGTTCTTGAGAATGGCTTGAATGTGTTCAGGCACATAGTCTTGTTGCAGAAGAAGATTTAGATGCTAAATGATGTAACTAACAAATTCAGAAATTGCATCGGTCATCAACATATCTTAAGCAGTCCAGTCATTGAAATTAGCTGCTGAGGGGGAATTTCGTTCTGGTGCAGGATAGGGCACACAATGGAGCCCTGTAAACCATAGCATTGACTGTCAGAAAACATTAGCATTAGCACATGTGGTGGCAGCATTCACTGACTTTTTATTGTAGTGATGACATCATTTAGCGAGAGTGCTAAATTTTTACTCTAGTTGAAATGCTTGCCTTAGTACGCGGCGGCATAGGTTAAAGTGATTGGTTAAAGTTTTAAACCATGGTTTGCCAAAAACCTCCAAATTGAAAGAAATATCAAATATGTTTTCATTATTTTTGGCTGTGTATTAAAACACTCATTTTTTGGAAAGGGTTCCAATATTGATGCACCTGCCTAAACTTATTTGACCCTAAATTGAAATTCTATATAAGTTCGTTCTACATGCTTTGGGATATTTGCTTGAAAATAACTCCATATTTCATTTTTGTTCTCTTTTTCCTGTTTTTTTTCTCAAATACATCTCACTTTCTTTTGAACCTCTTATGTTTAAGTTTTTAGGCACATGGGTGCAACGGATTAAACATAATAGTTGTTTGCAATGTTGAGGGCAGAAGTTTTAATCTGCATCAATTGAAGAGCATACACCATAGCTACTAGAAAAAATCTTGCGATGTACAAAGCGAGTATTGGTAGAGACATGATGTGAGGGGACAAAGAGGTCTTGCTGCAAAGGTGAAATGTCATTGGGCATTAGGTATTCACTTGCCACAGTGGTGCCAAAGATCCAGTGCATAATCTGCTCATTTGTTGTGATGGTTGCAACTTCCACAATGAAAGTATGGTTGTGGTTGTTTTCTATGGCCTCGCGAATTATTTATTCAAATTCATTAAATATGGGAAGTTGAAGCAGGGATCAGTGGTGACATCATTGCAGAGTAGCAACTTTAACAACTTCCTCTACATCCGTAATGAATTCCATATACACAGACAATTGCAAGTTGGACCCTGAGTGGTTGAATCTGACAAATGGCCATGGCTGTCATGATTGCAAGTGAAATGGCTGGTGTGAAACATTGGCTGGTGTATTGCTACTGCAAACGAGTTGTTGAGATTTCACTGGTTGTTGGCAATCGCGATCACACAGGAAACTGTATATATAAATCATAGTTCAAAAAATCGTAAATCGGGATTAATCGGCAAGCCAAATTTTGAATCGAAAATCGGGAATCGGCAAAAAACTGGCAAAAAATCAGCATTAATCGGCAACTTTATTGCTACTTTAAAAAACATTTAAATTCATAAAATATACTTAAATTAAATGTAAAAAACAATGTTAAATGATGCGAGAAGTGACTCTATAGAATGCCATAGGCCCATATGCATATTTTCAATTAAGTTTTGACCAAAAAAGAGAGTACAAAGTTTGCAAACAAAAAAATAAAAAATATTGTTTTATGAAAATAAGAAAAATATTGCCATCAATGCATAGAGCTCGAGAAAATATGCACTTTTAGAGAAAACAACACCTGAAACGGAGCCACATAATGAAAGTTATAGCACATGCAAGTTTTTGCTGCTACATCTTCCCGGACCCTTTCCAAAAATGGCAATTTTTTTTCTCTCGGCAAAAATATGCCAAAAAAGGAAAGAAATTCCAAAAACGGAAAAGAGGAGAATGGAGGAAACCCGAACCGCACAAGTGAAAAAACGACTTAGATTTGGGGCCACAATTTTCCACCACGATTACACCCGCGATTTTCCATGATTTTCGAGTGTACCCGAGCCGCGCAAGTGAAAAAACGACTCAGATTTGGGGCCACGATTTCACCCGCGATTTTCCATGATTTTATCCACGATTTTCGACTGTATTTTATCACCAAAAATCGCGATTTATCGCCATATCAAAAATCGCGATTTTTCAGAAGATATATCGTTTTCATGGTTGCAAACGATTTATCGCGATTTTTGAAACAGAGATATAAATGACTAAGGCTAAGGAATAAAGTGGTCGATTGGACAGGTAAGAATACATAGGCGTTGAAGGTGGAGATAAGCAGTTAATGCAGACACAATCGTAGTGGGGAAAAAATATGTATCTTGCCCCGAATCTATAGGTGCACAAGACAAGAAAAATAGGAAAAATTGAATAATCTTTGTAAGATGGGAAAAATTGATTTCAGCATGACTAGGATTTATATGCATATGGCATAGACTGGTGAGGTACGTGAAATCAGCCTTGGAGGCTATGCAAAGCAGTGGCCACAGTCAAATTGACATGCTTGTGGCTGCCCCAAGATTCTGTACAAGCATTGGACAAAGATGCAGTAGTTGTGCTTGGACAAAAAGGTGGTTGACATTTGCTTTTGACAAAAAAAGTTGGGGCAATTGACACATGATATTATTGCGGGAATGAAAAGATGGGATGTGTTGAAACTTGAGGTAGTAGTGCTATACATGCTGGAGAAATCAGATCAAATTATGTATGCTTGGGCATAATTTTCAAACATAATCTTCTAATAATTATAGAATTTAAGTCTCTATTTAGATTCTCTATTGATATCATATTTGTTGAAGATGATATAAGGACCTGGCCAATGGAATCATATTTTTTGAAGTTGATATAAGGACCTGGCCAATGGAATCTGAGTTTACCTGCTTTAACTTTTTAAAGAGAATCAAAAGGTAGCAGCTGATCCCCTTCTTACAATGGCTGTTCTTTGAGCTTGCAATGATGCTCAGTTTTAGTGCAGATATTATATATTTGCTAACTCCAGTACACAAAATGACAGGTTTGATCTAATTAGTTGAGTTCGCAGAGGCACGTTCCTAAGGAGTGCTTATCATCTTCTCAGCTGGCTACAACAATGGACAATGACTAAACATGAAACATTAAAGGCTTGTCTGTGTATTAAAGGCTATAAACATGTTGAAAACTTGTGAGCCAATTTGTGTCTTTTGACAAAGCATGGAAGACCCAAAGTACTTGCAGAAGGTAGTTGTTCTAATTCTTATAATGCTTACCACAATATTCTCATGTGCTTTACTTGTGAGAACTTCAGGTCCCTATGTGCAGGTGTTGAGTGTAACCAGAATGTTATCGTAATCAAGATTGAGATTCAGTGGAAGTTTCTCTGCAGGGCTACCATGCTCTCTGTTACCGTTTGATAATAGGAGGGCCATTGCTTAGACTCTTGCATGAGCAGTGATATGTCCTTTTCATAGAGTTTTATCTTCTTAAGAAATGTCCACCATCTGCTTTATATTTGCAGTTTTAATATTCTAAATTTGATATTAACCCGTTTCACCAAAATAGGTCTTGTTTATTAAAATATATTCTTAATATACCAATTAATTCCTATGTTCCACCAAGTTTCCGGGACGGGGATGGGGGGATGTGTTTCCGGGATGGATTTTTTTGGAGGCCTTTTTTTAGGGGACGGCAAGGGATGGCTATTAAAAAATAAGGGAAAATTTAAAAAATATAGGAAATTTCAAATATTCATATGATAACATTGATAAAGCATTCATCACACACATTATAGAACCTTAATACATAAAATTGGAGCTGAATTGAGATTTCACATAAAATTCTTAAGGGAAAAATATAGGAAATTTCAAATATTCATATGATAACATTGATACAACTTAAAGCATTCATCACACACATCATAGTTTAAATAATACAAAATGGAGCTGAATTGAGATTTCACATAAGATTCAAATCAATAGTAATTACAATGAAATGCCCAAGGGCTACAAAATGTCTGAAACATAGAAAATCAAAATGAAAAAAAAAATTGCTGCCCCTAATCAAAATCCGCTAAAGTGGCATCAAAATCAGACCTTGAGTCTGAGTCACTGGAACTATGAGGGATTGCCTCATCCAATGGAACCCCAACCAATCCCATTTATGCCTCCGCATCAAACTGTGTGGCATCTTCGGGATCAACATCCCAACGTGCAACTGGAGTCTGATGATACTTAGGAGTCTGTTGATCTTGAAGTTGCAAGGCACTATGCACGGCTACTAACTTCTCTGCTCGTCGAGAGGTAAGTGGGTTCCTCTTAATTGTGTGGATGAGGCCATATGTGGACCAATTCCTCTCTGCAGCAGAGGAACTAACAACCTGTGAAAGGAGGTGAGTGGCAAGAATCCTCAAGTCTGGTGCATCCTTGCCATGCCATGTCCACCATCCAATAGGGTCTACTTGAGCTAATGTAGCTCTATCTGTCCTCGCCTCTGGTTTGCTAAATGTTGGACCACAGAGATTGACAAAGGATAGCCATTGTGTCCGCAATAAAGTGGACTCCTCATTAGTGTACATCTTTCGAAAGGCCTTCATGAGCCCTTCTTTCACCTCTTCATCATCAATGGAGGCATTCTCCCAGGCCGTGTTGCATACCATTTGGGATTTAGAGCATAGGCTGCCATATGAAGCAGGGTGTTCATTGTGTTCCACCGCCGTGTCACAATGGGCTGATATGCTCCTCATAAAATCCCAAAGTAGGATCCCTGCTACAAATGGCTTGCTTCATCTGCCCAAGCATGCTGTCAAATGTCTCATAAATCTCTCCAAGACTAGGAGAGTCTGTATCAACATATCTTATGACCCCCACTACAGGTGAGATGATGGAGCAAACATATCTGCAAACAAGTTACAAAAAAAATCAGAAAATATTAAGAATGAAAAACTAAAGAGTAATTTATAAGTTATAAAGAATGAAAAATAAAATAATAGTTAGAAACATTAAAAATTGAAAATTAAAATATAAATATTAAATATATAAAATCAGCAATTGCTTACCTCACTGTGGACCACCAATCATCGTCGAGGATCTTTTGTTTCACACTTTTTCCTTTAGGAGTGTTTGCCTCTAGCCATCTACCCCACTTTTGATTAACCGTCATTAATTGTAGAGCCTCTTGCACCTCAAGCATCCTCTCTAACAAAATGAAATAGCTGGCATATCTAGTGTCCATGGGCTTGAGGAATTCCTTCCTCGAAAAAGACCTGAATAGAGCAAGTGAGGTGTGATGGTTGCAAATGAACATCTGTATGTGTCTAGCCTCTGCCACCACTGTCTTCACCCAATCTATCTTTCCAATGTCTTTCAATGCGTTGTTCAACGCATGAACACAACATGGAGTCCAGAAAATGTGTTTGTAAGCACCCTCAACCATCAAGCCAGCTAACTTACATACGCGGGCTGAATCAGTCACCACTTGTACAACATTAGAGGGCCCAATCTCCTCTATGGCATCCTTCAAAATTTGAAATTGGAAGGTTGCATCCTTCCTCTTCCCTGTACAATCAATAGCTCTAAGAAAATAAGAGCCAACAGGACATGTGACAATGATATTGATGAGTGGCCGATGTCTAATATCGGTCCACCCATCCATGATGATAGAGCAACCCACTCGTATCCAAGTTTGCCTCATCTCCTCCATCACCACACTCACCTTAGAATATTCTTTATCAAGGAGGCTGGTCCATAGTTTATGTTCTCCAGGAGGGACATACGAGGAACCAACAACAATTACATCTTTGAACATTTGTTTGAAGTAAGGGGAACGTGACACATGAAATGGTATTGCATTGGCAAAGAAGAATTTGGCAATAGAAGAGTCAACTACTTCCTGTGATTGCACATTGAACATCCCCGCAACAGTAGTAGCCTTTCTCTTTCCCTTGGTAGAATCCTCTCCCCTTTGACTTTCAACATCCACGGATTGGGTAGGCAATTGTGTACCATGCATAGTCTCCAATGACATCCTTTTTTTCTTGCCTCACCCTCCATGTGCAACCTAGTCACTTCGGCCTTCTCAGCTAATGTTATTTTTTCACAACCTTTTACCCCTTGTCCAACTATGCCCAAAAGATGACAATAAACCCGTGTGTAGCTGCCCCTAAATTCTTTGTTGCAAATATGACACAACCACACTCTACTCCCCCCTGAGTTTTTTTTTCCTTTGTCAATGGTTGTTGCAAATTGTGAAAGAGGCTTTTTAGGATTGAATGGGCCCTTTGCATAGATTTTGAGGAGTTGAGAAGGGCATTCAAATGGATTATTTGAACCCACAGTTGCTACAACACTCTCACTCCCTGAAGAAACCCTATTTCTAGTTCTACCTCTATGTTGCATTTGAATCTCTTCACCCTCACTACCCTCACTGCTGCTCATTATTTTTTATTGAAAATGCAACACCCAACTGCAACTGCAAGTGAAAACAAAAAACAAAAAAAACTTCCCTGCGTCTGTGAAGTTTGAAACTTTGGAAAAAAAAACAAATGAAAAATCATTTGTGTAAATTTGTAAAATGAACAAAGGATGTGAAACATACCTCAAATGGTGTAGAATATTGCTCTCTTGCCTTCTTCTCACTGCTGTTCTCTTTTCTTCTCTATGCATTTTTCTTTCTTTGTCTTCTCCTTCACAAAATGAGAAATAACAAAAATGAGCTTCTTTTTTTTGTTTTGATTGTAAGAGAGGTTGTTTTAGGTTTAGGTTAGTTAGGAATGAATGTGGGGGTCCTTGCGGGCCTCCACATTCCTTTATTTTTTATCAACTGCGTTTCAAAAAAAAAGTTTTGACAAAGCTGGGACGTAGGGGATGCCCAGACATCCTCGGTACGGTCGAGGGACTTCTAGAAGTCTCTTGGATGTACTAGGGACGTCTGGATGTCCCCTGACGTTTCCTGCGCAAAAATTAGCGTCCTCGGGACGTCCCTCATTTTTTTCAGAGATTGGGGACAGGTAGGGGACGTCATTTTGTAACTATCTTTTGCATAATAAAATGGCGGACACACAATTTATCAAGTGTGTATTCTGATACCTCTTCATTATTTTTCTATTCATATCTTCTAACATTGGTATTAGAGCCATTGGTGCTTGGTAGGGTTCGTAGTTAGAGGAAATTTGTGGAATTGAGTACAAACAAGCAAGAAGAATGTGAAGGTCAAAGAGAAGATGTTTTTGATGGAGGAAGTCGTGAGGAGATATTTCGCAGGAGAGAGTTGCCATTCGTGAGCTTGAAACCATCGAAGAACGACATAGTTGTGATTGACAAAGGTCGAGGGCATGCTCAAGGGCACAAAGGAGATATACACTTGCAAGGCACGAGGATACAATAGTGGAAGGAAAATTTGGAAATGAAAGGTCAAAATTTGCGACAATCTGTAAATTACGATGATCCATATGGATCTAGGAAAATCACTACTTCATTAAGTAAACATTCCAGAAGAAAGAAAATAAAAAAATAGAAAGGGAACAACATTGTTGTACGTTGTTGTAGCTCTTCATTATATCTCTATTCATATTTTGGCCAATAAGAATCTGGGAAAGAGGGCATTTACCCTTCCCTACTGGTTTTTACCTCATATTGGGGTTTTTCCAGGAATCATACTCTTGTGTCATAGTTTGAATTTATTTCATACTATGTGTGTGTGTAAATTCCTTTCATTAATATTGTTTACAAGCAATTCTAACACTGAGAATCTCATTCACTAAGAGCAAATGACTGTCATTTCAAGCATAATTTTGAAGTAGGACAAAATTGTTGTGATATTGTGAGTTCATGATAGAGTTTACAGATCATTTTGGTATCAGAGCTGATTATATATCCTTGGGGACTGTGGAATTTGTTCTTGTTTGGTTTGTATGACAATGACAAGTCACAAGGTGGAGACTTACTACCTTGCAATCCAGAGATAACTACAAGAGAGTGGAATTGGAGGACAAAAGAAATGTCAAGAGACGGAGAAGAAGAACTGGCCTGAAGAGTTGTAGTACTAGAGACCACCATGGAAAGGATGCTAAGGCATCAAAAAGAATCGCACACTAACAAAAGCTTGTAACTAATAGGCAAGAAACTATGGATGTAGTGGTTCAAGTCCTAGCCAAGAAGCTTGGCATAGGCGAAAGAAAGAGCCATGATGAAGAATTCATGGAAGAGCATGAGAAAGAGGAGCAACAACCTCCAAGAGGCAAAGGCAAAATTAAGGTAAAATTTGAACACGCTCCTTTCAAATTTGAGACTAAGGTTGAAATTAAGAGTTTTTGAGGGAGAAGTAGATGAATAATTACTAGATAAATGAATGGTTGAAGCAAATGGAGGTATATTTTAGCGTGCATAATGTCACAGAAACACAAAGGATCACCTTTGCATGTCTGAAGATGGACGGTCATGGTCTTGTTTGGTTGGAAACATACCTAACCATTTGTGAAAAGAAGAGGTCTGTTGTAGATAGTTGGGATGGATTTTAAGAATTGTTAAGAGCTAATTTTTTATCCTATTGGGTATAAAATTGATCAAAAAATTAAATGGGAGTATTTTAGGCAATCTAGTGGTCAAAGTGTGTAGGATTATACTACAGAATTTTGAAGGCTAGCCATGTTACTGAATATGGACTTGGAGGATGAAGACAATCTCACCAAATACTTGGAGGGGCTGCATACTCATCTAAGGAAGAGGGTCATCCCCACAAAGCCAAAGGACCTCAATGAAGCTTGTGTGCAAGCATACTATATAGAAGATGAGAAGAAGCAAGGAGATGGAGAGTCAAAGCCAAAACAGCCCACAAACCAGCCCAAGAAAGAGCAAAGCCAACCAGACAAGAAGGGTAAGTGGAAGGGTAAGAAGGCTGCCACCACTTTAAACACTTGTAAAGATCCCAAGAATTTTTGTAAACATTGTGATATCAATGGACATATTGATGCTACATGTTGGAAATTACATCCAAAGTGCACCCAAAGAATCATTCCAAGGACTCCAAGAAGTCTATGACAACTTTGAAGATTAAGGTTGAGGTTGAAATAGAGGACAATTTTGATGTAGATGAGAGGCTGGGATGCACGACCACCAATGTGTACAACCAGGAACAAGAAGAAGAGATGAGTAAGTTATTCCAAATCAAGAAAACTAAGGTAAATGCATTTGTTGATCTTGGTTCTCAATCCAATTTGATTTTTGATGTGGTTGTGAGAAAGCTTGGTCTTGAAACTTATGAGCATCCACACCCCTATCCCTTGGGATGGGTGAAAAAGGGTGTAGAAATTCAAGTTACTAGAAGATGTAAGTTCAAGTTTGGAATTAATTCTCAATTTATTGACGTAGTAAAAGTTGATGCTATTCCACTTGATGCATTTGATGTGGTTTTTGAAAGTCCTTACTTGTATGTCAGGGATGCCATATTCATGAGGAGGGATAACCGATACAGATGGGTCAAGGATGGAGTAAATTGTAGCATCAAGGCACACCAAAGCAAGCCTAAGCTGGCCCTGGTAAGTGCCAACCAAGCAAAGAGACTAATCCAGGCAAATCATAATCAGTTTTGTTTACTTTAATTGAAGGATAAACAAGATGGGCTGGAAATTTCTGAGGTTTCTAACCAAGAATTGAAGGGTTTGGATAGCATAATTCAGTCTTTTCAAGAAGTGTTCCAAGCTCCAAAATGGCTGCCACCAAAATGGGAGGTAGAGCATGAGATTCAACTGTTGCCATAATCTCCTCTACCTAACATCGGGTTGTATAGGCAATCGTTGATGGAGAGCAATGAAGTGAAGAAACAACTCCAAGAGCTGCTAGAACAAGGGGTAATTCACCCAAGTACCTCTCCATGTGGGTCACCCATTGTGATGGTACAAAAGGACGGGTCTTGGAGAATGTGCATAGACTATTGGGCCTTGAACAAGATCACCATCAAGAATCGATATCCACTTCCACGGATAGATGATCTCTTGGACCAACTTTAACATGCCAAGTACTTTGCGAAGCTGGATCTTAAATATGGGTATCACCGAGTCTGGATGAAGGAGGATGCATGGAAGACTGCCTTCAAGACAAAACAAGGTTTGTGTGAGTGGTTAGTACTTCTGTTTGGTTTATGTAATGCACCTACCACTTATATGAGATTGATGAATGATGTATTGCAACCATGCATGGATACATGTGTTATTGTATATTTTGACGATATTTTGATTTTTAGTGCCACATGGGAAGAACATCTAACTCATTTGCAACAAGTCTTGCAAGTTCTAAAGGAGAAACAATTGTTGTGCAACATGAAGAAATGTGAATTTGCTAAACAATCACTAGTCTATCTTGGGCATGTGGTTGGAGGAGGTGAACTACAAGTGGATCCTGCCAAGGTGGAAGCCATCACCAATTGGCCTACACCAAGGAGTGCCAAGGAGACTAGGAGTTTTGTAGGGGCAGTTCAGTACATGAGGAAATTCATACCAGGCTTCTCTACTATTGCAACACCATTACATACAGTTGCAGCCAAGGGTAAGAGTTTTGATTGGGGTAAGGAACATGATGAAGCTTTTGAGACTTTGAAGTACAAGATTAGCCATGCTCCAGTACTTGCTCTTCCTAACTTGCAACAATTGTTTGAAGTTGAGACCGATGCTAGTGAATATGCTATGGGGGAAGTGTTTCTACAAGGAGGTAAGCCAGTGTGTTATCATTTTAGAACTTTCACTTCGGCAATTAGGGGACATCTAGTTTATGATAAAGAAATGTATGCACTAGTTCAGGCAATAAAGAAATGGAAACATTATTTATTGGGTAAAGAAACTATAGTGCATACTGACCACAAACCCCTCCAATATTTGCAAGCACAATCTAAGTTGCAGCAAGACACTACAAATGGATGGGATTTCTCCAACAATTCCAATTGGTGATCAAGTATAAGAAAGTTAGTAGTAATGTGGTGGTGGACATGCTGTCTAGGCCACCTATGACAGAAACAATCTCAGATTTGACCACTATCTCTTGCCTAGAGCCCTTAAAAAAGGATGCTTATGGAGAAGCCTATGCTCAAGATGCAGATTTTGGGGTGACATTCTAGCACTTGCAGTCCAAGGGGACTGAAAATGAAGGCATGGATGGGTGTTATCTCAAGGATGGGCTGCTCTACTGGTGGGGAAAACTTTGTGTACCAATGGGAGAAAGACTTCTAATGATGAGGGAGGCACGTACCTCCAAACTATCCAGCCATTTTGGATTAGGAAAGACCATAGCCCACTTGCAAAGGTATGTATATTGGCCCAATATGCAAGATGAAGTATCAAAATTCATAAGGAGATGTAAACTTTGTTGTACAAGTAAGCCTAAAGTAAGGAAGGAAGGTTTGTATATGCCTCCACAAGCCCAACTAGACCGTGGGAGGATAATCTCAATGGATTTTGTAGGACTACCTATCATCAAACATGGCCATGACTACTTGTATGTTGATAGATTCAACAAAATGTGTATTCTTATGGCATGTAAAAAGACTATAATAGGACATGAGGCAATTGTTTTTCGTTTTGCTAATGTATGTGTACATTTTGGTTTCCAAAGTCTATTGCGTTTGATAAAGATTCTGTTTTCTTGGGAAAGTTTTGTACTACATTGTGGAACAAGATGGACACCAAGCTACAGTGGAGCAGCATGGCTTTCCATCCACAAATGGATGGGCAGACAAAGTTGTAAACAGAACTATAGTACAACTGATTAGAGGATACAAGTATCCACGAACTTGGGATGAGTCCTTAGCCTACATTCAACATTCCTATAATAGGGCAGTCCACACATCCACCAATCAGTCTCCTTTTGAAGCATGCTTGGGGTATTTTCCTGCCAATCCACTTGATGTTGCAGTTGGACAACAAGAAGAGGAGGAGGTGAGAGACTCAGAGGTGACTAGGGCAGCAAAATTCATTGAGAGGATTAGGAAGATCCATCTCAAGGTGAGAGAGCAACTTGAGAAATCTCAAGCCAAGTACAAAGCATGACATGAACAACATTGTAGGGAGCACAACCTCAAATTTGGAACAAGGTTTGTTTGTACTTGAGCAAGGAGAGACTTCAAGGACAAGCAAAGAAACTTGAGCTCTATGGTTGGACCATTCACCATTATAGAGCAAGTTGGAGAAAAGGCCTTAAAGCTTGATTTACGACACTTCATGCAGATGTTCTTAGTAGTGAATTGTGAAAACTTGCGCTTTTATTAGCCATCCATGCTTGATGAAGAGGAAGAATGTCAGTTGCTACTTTCCATAGAAGATTGTGTCTTGGACTCTCGAGGCAAATTGGAGGAGGGTGTAGTGCTGTAGGAGAAGGTTAGAGAGACAAGAAGAGGACAACACAAGAGTCTCAGCAGGTTGGACTCAAGGGAAGACAACAAGGCAGACCAAGTGGTACTTGGAGGAGAAAGTGAGGGAGATGTTTCCCCATCTACTTCCCCGCTAAACTTTTGTGGGACCAAAAGTCTCCTAAGGGGAGGTATGATCTATAGGGATCTAAAAAACACTACTTCATCAAGTAAACACATCCAGAAGTGAAAGAAAAAGAAAAAAAGAAGAGTACTCAAAAAAGTACAAAGGCAGTTTGCAAAATGCCCCAGTTTGTGCAGAGCCATCACAATGGCGGTTGCGTTAAACTGTGGCGGCAGTTGTGCAACTGCACTGGTGGTAGTTCCACCACGGGGAAGGCAAATGTCCAAAACGCCAAAAGAGACGATGTCTCTTCCCTTGCCTAACTCTTTGGATTCTCTAGTGCATGAGAGAACATCTTAAGCATGTTATAAGAATGATGGAGGGGCTGGACATCATCGTCAGTGAGTAGGAGAAGTGATTTGGAAGTGTAGTTGTTTGTAGAAGCAAATTGTAACAAAGCAATAAAAAGTTCTAGGAGTGAGAACAACACTGTTGTACTTGTTCCAGTAGCTCTTCATTGTATTTGTATTCATTCTTTGGCCAATAAGAATCTGAGAAAGAGAGCATTTTCCCTTCTCCACTGTCTTTTCCCTCATCTTGGGGGCTTTCAAGGAATCATATCTTTTGTCATAGTCTAAATTCTATTTCATACTACTCTGTGTGTGTTTAATTCTCCCATTAATACTATTTTGCAAACAATTGAAACACTAGGAATTTCTTTCACTAAGAGCAATTGACTGTCATTTCTAGCATAAGCTGAAGTAGGACAAAATTGTTGTGTGATTTTGTGAGTTCTAGATGGAGTTTACACATCATTTTGGTATCAGAGCTGATCATATATCCTTGGGGACTGTGGAATTTGTTGTTGTTTGGTTTGTATGACGGTGACGAGATCACAAGACAGATATTTGCTATTTTGTAGTCTGGAGATATCTATAGGAGAGTCGAATTGGAGGACAAAAGAAATGGCAAGAGAAGGAGAAGAACTGGCCCAAAGAGTTGCAGTACTAGAGACTGCCATGGAAAGGATGCTAAAGCATCAAAAGGACATCTCAGACTGGCAAAAGCTCGCAGCTAATAGGCAAGAAGCCATGGATGAAATGGTTCGAGCCCTAACTAATAAGCTTGGCGTAGGAGAAAGAGAGAGCCATGGTGAAGAATTCATGGAAGAGCATGTGGAAGAAGAGCAACAAACTTCCAAGAGACAAAGGCACAAATAAGGTAAAATCTGAACATATTCCTTTCAAAGATGAGACTAAGGTTGAAATTAAGAGCTTTAAGGGACAAGTAGATGCATAATTACTAGATACATGAATGGTTGAAGCACATGGAGGTATATTTTAGCATGCATAATGTCATGAAAACACAAAGGATCACTTTTGCATGTTTCAAGATAGAAGATCATGCTCTTGTTTGGTTGGAAACCTACCTAACCACTCGTGAAAAGAAGAAGAGGTCTGTTGTAGATAGCTGGGATGAATTAAAAGAATTGTTAAGAGCTATTTTTTATCTTGTTGGTCATAAAACTGATCAAAGAATCAAATGGCAGCATTTTAGGCAATCTAGTGGTCAAAGTGTGCAGGATTATTCTACGGATTTTTGAAGGCAAGCCATGTTGTTGAATATGGATTTGGAGGATGAGGATATTATCACCAAATACTTGGGAGGAGTTCACACTCACCTAAGGAAAGGGGTCATCTCCGCAAAGCCAAAGAACCTCAATGAAGCTTGTGTGCAAGCTTACTGTATAGAAGATGAGAAGAAGCAAGGAAATAGAGAGTCAAATCCAAAGCAACCCACAAACCAGCCTAAGAAAGAGCGAAGTTAGCTGGACAAGAAGGGTAAGAAGGCTGCACCACTTTAAACACTTGTAAGGATCCCAAGCATTTTCATAAACGTTGTGATATCAATGGACATACTGATGCTACATGTTGGAAATTACATCCGGAGTTGCATCGGAAGAATCCTCCCAAGAACTCTAAGAAGTCCCTGCCAGTTTTGAAGACTGAAGCTGAGGTTGAGATAGAGAACAATCATAATGTAGATGAGGGGTTGGGATGCACGAACACTAATATCTACAGCCATGAATAGGAAAAAGAGATGAGTAAGTTTTTTCAACTCAAGATTTAAATCAAGAAAACTAAGGTGAATGCATTGGTTGATCCTAGTTCTCAATCCAATTTGATTTACTGATGCTGTTGCTTTGAAGAAGCTTGTAAATCTCGTTACGGTAGTCTGTAAAACGTGGTATAGGCACGGGAGGCTCGAGTTCTATAGTTGACACCATCAAATACAAGGAAAACATGATTTTGGGGGGCACAAATATTGGCACAAAAACAGTTGTGAAAGTCCTAATATTAAGGCATGAAGTAGCATACTTGACGAAATAGATACAGTTCGTCAACTCCCATTGTTGGTTATCTTCAAAAATAGACTCAAGTAGTGGTTTCACCATTCAACATTAAAATTTCCTTTCTTTGCTATAAATATTTGATTTTAAAAACCTCTTTGCATTAATTTCTGAGTAAAAATTGGAATACAAAATTGTATCTCTGTCATGGATTTATTTTTGTGCCTGAAGTCAGAAATTCAGAATATAGATTGTAACTTTCATTTTGCTGCATTAATATGCGGGTTGGCCAATCATATTGGTATGAAAAATGGCAAACATTTAAAACCTCGTTTTTTCGAAGGCGTATACATTGTCAGGGCAAAATTCTAATGTTGGACTCATAAGATTATAACTATTACCAAATATTGGGACTGTAATAAAATAATACTTGGTAAGAAAGACTGGTTGCAAATTTTGTGGATTATGACAAATGTCACAAGGAGGCCTTGTTGCTACTGAAGTTGTTGGTATCCTATGATAGATACTAGAGGTCAGGTCACTACGGTTAGTGTAGACAAATACATGACTTCAGAAAAGAGTCAGGTGTTATACCTTAAGAATTTGACGTTTTTAACAAGGATGCAAGAAGATGGGCCCCTAATAGAACACCTACCTCGGATGAAAGATCTCCAAGACTAGCTTGCCTCCATTAATAAAAGGTGGATGGCTATAATTTGGTGGCATTGGCTCTAAATAGTTTGCCGCCCGCTTATGAGTCATTTGTGGAAGTCTTACATTGGATGGCTGAAAGTCTGATTTTGACTTTTTACAAAGTCAATTATTATCTGTTATAAAATGAACATAGACAAAGCCAGACACTCGAGTCCAGTTTTGGACAATCAGAAAGAGCAATGATTGCCCAGTCAAAGGGGAAGTAGAAACGACAGTAGTGTTACCAGATAAAATGTCAATGTTGTCATTAGGTGAGGCATCTAAAAAACTATTGCTGGAAGCAACGATATGGTATTTCTCAACAGTTTAAAAAGCTACAGAATGAGGCAAATGTGGCAACAGTCACAAAGGAAAGGGATTATGATGAAGAGTGTTCTCTTTATGCCATCATGTTCGAATGATAGTGTTACCAGTTGGATCATTGACTCTAACGCATCTAGACATTTTTCATGTCGAAGGGATTGGTATGTAACATTTACTACATATACACGTTGTTGTGATTCAGTTGTATTAACTGATGGAGAGTCACTTGTAGTACAAAGAATATGAGATAAACACATTGTTGTGATTCAGTTGTATTAACTGATGGAGAGTCACTTGTAGTACAAAGAATATGAGATAAACACATTGTGTTCAATAATGCTAAAAAACTACTAGTAAGGAATGTTAGGTAAGTTCCTAGCTTGCATAAAAATCTCTTTTCTATTTATTAGTTAACAATGATTCCCAATATTGCTGTAAATTTCTCTGGGGAGAAGTGTCTTGTGTCAGACGTGAAAGAGGTATGCGCAATTACTCTAAGCATTAGGCATGGTGGCCAGTATAAACTAGTTGACTCAGCTATTTTTAACTCAAAAGCTCGTGTGGAGGGAGACTCCACCATGGAGGATGCCATTCCTCACATGCACTTGTTTTGTAGGGAAAATCGATCATGCAAAATGTGAAGGGGGATGCAATTTCTTGGGAGGATTGAATTCCTCACTCTATACAAAATGAGTAAGAGGTTGAAATGTTTTGGGAGGATGAACTTCCTCACCTAGATGCACGGTTAATTGTGGAGAGACTCTGCTATCCAAAATGCGTTGGAGGTGTGTGATGAGATGGTAGAACATGCCACACATTCACATGAATTGGCTCAAAGGACAATATAGTATGGACACTTTGCTTATGTTGTTGCAAAAGGATTTTCACAACAGGGTGAAAAGATGAGCAACATGAAGAGATGGTTATTTCTCTTATTGCAGAGTTGGTTGTTACTTTTATTGCAAAGATGGTCACCTTTCAATTGCTTTTTTCCATTGCAACTCAGTTGGTTTGGAGGGTATCTCAAAGAGCTTGCTTGAACAAAGTATTGAACGATGAGGTTTATATGCTGCTGCCTAAAGTTTTTTATGTACATGATTGAGATCATCTCAATTTCAAATTTATCGAGTCCCTGGTTCACATTATTCAATCAACATCTCCAAAAATTTGATTTTCGAGCTCTGGAGATTGGGCTGAGCTTCTCAGCCAATGATGATTCATTTCCAATTAATGAGTCACTCAACGAACACTTGGTGGACAACAACCTGCTATATCCTATGTCAACACAAGCAAATCCTTGCTCTATTGTTAGCTACCTTTTTCGCTTTTTAACTACACCAAAGTTTCTACATTGTACAACAACAAAACATCAAAGTGTAGACACCTAATTTCGGCCGCGCAATTTTGATACTAAGATTGCACTAATTGTCTTCTTTCCCTTCATTTCGTTATAATTAGTGATTTTCCGCTAATTAGCTAATATTCCCCATCTTCTCGGTCAATTAACTGACCTTCTTCTTCATCTTGGATGCCAATTAATGTCGCTTTGTTAGTTAAATTGCTCTTTTAATTAATTAACCATTATTAATTAATTACCTTTCCACAATCTTGTATTTAATTAATAAACCCTCTTATTAATTAAACGCCCCTCTCAAACCCCTCTAAATCTACTAATTTCCCTCCAAGTCATCTCCAAACAACTTCTATAAGCTAAACATGGCCTATTAATTAATCTCAATTGATTAATTAAACCTTCCCAAACTCCCATGAGTTACTGATATCTAATTAATCTCGTCTAATCACGCTTATCCTTTCTTAATTCTACATTCCCTTTATCCTACATTCACTAGATTGCAAGTTTCTCCCAAATTGGAAAGCTATATAAGAAACCTAGTACCTTCCTTCCAACCTACACCTTTGACACCTTTTAATCTTGAACGCCTTGTCTTTGTAAGACATTTGATGTCTCAAGAAAGTATTTCTATTACAAGAAAACTTGCATAAATTGAGAAACCTCCATTGCTAAAGGAAGTACGAGAAAATTCAAAAATGGCACTTTAGCCATATTGATGAGATTTTTTCCATTTCGGCAAAACCTTTGATTGTACGTAACTTGCGTTCGACTCACATAAGAAAGTATCTACATATCGAAGCACATCCAAACATCAAAAGGGAGGTTTGCATTTAGTGTTAGATTTACATTTTATGCAATTTAATTAAGCTTTTCCTTTGTAGCTTAATCTTGATGTATTTGTTTAAATGAACTAAGTTAAGGATTTACTTGGTGTTAAATCCATTACATTAACTTAGTTTACTTTCACATGCATACACAAAGGACTGCAATTTTCAAAGTAATATCCGAGGAGTAACTTGTAGAGTCAATGGCTAAACTTGGTTTTATTGTATTTGTAAAATTTTGGGACAAATATGTCTTTGATTTAGTTATTAAGGGAATATTAAAATATATTCTTAATATATTAATTAACTCTTAACAAACTATTAGTTATGTATTAACCAATGTTTTGATGGTTGGAATTGGACTCGGAAGCGGATGAGGGTGCGACTAGACTTGGATTAGACTTGGGCCAGAATCAGACTGGTTTAAATTTTATGAACTAGTTTACTAAAAAATACATGGAATATTAATTTTTTTAATGAAAACGATATATTTTAAAGATTCCAAACCATGATTTCAAACAATCAGAGACAAAATATGCAAAATTTGCTCATGTATATACCATGGAAGGGTAAATAGCAAAATGGCACCAAGTGCAATACATATCCGAAACAAAATACATAAACATTTAGGCTCTAAATGGACTATAGAGTCCAAAAAACAATATTTTACAAGTACAAGCTATTACATGTCTAATATCAATGATCAATAATCAAACTCATGACCATTGTTGAGAATAGGATTCTTATCCTCATCAATGTCATCTTGCTCCTTTGGCTCAAACTTGTGAAGAAATCCTCCAAGCTTGTAGATGGGTTGCAACCTCCTAATGTAGATGCCAAATCCACCATAAGCAATGCCAAACAAGCTCTAAGCTCACTCTAAATCAAATTCTTCAATGAGCTCCACAAACTCCAAATGCTCACAAATACTCAATGAAATAGGTGTGAGGCAAATAGAGCGTGAATCTCTATATAGCATTGTTTTAGGGTTGAATAAAGCCAATTGTAAGGCTGAATTTAAATTTTTTTTGCATGTCTACCGCCGCTTTTACTATTCATGACTAGTTCGTGCTTGTTCAAAACATAACTGACTGGTTTGGATTGGTTTTGTACTGAACCGGTCTCCTGAGCTAGTTTTTCTATGGGTTTATGCCTTTTCACTTCGAACCGGTCAAATTGGCCAGTTTTTAAAACAATACTATTAACTACTGTTTGGTTGTAACTATTGGAGCTTAAACTTGCACCCATCTCAGATCAGGTTGAACTGAGTTGTTGAGACAATAATGGGACTAACTCCAAGTTGTGGGACCTTGCGCGCTTGAGACAGACCTCCGGAGAAGGCCGGTTCCTTTACCTATTTCTACTGCTATTGCTACTCCTAATGCTGAAAGGGAAATCCTAAGCTAAAACATACCAAGGGACCAAGGATAGAAGGATATGCAGAAAGGGAAAACTAAAACTAAGGGAGGCGATAACACCAGATTGAAGGGGGATGAACACGATCAACTTTGAGCGAAAAATGAAGTGAAGATCCGCAGAGGAAGGTTACACATGTAGGACGGACCAAAACACAACAAGACACTCGTTTTCATGGGACATAGTCAGAAAAAGAGTTACAAGGGATGTGAGATAGCACAACAAACACACAACGCGAAAGAAAGACAAGCAAGAAGAATTAAAACAAGTTAAGACAGAGAATAGCCACAAAACAATGCTTCTATTACTTCCAGAAACGCACAGTCGATTACAATGGCATATGAGGCCGATATCCACATGCAAAGACCAAGTCTAAAGGTCTACAACTCAAAATGCAAGGCAATGCCTATACAATTTGAAAGAATCCAACCCTTATCAATGAGCAATGCTCTTATATTTATAGATGAATGGATGAAAGAAGGGGAGGAGGGAAAAATCCGATTTTAAAACTCAACCACCAACAACCAACAATGAATGCCTACAAATCCGCCTACAAATCTATCAAATGCGCTTCTCCATGTTTGTTTGGTGTGTGGGAGAAGGAAAGGGGCGAGATCTGAATCAAATCGGGTGGTTGAAGCAATCAAATCTTGTATTAATGGCATGAGAGACGTTTTCCAGCTTCTCACCTACCCAATCCTGCCGAAATTTGAACTTGAGCGATCTGGAGTGCAACCCATGTCATCAACTATTTTTTCATCTTCTGCCACATGTCACACCTTAGTTGGTTGCAAGGATTCGGCCCTTGTTGGCGCGCTTTGGTAGGTTGCGTGTGGTTTACTCAATGTCTGATAGTCCACGTGGCATAGGAACTGGCGCAGAGGAAGGCGCGACAACACGCGAAGGAAAGAAGCACGAAAGAAGAAAGCAAAAGGAGGTGTGCAAAAGTAATGCGCACGGTGTCACCCAGATTTCACCCTGAAATCTGTGACTACCCTATCCGAAAATTTTTCGTACTTTTAAAATAATGGGTCGTTTTGTGTTTTTATTGCCTGAAAGTTCTTGTATTGCGTCAAGATAATCCCAAAGAGCCATATTAGCCTTTTTCGCCAAATACCCAGATGCCCAAAATTGTTATATTCTGTCGTCGGGATTTGTCTGCGGGAAATTTGTATTTAATTATTTTGAGCCCCGTATGAGGCTATTTGCGCTCCGTTTTAACTCTGTTATGATCGAATATGTTATTACTCTTATGTACCAGAAGGGTTTTAACTTGGAATAAGTTTTGGGCTTTATTTGTAACTTTTGGCAATTTTTCGTGTTTTTGTGTTGTCCCGTTTCGTTTTCTGTGAAATTTCTCTAGAACAATTCCTTTGCCGGGTAAGCCCGATTTTTGGTCTGGAGCAGCTGGAAAACACATACGCACATTATGCCCGGAGGAAGTCGCCATTGGAGGTCTGGATCACTGGGAAAAAGCGAAGTCGTGCACGAAAAAGCCCCTGCGGGGATGGGCGCATTTTTGGAAAACAAAGGATTTAAGCTGCAATGGGAAAAATAGAAGCCGCAGGCAGGGTGGGAATTTTATACCTGCCTAGCAGGGTACTTTTTCCCGTGTTATAAAATTCACTTAAGCTGCAGTGGGAAAGTTAGAGGCCGCAGGCAGGTGGGAATTTATTACCTGCCTTGCAAGGTAAAAATTCCCATGATAAAATAAAAGGAAAGTGACTTAAGTGAAATCATGGGATTTTAGTGCCTGCCTTGCAGGGTAAATAATCCCATTGTCAAAGTCAAATCACTTAAGTGGATCATGGGATTTTGGTGCCTGCCTTGCAGGGTAAAGAATCCCATTGTGGAAAAATTCTTAAAAATAGAATTATATGTGCAAAAAAGTGCGCCCCCTTTGGTGAGATGATGGCAGCCTTAAATTGATTATTTTAATTAATCTATTCTCTCAAAAAGTGCGCCCAAGCTTGGAGGAAGTCAACAAGTCAAAGTTGAAATAAAAGAAAGGATTTAAAAGCATTAAATTTAATTTATTTAATGGCTGCCCCCTTCCTCTCAAAAAGTGCGCCCCATTTGGGAGTTATTTAATGTTTTTAAAGGCATTAAAACATTAAATTAATTTCTATTTTCAGTGGCTATGGTCAAAGCACACTGTGAAGCTTAAGTGAAGTGATGTGTGAAGGATTAAATTGGATTAATTTAATTTATTGGATGGCTGTCCTTAAACATGCTATTTTTAAAAGAGAAAAGCATGATTTTTAATTAATTAATTGCCTTTAATTTTTAGGGCAATTATTAATTATAGAATTGTGAAGGTTATATAAGCATGGGCAACCATATGGGTGAATTATTCAATTCACAGGTAAAGAATTGCAGCCAAGAGGAAAAGTGCGCCCCCATTTGAAGAAGGATTTTGCTCAGACAAGGTGGCAACAAGGCTAAAAGCTTCCAGATTTGGCGCATGCGTTAGAGGAGGTTGATCTTTGTCTGCATAATTGTTTCCACAGGTGTTACAGGTGCTCAGGTGTTGTTGAAAGGATTCATGCTCTCTTTATGTGCAAATTAAACACCAATTTTTGGGGCAGCAGGCTTGAAAAGTGCAGATTTTTACAATTAAAATTCACTATTCATGCTCCGGTGGCCATTTTTGTCTGAATAAATTGCAGGAATTCATTACAGGTGCTTTACAAAGGAAAAGGAGCTTTTATCAATGTCCAATACATTGCATATATCCTCCGAATCTGAAGAATTGTCCAGATCTGCACCAGTATTGAAGAAATCCGGCCAAGTAAGAAGAAAAAGAATTATTCAGACGAAGATAGACAAAGCCATGGCGAAGGGAGATGAAAAAGAAAGCACGATGGAGTCATGCATTGCTTCCAAACTTGCAGACATAGGAGACACAGATCTAGGCCCGGAACCTCTTGCTGATTTGATTGATAGATCCAGAGCGGGAATGACTTCACTCATGCATGCGGTTAAAAGCAGTGGAATTATCCGAGCTGCAGCTTTTCCATGTACAGCCCAATTGCCAGAGTTTGTTATGGAGTGCGCTAGATCTTACCATCCTTCATCCAGATCAGTGCGTGATGCTTCGGGAAAGACAATAATTCGTTTGGATGCAGAGTTCATCAATTATTGTTTGAAGATTCCAGTGCGAAAGGTGGTGACTTCCATTAGCATTCAGGATGCTGACAGTAGATGGGAGAAGCATAGAGCTGATTGCGTGAGCATAATGAATAGCCGATACATGAAGAAGCCTAGATCTCCTTCAAAGTTCCCGAGAACTCTTCCACGGTCCAATTTGGTGCAGGAGGTAGATGATGTCGTCAAATTGCTATGCAGGATGAATGGCGAAGCGAATGCTTACACTTTCCGTACATGGATGTATGCTTTCATCAGGACCATTGAAATCAACAAGGTTGATTCTATAATCAATTGGTCGGAAATTATTAGCAACAACATCGGTGAGCAACTCCGGAACGTGAAGCGTACTTTCAGCTTCAAGATGACTTCATACTTGGTGTATGTTGCAGCTTCACAAGGCGTCTTTTCCAAGCTGGATAGATGTGGTGTTCTTTCCAAGGACCCCATTTTCGAGTGCTACCCGCAGCTTACTACACCTGCATGCGAGAAAGACTTCAAAGTGATCAACGATGACTTCTTCTACGATTTCATCTGCAGGCTAGACAAAGACTTGAAGGCCAACAGGGTAAGCAAGGAAGCGTGGGAAGCTGTGTCCAAGATTGGCAGTCTATTCATTCAATTTGCAGATTTCACATACCTCAGGGTTACGGGCTTTTCTGGAGAACCAATAAAGATGCCCAGGTATCCGAATGATAGATTGATCGCCATGGAGCTAAGCAGGCAACTTGTGGAGTTACACGACCTTCAGTCAAAGCGGCACAAGTCTACGGGCTTCTTCCCAATCACTGTGGGATATTACAGCTGCATTAGCATTCATAGAGCTCGGGGGATGGAGGCGCAAATGTTATCCGAGTATGAGCAAGAGTTCTTCCCTGCACGGCTGAACTTCGATCCATTTGGAGTAGCCAGGAAGACAATCTCCCAGGAGTACGCACATGTGCCTTCATTAGAAGATTTCTGGATGAAGTGCAAAAGTGAGTACGAGGTTAGAAAGAAAGATTTCAGCAGGCTATCAGCAAAGCAAGTGTTCGACTTTGGACTAGCGCGGATACCTGCGGATCTTAAAGATGATGGGAATGTGGTACTTGACACTTACCATCAAATGGGAGGAGATAAAGCCATACTGCAGAATAACATAGGAGGCTGCAACACAATTGAAGAAAGGTCGGAGCTGTGTTGGTGAATACTTCAAACTGGTTGCTGACGAAGGGATATTGCCTTGATGAAGCATTGATGAATCAAGTCACGGGCAACTTCGGCGCAGGAGATTCCCTCAAGCGAAAGCACGGGGGAGAAAGCAGCAGGAAAGTCGAGAAGTTGAAAGTGCATAGAAGATCTCAATCCAAGGAGAGGATCACTTCTACGACCATGACTTTAACTCCGGTTTCTCCAGTACCCAATACTTCACCAACTATTGCACCGCAGCAGCAGGACGCTTCCATGCCTCCACTGAATCCAGCGACATTCATCTTCTCCCCTCAGCCACTTCGTTCAGCGCCTGTTCCAGAGGATACGTTGAAGCTGCAGATGGCGGAATTCGAAAGGGCTTTGTCCTTGGATGACTCAGAAGATGGCAGCCATAACACTGTGGCACTTTCTGACGGAGAGGATGCAGAGCGGAAGATGGTAGTACACTCAGCGACTTCTCATTCTCCGAGAAGTAACTTCTCGGAATGGTTGGCTTCGCAGTTGGTTCCAGAAGCGAGAATGGAGATGAACTTAGAGGAGCACGACTTGCAGCTACTCCAGAATCTGGGCGGAAGAGACAGAAGGCCTAAAGTTGCCAAAGCAACTTCTAGGTTGATCATCGAGGATTCGGGAGAGAAGTTTGCTGAGATATCAATTCCGGCAGAAGGAAAGATAGAGGAGGAGCTCACGGCAGAAGATGTGACAGTGACCAAAGTACCCCTCGGTCAAGCCACCACTGAAGGATTGAAGCAGGACACGCAGACATTGATGGATGCTTTATTCCTTAGGCTTGACAGTGAAAAGGCGGAGAAAGAAGAGCTGCAGAAGCAAGTATCTCAATTATGTGAGATCATAGCCAAGGTTGCTAAACCTTCCATTCAGCCCATTTCAGAGCAGGTGAGTGATCATCTTATGCAGGAAATGGAGGACGCAAGCAATCAAGTAAAGGCTATTGACGAATGGAAGGATTTGATTATTCGTCAAGCTTCTGTACAACTTGGGGAAGTGCCAGCCCGCCTAAAAGTTATGAATGATGCAGCAAATCAACTAAAGCAACTGATGGCAAACATAGAAGGCATGAATACAGTTGTAGAGAGTAACCTGAGTATTTTGGCCGAGATCAACAAGCTGCCGGGAGATGTATTGATTGCGGAACAGATTGTACCGGACGGATCAGTCGAGAAGGGGAAGCAGCTAGAGTTTGCAGTATCTTTCCGTTTGGAAATCTGCAGAGTTTTGCTGAAGAGGATGCAGGCACTTGAGAGTAGGACATCAGATTTACCAGACAGTGTCATTTCTTTCACTGAAGAGATAATGGACGGGAATGTCACTTCATACGTGCGGATCGTCTCAACTAAGGTGCCTAATTCCCTGGAAGGTTCTCTTCTGATGGTACAAAAGAGAATTGATAAAGCTACCAAGCCTTTCACGATGAATTCTATCAGTAGACTGGTGGCGCTGCAGGCAGACATTGCAAGGTTTGGGCCGAGCTTGGAAGATGTGGAAGCGTGCATCAAAGTGTTGAATGAAGGGTTGCTGCAATTCAGGACAGAGAAAGAAGCAGTGGCTAAAACAGATGGAGGGATGCTAAATTACATGTTCGACAAGTATATCCGATATCAGAACAAGAAGAAGACATAAACATTACAGCTGGCATGACTTCTTCTATTCTTTCTTCTTCTATTTTCTATGTTCCCGGATGAAATTGTAAAACTTCTAAGTTATTGGTTTTGCAACCATTACTTAAAGTCATGTGGAACCATTCTATTAGTTAAGTGATACATGTGTCACTTAAGGAGAAGATAGTTGAGGATGATTGCCAAATGTCATCTTTACTTGTTGTTTATGTTTCAGTTCAGTTTGAGTTTTCCATTTGTACTTTCCCTCCTACATTCTATAAGTAGGAGAAGAACCTCCGGGTTAATGATCGATCAGAATTTGTAAGCAGCAATTTTGTGTTCTAGACTTTGTGCTGAACCCGTGAGAGCAACTTGGAACAAAGGAATACAAAGGAGCAGGTTTCCGGAGAACTTTGTGTCACGGTATACTGTGTTTCTTGTTTTTAAATCTTAGATCTCTTAATATACTTTGTGTTATTTTAGATCTGGATCTAGAGCTGCCTTTGTTTTATAATTCTGTGTGTTCATATCTATTAAGTTTCTTCTATGTGCATGCAATTAGCTCTGCTATCTACTAATTGGGATGCACATCTTCCCCATTTCTTCTCTGTATTTCCTTTACTTCCTTCTTCTATAAAATACTTCCTTTCTTGAACAGCTGCTTACTTGCTGCAGAACTTCTTAGTTATGGTTCATGAACTAAGTGGTTAAAGTAAAACCCATGATAGATAATAACACATTTATATTGACAAATCTGACACGGGAGCCTCACCGGTTAAATGAGGGAGATTTATCTCATGACTGCCTAGGTTTGATGCTATGCAGAAAATCTAGCCAACAGATACTTGTTGAAATCAAGAATTGTTACAGAAGTCAAATGTAATTTTTGTACTTAGGGAACCAAATTGGAAAGTAATAAATTGATGAATCATAGCTTAACAATTTTAATCTAGAGTTTGAATTGTATAGCAATTTGTTTTAACAGTACTTCTCTTGGTAATTTTTTGGGACTCTTCCTGTATATTCTACTGCCTGGGGAAACAAATTGGTTTACTCTAAAGCAATCTTGATTAGGACTTAATGAGATTTTGATTTGGGTTGGTATGGAAAATTTGTATAATCCTAACACACTCCAACAAGCAATGTTGTGTGCAGAGTTGTGGGAAATCCATTTTTATTTGTGGCAAAAGGACGGTGAATGTATGGACAAATTAGCAAATGTGATATCATCTTTACGGGAAAAATAAGGACAGAGAACAGATTGGACAAAGCTAGTCCAGAATTGAGCTCCTTTGTACAGATAGGCAATTAGTAACTATTGATTTCATCTAACGGTGATACTTGGACAACTAGATGAAAAGGAGATGCATCTATTAGCTGAAAACAAGATTAATTTTTATTGCGAGAAGCATTCTCAAATTCAAAAATAAAATGCAACCAAGAGTTGAAACACACAACACGAGGGTCTCATCATTTTCTTGTTATTTAGACGTGGCCTTCTAGGGTAGATTCATCTAAATATGTCATTACTAGTGGCTGCAGAAAAAGGACTTCGCCAGAAAAAAGTCCTTTAGTGTCTGCGGGGCCGAGACTTTATTCATCTCCATTGTTAGATTAGAGCATGTAAAACCTAATCAAAGATATGTAATAGCACTAATAGGCAGGCTTCATCTCATAATAATGTTTTAGCAATGACGCATTCTCAAGAAGACTCCAAATAGGTTATGTGATAAATGAGCCAAACACGTGGCACAAAGGAAAATCGGAAACGGAAACAATTACTAGACTCCTAAGGTACCAATTAAGCTGGGTATGCAATAGGACCCTGCCCTAGTCAGCTCGCGTATGGGGTACGGGTCCAATTCGTCTAAAGAAAATCAGGCAGGCTAATGCTTACTTAAGTTCCAATGCCAATTCGTCTAAGATTCAGGCAGGCTACAGCTTGGTTAAATTTGAATTCTTCTGCAGAAGGACCCCCGGGCCAATCCGAGTTCCCCAGGAATAATCTATGAAGAACCCAAGCCTAGCAATGTTTTTTTAATTTTTGCCCAAAAGTACACCCAAAGTAACAATAAAATTTAATTAAAAAACACTTTTCAAACCCTAAAAGCTAAGTGAAACACAAAAAAGAAAAGATAAAAGATAAAGATAAAGGCAAAAGAAAAAGTCCTTTTGCCTTTAAATTTCTCTTTGCATGCTTACCTTCCATCGCTGATCTAGGGTTGATGCTTCATCAAATATCAGATTGTAATCTGGATTTTCAGGAACGCTAATTGACTTGAGCCCATTTGCTGCCAAGGTAGAGGTTTTAGGAACTTGTATTGTTCTCTTTTGGTTATTGTCTTCTCACATACGTTATCAAATGTCATGTAGTCAACATAGAACTATATTGTTATGTTCTCTCTCTATGCTGGTTTTAATACAACACTTGGGTTTATATTCTTTCAGGACTTTAATAGCAATAATAGGATAATTTTTGGATTTTTCCACTTTTGTCTGTTTTTAAGTATCCACCTCTAAGGTGGATACAAATGATCTCCATGTAGAATGACCTTTCGGCTCCCATCCGGAACCCTTCATGTTCTTTTTTTTAGCAATTTTTCTTCTTCTCCATTGCATAGTTATAAAGTAGTTTTTTTGAATAAAAAGATAGATCTCCAGGCATACATCTCTCTTATGGAGTTTCCCAATTTGTATACATTTCAGAATTGCAATAAAATTAGTTTGTTTCTACAACTCTTTCATTGTGAATTGATTGTTATAACACATTAAGCACCATCATTAGTGTGTTGTCCACCGGTTGCAGCTCAATCTGGATCAATGGTATCAGAGCAAGTTCGTTCCACTCTTGCATGTCACAATGCACGAGGTCAGAATACCAAAAGCACGGTGTTGAGACTTGTGATCCTTTGAATTACCTTCCTTGTTGCTTCAAATGACCTCAAGCAATGCAAGAGGAAATGGGAGATCCCATCAAAGAATTACTTGATGAAGCCCTTGAGAGGCAGAGGAGGGAGATGATGGCACAGTTTGTCGATGTCCTCTCACGGGTTGTCCCTGCAACTGGCCCCACCTCCACAACTGCACCCACATCAAGTAAACCCTTCGGGGGTCCAACACCCTTCAAGGTACAAGTAAATTTTGACATTCTGCAGTTTGAAGGAAAAATTGATGTTGATGAATTAGATAAATGGCTTGATCAACTAGAATCATATTTCTCTGATAATTAAAAGATAACATTTGCACTCCTGAAAACTTTTATAAACGTCAAAAAATGGTGGGAATCATACTGCCTGCAAGATGATGATAATGATTTTGTAGCTGTCAATATGAAACCCCACATGGGATGGTTTTGTAGAGGCTATCAAAGAGGAATATTATCCAGTGAAGAATTATGAGGACCAGTTCAAGAAACTACACCAATTGCGTCAGGGTTCATGATCAAATGCAAGACTACACCAATGAGTTTCATACCCTATCGGCAAAAGTGGGCACACAAGGACAGGAGAAGCATCGAATTCTCAAATATTGTAGCGGGTTGTGATATTACATCTAGGAAGAGATGGAGTTTGTAGACATCAATACTCTAGGGGAAGCCTATTGATATGCAGTCAAGATTGAAGAAAGGTCCAAACGTAGGGGAAATAAAGATTCTTCATATTTAAAGAAAGGGAAAGATGACACCAAGCAACAAGGAAATGATGCACCACCACAAAAACAGGATAAGAAGCAAGCATGGAAAGAAAAGCCACGAAAAGACACAAGAATGTGGTGTGAGAAGCACAAGAGTAGGTACCATGACACAAAGGATTGTCGAGCCATCAACAAAACTCTGTTAACAGAGTCATGGGAGCTAGATGCAGGAGAAGCCTCTGTAGAAACTCCATGTGCACATGAAGAAGGGGAGCCGATTGTAGATGCAGATCCATATACCATTGTTGCCACCACATGAATAATGCCTCCACCAAAAGAGGATGTAGAATGACTATTTCACTCACGGATGTGGGTAAATGGTATGGCTCTTCACTTTATTCTAGATAGTGGGAGTCAAAAGAATTTGATATCTGCAGAAAATATGAAGAGGCTAAATCTGGTAACAACTCCTCACCCACAACCATACTTTGTTGGTTGGGTTAGTCAAGGGAGAGACATCTGTGTGAATCGACTATGTTGTCTTCCCTATTCAATCAAACCATTCAAGGATGTGGTGGTATGTGATGTTGCACCATTGGATGTTTGTGATGTGCTTCTTGGACAACCATACATGTGGGATCACCATGGTGTCTATGAGGCTAGGTGTAGGAGCACCATCATCACTCTAGGTCGTAAGCACTATCGCATCCCAGAGGTAGCCCCTGCTAAGTTAGTGGCCTTGATTAGTGCAAAGTAATGTCGGAGGTTGATTGCTCAAACTAGGACCTTTGTTATACTCATGATCAGGCCTAAGGATAAGCAAAAGGTTGTAGTGACCATTAGAGCTGTCACACGAAGCCAAATAGCGTAATGGAAATAGATGGATAAGATGATAATTGAATTCACAAATGTATTCATACCACCAACAGATGTGCCTTTGCGTTGTTAGGTGAAACATCCAATTGACTTGGTCCCTGGAACCCCACTTCCAAATGGGCCCTTGTACAAATGCTCAATGCTTGAGAATGAAGAGATCAAGTTCAGATTTAGGAGTTGATTAAGAAGGGGCACATTTGACCAAGTGCATCACCTTGTGGGAGCTCGATTGTTCTTGCCCGAAAGAAAGATGGATGTGGCAACTTTGCATTGGCTATCGAGTCTTGAACAAAATCACAGTAAAAAATAAATACTTGCTTCCACGGATTGATGACCTCCTAGACTAACTCAAGGGGAGCTAGTTTTTTCACAAAGATTGATATGAAGTCAGGGTACCACCAAGTTCCCATCGATCCAATGGATGTTTGGAAAATTGCCTTCAAATCTAAGGAGGGCTTGTTCAAATGGTTGGTCATGCCTTTTGGGTTGACAAATGCACCAACAACATTCATGAGAATGATGAATGATATCCTGTGACCATTCATTGATTCATTTGTGGTTGTGTACCTAAACAACATTCTTGTCTTTAGTAAGACATGGGAAGACCACATTCAACATGTCTAAAACAAAGGTTCTTCAGACCATATGTCAACCTTTATGCCAACATAAGAAGTGTTCCTTTGGCAGGAAAAGAAAACATCATCAAGATGACTGATGTATTGTGGACTGTTTTTTTTTCCAAATGAGATTTTCATCCATACTGAGCTAGCAAGAAGGGATTCAACATTCAACCAAGTGCATCACCTTGTGGGAGCCCGATTACATTCTTGGTGAAAAAAAACATGGGATGTGGCGAAATTGCCATTTTTGATTATCGGGAACCTTGAACAAAATCTTAAATGTGATACCCACTTCCACGGATTGATGACCTTTTGGATCAGCTCTCAAGAGCTAAGTTTTTCACAAAGATTGATACAAAGTTAGGGACAAGTTCCCATCAATCCAGCAGATGTTTGGAAAAACCTTCAAAGATTCAAGGAGGGCTTGTTCGAATGGTTGGTCATGCCTTTTGGGCTCAACAAATGCATATTATCAACATTCATGAAATGATGAAGACTGAATGATTATTGATATTTCTCATAGTCATAGACGAATCATTTAAGAATCGCTGATATGTTACTAGATGACACTAGTGAGACATGGGAGGAGCACAATTCAATCATGTCAGCGAATTCAACACCTTGTGAACATAACTCTTTGCCAACATAGAAACATGTTCCTTTGGCATGGAGAGTATCCAATACTTGAGTTACATCATCAAGGATGTTGTGCACGTGGAGCCAAAGAAGATCTAGGTCATCTAGGATTGAGAAGCCCCAAAGACTCACAGAACTTCAAAATTTCTTGGGGCTAGCCAACTTCTATCGTAGGTTTATACTTGGTTTTCCTCACATTGCATGGCCTTTGAACCAGGTAACACATGGTGGAGCGAAAGAAAAGTTCGTATGGACAAAGTTGCAACAAAAGGCATTTGCATAGATGGAGAGACTCTTTTCAACACCAGTCCTAGTAATGTCGGATCTACAACAGTCATTTGCGATAGAAACAAATGCCTCAGAATATACACTTGGTGCAGCCCTCACCCAACATGGGCAGCAGATGGCATATGACAGTGAGATCTTCTTTAACACAGTGCGTAGGTACCCAACATACGACAAGGAGTTGTACGCCATTGTGCAAGCCTGCAAATAGTGGAAACACTACATTCTGGTAAGAGACTATCATACACACATATCACAAGCCTTTGCAATTCATGTAGACCCAAGGCAAGTTGCAGAATGATTGTCACCAGAGATGGTCCACCTATCTGCAATAGTTCCATCTCAACATCCTACACAAGAAGGGAAGTGCCAACCAAGTTGCTGATTGTTTGAGTGGCGCCTGATTACCTCCTTGATAACAATTCTTGACTCATGTGGGCATGAGACATTAAAGTTGCCTCAAATGTATGAACATGACCTTGAATTTTCTGACATATATTAAGGATTGAGGGCTGGAAAAAATGTTCCAGTCTAGACTATCATTTACATGAAGGGGTTCTATGCCACATTGGACACCTTTGTGTTCCTACAGGGGAGCGTCGAAAATTGATTTGGGAGGCTCACTACAGTCAGGTTGCAGGTCACTTTGGAGTAGAGAAAACAGTGGTAGTCTTGTAGAAGTATTTTTGTTGGCCAAAGCTTTGTCACATGTCACCAAATACATCAAGTCTTGCATAGCCTGCAATTGCAAAGCCAACTAATCGACAACAAGGCCTTTACACTCCTCTGTTGATTCCAGGAACACCATGGGAGTCTGTCTCAATGGATTTCATGTCAAGTCTCCCTTCCACCAGGCATGGCCATGAATGTGTTTTTGTGGTGGTTGATAGGTTCTCAAAAATGACAATCTTGGCACCTTGCAAGAAGACAATTTCAGTAGAGGAGACTGCAAAATTGTTCTTTGAGCACATTTGGGTTCATTTTGGCCTTCCAAGAAGCATTGTGTCAGATAGGGATTCCAGATTTGTGGGGATCTTCTGGTCTGCACTATGGTCCATGATGGACACAAAACTGAACAAGTCCACTGCATTCCACCCCCAGACCGATGGGCAAACAGAGGTAGTCAACCACATGATTGTGCATCTTCTTCGGATGTATCACTCCAAACATCCACGCACATGGGATGAAAGTCTTGTGTATGTCCAACATAGCTACAATCGAGCTCTTCATAGCTCCATGAGACAACCCATTTTAGGTATGTCCTGGATTCCAACCATTGGCTCCCATTGATGTAGCATTGCCCATTATGTTGGAAGAAGAATATACCCATACACAGAAAGAAGTGGATAAGGCAACCAAATTTGTGGAATGAATTCGACACATCCAACAATAGGTTCATGAGATTCTGGAAAGAACCAATCAAAAGTACAAGTAGCATCATGATGCTCATTGGATTCCTCATCAATTCCAAGCGGGGGACAAGATATGACTACATTTGTAGAAAGAACAACTAAAGGGTCCATACAAGAAACTCAGACCTCTGTGATATGGGCCATACACCATCACCAAACAAGTTGGTGAGAATGCATTTGAGCTTAATCTTCCACCCTACCTCGGGTTGCATCCAATTTTCAATGTCGAGCTACTCTACGCATACTTTCCACCACTCTTGCTTACATCAAACATTGGTGAACTGTTGCAGTGTACAAAGTTGAACCTAGATTGTGCGATATCGATGAACTCTGATCAAATCATTGACAGGGTGGTTAAGGATATGAAGGATCAACAAATCACATTTTACCAAGTAGTGAAGGTAGGGCAAATGGCACACTAAGGGAAGTGGCTCACTAAGAATTGGATTGAGAAAGCATTGCCACACTTGGTCCAAAATTTTGGAGCAATGGGGTTTATTGCTTCTTAAGGACGAACGAATGATCTATATCAAGATTTTTGAAAAGCTATTCTCGGAAAGAATTAAAAATCTATTTTTAACAAAGTTTGATAGCTTTTAGTATTTTGCATTTTTGAGGGTCTTCGTAGCATTTATGGGCTTCAAACTGGACGACAATAGCGGAGACTATTGTTGTAGTGACCTTTTTCGAGTTTGCTCCGTCATCTTTCCAACGGTTCTTGCGGTTTGCAAATCGGGTCAACGGGTTAGGAAATATGATTCCAGCAAGCAACACTAAAAATAATAATACTAATAGTAGGATAATCTTTAGATTTTTCCACTTCTGTCTTTTCAACTCGACCCCTAAGGTTGATACAAATGGTGTCCATGTAGGATGGCCTTTCGGTTCCCATCTGGAACCCTTCATGTTCTTTTTTAAGCTTTTTTCATCTTCTCCACTATATAGCTATAAAGTAACTTGTTTTGAATGAAGAGATGGATGTTTGGGCATACATCTCTCCTATGGAGTTTGTCAATCTGTATACATTCAGAATTGCGACAAAGTTAGTTTTTTTCTACAGCTCTTTCATTGTGAATTGACTGTCATAACACATTAAACACCATGGTTAGTGTGTTCTGCGTTGCTGTCCAATCAGGATTAGTGATGTTCCATAGAATTTGCATGAAACACCTAGAAAGCAAAGGTATTATTAAGAATTAATTGTACAGTTAACAGCTTAGCTCAAAGATATTAAAATACGTGGAAAACGTGAAGGAAAAATTTATGATGAAGAGTGCAATTACATTAAAAGCTTATTGAGGTCATGTCAGCTACTGTTATTTATGACAAAGGAATGGTTCCCCAACAGTTGAATTAAGTTTCCATTTTCTTGTGAGTAATCTCAGAAAATTAAAGATTTTTCTGATATGATTATTGAATATTTGGTTGCTTCTAAAGCAAGGTTTAGAGTTTAAGGTGCACACATACACACACACAATCTCCGTAGATCACAATATCATAAAAAACATTAGTCAGTCAGGAAAATAAAGTTATAAATTATAATCAATCAACATATCCACAGCAAATAGTGAATTCAGGCTAAAGAAACACATTTTGTAGAAAATTCATGGACAGTAAATCAAGTGGGAGTATTTCTAGCTTCAAAAGTTGTCATTGCTATTGTTGTGATGAATATGGTAATACAGAAAATGAGTTTGGAAAGAAACATTCACATTCACGGCCTAGGAATTATACAAACAATTTTGCTGATCATAATCAAAATGACATGGCAAGTAACAGTAGAAATGTATTTTAAACTTTTTTGGTTGTGAAGAACACAGCCAATAATGTTCGTTGTATTGATTTTGATGCCACGGGGCACAACATATAACAGAGCATGGTTTATGCTTGCATCACTCGATGATATGCAGGTTGAAAATGTTATATGGGTGGTGATGGCTTCCATAAAGTCAAAAGAAAAAAGGTGTAATCCCTATGGAGGTCATGCGCGGGGAGATCAAATTATGAATGATGTGTAATTTGTAAAAGGGCTTGAAGAACTTGGTAATGTTCAGGCCAATTGTAAAGCAAAATGACAAGATTGAGTTTGATGGAGTGTTGCACAAGATGATTTGAATCGCTGTGGCACGGTTGCAAGAGGAATTGAAGATGGTGGCTTGCACAAGTTTGTGATAGATGCAACTGGACGACAGACCTTATTGGCTTAAGACGGTGATATGAGTATGGCTATGCCATCGAAGGTTTGACACTTGAGCTTTTAGAATCTTTCATTAGTTAGTAGATTGCATAGTTGGCACTTTAGAAGGCATAGAAGCTAAACCAGTAGACTGAGTCAGGTTGCTCTATTACTAAGATACTTGCTTAGGATACATATTTGTGGTCTGCTTGGATTAAACCTTTGCTGCTCTATTACATACATTTTCTATATCTGTCCAGGTTGCTCAAGTCTAATTAACAAAGCAACATGATGCAAATTGTTATGATCAACCTCTCTTTTGCTATTTCTTTTTGAACATTTGCTCATTTGAGTTTTTGTTGTAATCATGGTGGTTTTGTATTGTGCTTATATATGTGGAATATCATCCTTTCGCTGTGTGCAACCACTACTTCAAGTCACACTTTCCTTTCATTGCTAGTTCACATAGTTATACTTGCTTGGGAGACCTATAAATAACTAGACGGGGATCAGCTGGATATATAACTAGGGTGTTGACTCAACTAGAAACTATAGATAGGGTTCTTTATAGATAGGGTGCCGACGGGACTCTGAACTCATTGATGATGTACCATTGCCCCTCTCCTATAGATATGCCCCCAATGCACCCCTCCTGACCCACCCCCGTCTATATATGATATGCTGCGCCCCCCCCCCCCCTCTCTTCCACTCGGAGAACAATTGGGAGTGGGAATTCGTCCACTAACAATCACTTTCCCCCCAACCTCTAGTAGTTAGCACCGTGAGGCGCACTTTATCTAAAACTCGAGATTGCCACCCTCTTTATATGTGGGTAGATAGGGGATGAGAGACTGTCCATCATATTCACTCCCAACTAAGAAACAATAGACAGACAGTCTCTCATTTATCTATATATATAGAGAGAAGTTGGTTGGGAGTTGGCTACTCTATTCAATCTGGGTTGGGAGCTGAGTTGGCTCCTCTATTCAATCCAGGTTGGGAGTTGAGCCGGCCCTTCAATCCAATCTCCTTGGCGGAGGGGGGGGAAGAGGACCACATCGTGCACAGATAAAGCTACTCCTAGAATGCTGATGCTGTATTATACATGCCCTATATATCTATTTGGCATTGGTATGCAATACATTGGTTGGTCCACTGGTTATAAATAGGGGTGAATGCCCAATATATAGATAGTGGCAGTGCAATATAAACTTTTTCAATTAAGTATCTGCTGTACATTATATGTTTAAAATACAAAATCCAAACATATCAATGAAGGAAGCCACCTCCACTCAAAGTGGAAGGGTCTTGTCCTTTGACCTGTGCCAAGAAATCCCAAAATTCTCAAAAATCTGGGTCACACACTTTGTGGTGGTAACTGCGGGGGCATTTTTGGCTGCAATTCCAATACATGAGCCATATTATATTGACGTGATAGGTGAAAAAAGTCAATGGATGCTTCCCTACAAGCGAGTTTGGTGATGGTCATCCACATGTTAAGCTTCTGTTTTTTTTCTTGAATGTTACTTGCTCATTTTCAGGTGTCTTTGTGTTTTGCTATTGTGTAGGTACGACCTGTAACACATATTGTTTTTCTTTTCCTTCTCACACATGACTCAAGTCAGTCGGTTAGAACCCACATCTCATCCATGCATACCAATGTCTAATTGGACTTGTATGGGAATCTGATTTATGGTGACATGAATTTTCAGGGTCAACATGGGAATAGGCCAGATAATAAAATTGCTTGTCTATCATTGAGACAAGGTAAAATATGCGATCAACTCAATGCTTCTACTGCAATTTGCAGTCCCCAAAACATCAGCGATCTATTGGGGCTGTGCATAGCTCATACTTCAAAAAATTCCCATTTGTCACGGAGCCTTCAGCAATTGAACAATTTTCTTTACACCTAGAATCTGCCTTGGTCATAATTCGTCTAAGCGATCTCTTAACCTTATGTAACTTCTACCTATTTTTGCATGAAATAGGTCTCTCACCTTCTGGGTATTGCTCTAGACTATTCTTGCTGCAATTTTTTCTTCATATGCACTGTCTTCTCTTGAGAAGTCTGAGTTCAAACAATCGATCCTTTGCAAGCATGCACTGTCCTATCTATGTCTTTCCTTTGTTGGATAGACTCCTATATCAATGTGTCATTTGCTTAAGTGTGTCAACCTTCATGTATTTGTGTGCAGTCAAGCTTCAGCCACACATGCTCTTCTGTACAACTCTGTATTCGGCAGAGGCAAGGACTCTTATTCGATTGGCAACGAGTCTATGACAGAATTTCACTGGCTTGGTAGAAAATCCTTCTCTAATTCTTGAATGCTTATTGGCTCGCCTATCTGTTTGCTAGAAGTCGTATCTTAATGCACCACCTCCTCTATGCTGTTCAAGTAAATGTCTAATTTTAGCATTAGTCAACTCTCTTTTATTTTCAACTCTTGCATTCACTATGATCTGCTGTTGTCAGGTGTCTCTCTTTATTGAGAGGTGCTCTATAGCTAACATCCAAGTTAGCTATTTGGTTCCTTCACTTCTACACTTGTGCCATCCCAAAATGGTGGTCTTTCTTGCTTCAACCTTCCCAACATACAGCAACTCTATCTTGTCTTCAAGCCATAGATTTTGAGCTCTGCAGGGAACCTGCGAATGTCCAAAGACGTACCTCTTTTCCTATTATAAAGAGCCTAGGCAGATTGCTCCCTCTTTTGATAGTGTGTCCCTGCACACCTATGTTAACAATGATCTAGTTACAAAGTGGTTGACCGTCATAGTCTGTCAACTGGCCTTACAAACCAGTTCTCTTGGATTGCATATCCAATGATGTCCTTCGATTCAATAAGTCTTTCCCTCGAATTGTACCACCTTCTTCTGCAATTGTGTTATCAAAACTTTCCTTAGGGAGGTTAAACGAACTTTGTCTAACAAAACTGAGTAATGTTGAAACAGAACTTTGTCAAACACTCTTCAAAGGCTTTCACTTTGAAAGCAGTGCTCTTGACTAGATAGGGCTCCATCAAGTTGCTTTGTGACCTTCGTAAAGTTGTAGCTCCTCCCAACTGACTTTCCGAGTCCCTGGATTCCACCTCCTTGAACTCCAGTCTCCATAGATATCCCGAATTATTAGACAACCATCCATATTGAGCCATCCACAAGTTCTCCTGTCAAGTTGTCTCATGACCCTCGTGAGGGTTTAATTCCCAAGATCCACATATCTTTTGAACTATTTGAGGAAACCATTCATACCCAAAGCTTCATCTACCCTGTATCCTTTCACGACCTTCAAAGTTTAGAGCATCTTTATATTACGTATTGGTCATTGTTCTCACTACCTTCTGCATCTGGTGGGTCTTTAACCATGGCTATATTGGATGTATTTGATATGCCTTTACCCTTGAGCACATCATTGCTTGCTCGAACACAACAAATCCCATGCCATGTGACCTCTTTCTTACCGTAATGGCATTCACTCTCAACCGATTATCTTTATGCTGATCTTCTACAAGAGTTTCTGGTTCACGGAATAAAATGCACTAACCTTGCTGAGAATGACCTTCTGCATCTTCTGCAGTTCTGTTTTTCGTAATCTAAAAGAGCTGCAATCATATCATCTAGAGATTGAGATTGAATTTGACCAAGGGTAAAAACTACATTGCTGTATGCCAAAGACAAATATACTTTACATAGAATAGCTTTGGCATCCTCATCGTCTATCATAACTTTGACTTCTGCTAGTTGTCTGATCAGGGACTGAAAGTAGCGAGGACAGTGACGAATACGTAACACATTGCTAAACTTTGAAGGCAGGAAATGTATACAAGAGTACACAAAGAATTAAAAATGTATGTTGCTTAGATAGTTTGGGAATGTGAATCTTGGGAATTATACCCTCACAATTTCTGAGACAACTTGATGGAGCTTGTGGATGGTTCAATATGGACGGTTGTCCAATTAATTCGCAGAACGGATTTGTGTACATAGTTCGGGGGGGGGGGGGGGGGTGGAATACACTTGCCAAGACGTAAACAAGGAAGTATCCATGAAGGAGAAGACATATTGCACATTATGGAGATAATGTGTCCTATCACACAAGACTGAATGCTATATAATGGTGTAACAAACTTTAAGATATTGATATAGTGACTCCGGACAACCATCTGCTGTTAAATAACCTCAGAAGCACTAAAATGCCCCTTTCATTGTCTTAGTATTGATGCATGAAATTTCGGAAACGCGAACACGGGCTGGATAGTGGAGTTTAGTAGGAAACGTTTTGGATTTTTCAGTGGTATTCGTGTTGTTAAATTATGTTTTTAAATTTAAAAAAAATACGTCTAACTTATCGAGATTATAATCATGTATATGTGAATCATTGAAATTGGAACCATGTTGAATGATGCATTTTTAGAACTTAAAATTTCAATGAATACACAATATTTTGAGTGCTTTATCAATTATCTCTTATGGTCCATGGACTAAAATTTTACAATGAGTACTATATATATATATAAAATTTAATTTTAATTTTTTTATAATGTACTGTACGGACGTTTCTGTAACGTTTTGTACCCAAGGTCTTTTTGAAAATCAGCATTTCCACGTTTCGGACCTGTACCCATACCCATTTCCTGGCAACATAGATTTTTAGGATCCACTTTCTGGATTAAATAAGTATCTCACCATTTGAACCAAATTGAAGGACTGTTGAGAATCAAAATCTCGTGTAAACTTAAATTTCAGGAGTTAACCGGCATCTCTCAGTTGCCAAATGCTATAGGGCGACAGGTTTTTAAAAAAATCTCAGTTAAGCCTCCTTGAATGGATTGCGTCAGAATTTGGATCAAGCCTACTAAACTGGTCCAGATAGGACAGTAGTAGATATATGAATTCTTGTTCTTGTAAGTTGATATTGCCAAGATTTTACACTGAATAAGATCATGTTTATGGAATCGGTTTTCCATTACAATGATGTCTACATGTTTGATGTAAAGAACAACCATCCTATTGTCATGGGTGATCAATTTTTTGTAACAATTTATTGACAATTTAACACAATGATGAAATGTTGACAATTTTTAGTTGATTTGGATTCTACCTTTGAATAAGATAATTTCCAACCAATTTTATTTCATGCTTTGTGTCTTGAGTAAAGCCAAACATTCTGTCTGGGTGAAACTTCTTTGTAACGATTTATTAACAACATGTTATTGATAAAACCAAATAGGTCATGTACCGAAATTAGGATCCCAATTCCACATGAATAGATGTTTGGATGCTCAAAAAAAAAGGACTCTATATTGAAGGGATTAATTACACCATTTACTAATTTTCCAAATTGTATCAAAAGCTGTCACCAACCTTTCTCATCAATGCATATCCAGTCTTGCACTAACTTATATAGAACAGGTGCCCTGCAAAACTTCTGGAGTCAATCATTTAACTAAGCATGAATATACCCCCGTCCTTCTTATATGTGTTGTAAGTAAGATATCTTGAAATACTTCTGGACTATGCTTCCCTGGGAGAAGACCCATTTAATCAGAAAAGGAAACTGATCATGAGTTTCCAATGCTTCTTAATCCCCACAATCATGACATTCATCTTCCAACATGTCAACAAAGAAAAAATGCTTCCATTCATGTACCGTTCAAGACTGGCTTAAGGTCTCAAGTTAAGAACAAAAGACTGATATTATGTCCTTATATTGATAGTCCAACGGGTGAGAGAACACAAAATCTGATGAAAAAGATGTTTTCATGTTCTCAAAGCTTTCTTGGAGAAAAATAATAAGGCTACTCTGTTTGTACCTCTAACATACCATTGCTTTATTCAAAGCGAAGCCTTGGCATCATATGATTTTCGAGATTCATGTCAGTAAACAAATCATTGAATCTTCCTGGGACTAGTCTTTTTGGATACCCATTGCTGGCTTTCAGGAGGATGGTGAAAACTCTTCTCTGCCCATTCTTAAGGGAAACCCCAGCACAGATTTCACTATTGATAAATGCTCCAATTAGGTCTAAGACAGGCCTTAACCAACACTGTCATCATTATCTGCAATGCATACACCCCAAACACATGAAACCAAGACAAATATGTAATAGAGCATTGGCATCAGTAACATGTATACTGCAAATGCACAAAGCATAAATTGGATAATGTTTAATTACAAGCAAATTACAGCATCCAAACCCTAGATCAGGGTTTTATAGAGTACGAGAATAGTAAAAATTATATCTTGAACAAAGTCTGGCATTTTTTTCCTGTTTAAATAGACCATACAGACCTGTACATTACTCTACCTTTTAGGTATTTTCTTAAGCATGTAATGCAACACATAGGCAACAATAATGTTTGCATGTAGAAATGTTTCATAAGGTTAAGCCCTGTTTTCTAAGATTTATCCTTCATCAACACAAAATTACAAGACTACAATTAAGATGTGGTAGAGAATCTTTATAAACATGACTTACACATTCCTCTCCCTAGAATCCATCGGACCTCAAAAGATCTTCTGCCTATCCATATTACAAAAGGCGAATGTCTCAACAAACGTTTCCTCTCTAAGAATCAGGAAGCTCCTTAACCAAGAAGAAAAGCTTACAAAACGAAGTGGGCTTTGAAATCAAAGTGATTCTCGGTAGAACAACCATGTATTATTTACCAAGAGCCAGGAACAGTTTCTCAACCTCCCATGACAGGTAAACTAACGCATGCTATTTTAAAGACGAATGTTAGGAAGGCTAGAATTAACACTTGTAGAAAGGTGACTTCTGTAGGAAATATTAGGATGATCCGTGCAGCACCAAAACCCTACCTTGACCTTAAAAGTCCTTTACAAGCCATTTGTATCTCTGAGATGGTAATTTGCCCCATGCTAGGAGATTTAAGTGAACATACATATGTAGATGATTTCAACTTAAATCCTCTGTTACATAACATCAAAGATTCCTTATTACACTGTTCAGAGTCCAGTTTTTGGAGGTCCAAACTTCCTTCCCTCCTTATTGCGGATCTAGAAGTTAAAAAGTTCCATTTCTGATGATATGCTGTTCGTTATTACTCAAGGGCATATTTTTTCATTGGAAAACACAGTGGGTTGGTGCATAGGGCTCTCCTTCCGATCCCCTGGCAAGACGTGAGTCTGATTCAATAAATGGGCACAATGCACAAGTATCGGATCTCGGTTTTCAGTTTCCTTTCCAAAATTTGTCAGAGCAGAGGTAGTCAATCTATGTGGGGGTCAAGATCTCATTTAAATACTGAAAATGCGGCAATACCCAATGCTGGTTTTTGTTGACCGGAGCATAAGTAATCTGTTTTCTCCGATTTTGCGTTGATCCACCTTCTCATTTATACCCACAGCATCAAATTCGACTTAAAACTAACACTAATACTCATCAGCAGATGACAACGACACATTTTTCACAGCTCCACAGGCAAAACTAGCACCGGCACGCACCCAAAGGTCAACAAAGCCACAGTAGATACAGTACATTTAATAATAATTCACCCAGTTACTGCACTTGTACCGCTGAATTCATATGCATCAAAAAAAAAAAAACCAACAACTCTCAGAAGTCATTTACAAAAACCCCGCGGTTGTCATATCGATCAATAAATACAACTCCAGTGGTGTGGCTACGAACAATGAGAATTTTATTGCGCCTGTGTTTTATCTCTTCTTGTGACAATTGAGAAAGTTAAGAGCCAAAATATATTCAGAATAGGTCTGTGACGAGATCTGGTTAAATTTTAGGAGAAAAATCTGACCACAAAACAAAGGGGATAGTCTTCTTCTGCCATGGGCATTGCAAGGCTGTTGATATCGTCCATAGCGAGGAGTGGATTCCAACAGAGGAAGAGGAAGAGGAAACAAGTTGAGTTAAAAGCTCCCTAATTGGTTCCTGTCTTTCATATATGAGTATGCATTATCTCAATACTTAAAAATTTACAGCTCTCTTCTCCTTTCCTCTTTTGTTTTTAGATTTTTCCCTCTAACATTTGCCGACACTAGGTATGTTTTTCAACCGGCCGGGCCGCTTTTGTTTATGTTGGGTTCCAGAAAATTTCGATACCTATGCCGTTGCCGCGTTCAGGAAAATGTTATTTATGATTTGGTTAACGCGGAGCAGACGCGGAGATCGCACGTGCCCATCATCAGTGGCTGTCTTTCATTTGGAGTTCAAATCTGCAAGTCAAACTTAGCCTTTTAAATGGAAAACAAATCCTCCTTTTTATTTCTTACATTTCAACCCCATGAAATTCTTTTCATTTTCAATTTCAGCATTTATCATCGAACAATGCTCGAAAAATAAGTAGGTAAATACAATGTTACCTAGAATGGCTATAATTTAGACTTCAACTTACATATAATTTACCTAGGTAGTGTTTCTGCTTGATCATATGTTAGAATATAGTCATTTGGAATTAGAAATTGTCGTTAAGCAAGTATTTATTTACACACTCATGATGGAATTTTAAGATCATACAAATGTACCTAATCAATTATTACTATTAATATATTGAGTCACCATGTATATTTACTACTTTTACCTATATATTTCCTCGTCTTAATTTCACATGTGTCACCACCTATATTTCACAAACTAAAACAGGATAGAGATTAATTTAGGGACTTGGATGGGGAGTGTGAACTAAGTGACCCTTTAAAAATTAGACCTTTTAAAAATAGCAATTCCCATTCTCTCACACTGGACATTGTTCCTTCTATATATGACAAGTGTGTATATCTCTTGCAGGTAGTTCCTGTGTATATGCAATGAATGTTATGTATTCTTATTCAAGTTTTTTGGTGTAGAATATGTAGTTGCATGAGTGTTGCCAAATGAATGATAATGAGATGCCAAGCTATGTTAGAGAAATCAAAAACAAATATTTGATAAAAAAAAATTCAATGGCCTGAAGAACTAGACAATTCATGAAGATTTTTAAGCGGAGACTGGCCACAATTGACAAGTAATATGCTCCCTTACAGAGTCATCTTTTCATATCTGAAGAAGCAAACCTCTATGGACTAATCAGAAAGAGTAAAATCCTAAGATAAATAGATCTGGGGTATCCTAAGTTATCCGATATGTCTCAGGGAGTAGCTGTTTGCCGTATGTGTCATAACATACAGACACGGATACAAATATACCCCTGATCCCCCCTTTTATTTTGTTAACCTTTCTTTGTACTTTGTGTTTAGTTACTTTTCATACCATACGGTCATTTTACCCTAAAACTTTTCTTTTATAACTGGTTGTACTTTCTGATTCCCAATGACCTACTTTGGTTAATCATGGAGATAAATATAATTTAAAGCAGCCTTTGACATTTCTACAGGTGAACATTTGGACAGGTATATCTGGAATCAACTATATTGTGTAGAAATAATCTCGAATTTGTATTGGAAAAGGTTAATAACCCTATATTACCTATTGGAAAAGGTTAATAACCCTATATTATCTATTTGTGCAAGTAGGAAATAATTACCAAATTAGGAAGGATTGCAAATATAGTCTTATAGATTTAACCTTAAAGTGGGTTGATTGTACCAGATATACAGAATAATAAAAGGTCTGGAACCGGAATACTGAATCTCCCAACTGGGTTTGAACCTACCAATTTTTTATGGAACTTGGTCGCAAAACCTGCTTCAAAAGGAAAGAAAAAAAAAAAACTGGGCAGATCAGAAAGTTATGGGCTGGCTTCTAAGCCTGATTATACCCACAAATTGCTGGGAGAGGGTCACTGGAAATTGCGACAGAATTGAGGTGGTTTAAGTGTATTTTAAGTTGGGATTCTCTAAGAATCAAGAATCAAGATTAGATTGGTCTCCTAAATGTTTGAAGATTCTACTTAACTAAACATGTTCTACAATAAGTCATCCTTGTCAAGAAAGGATTAAGGTTGTTTAAGGTACATGGCATCCCATGGTTAGCAAATATTGGGCAATCTCCTTCCTTAATGGGGTTAGTCCCTTTTCAGCTGCATTTCCTTTCTGGAGGATGTAAATTAGCTTTGTTCCATGAGCCCTAAAGTACAATTACCTGCTTCTTGAGTTAGCCTTCATCTCTTGGGGCCATAACATCTCTTCCTATTGGAGAAATGCTTCAGCTACAATGAGCTTACATTCTCTGCAAAAACTTCTTCTATGGATTTGTTGGACCATTCAATTTCTTTTTATTACAATTTCTGAGTCTCCTTGTTCTCTCTCCTCGTATTTTCACAAGATTGTGTACTTGGAAGAACTTACAAACATTCCATTGTAAGGAACAAATTCCAAACATAAAAACTCACACCTGATACATGAAGATTTGATTAGGGTTCTGAGAACCCAAATAAGACTTGATACTTACAAATAATGAAACAATTCTACAATTGCACAATTCATTCCAAATGAGAAAAAAAATCCTCATTTAGACAGATGTCACAGGGTAGAAAACCTTGGTCGGTAATTACAAGTCCAGATTACTTTCCAATATATAAATCCTGACATGGTCTTACACAAGAATGCTACAAGCTAACAGCTCATGAGACACCAAGTCAAGGTTACAACCTAAAACTAACATCTCCACTTAAACATGACTCGGGGTACAAAATAGGAAGGAGGCATTAAAACACATACCCCCTTAATTATAGGTTTCACAATAAATCTACTAAAGGATGATGGCAGTAATCAAATGCTGAAGCCAATGTCCTCCAGCTATGATGTGCAAAAGAAAGAGCCAAAGATCAACCAATAAATGCTCCACAAAATATGCATCATGCTTGACTGAACCAAGAAGGATTCTACAGTTCAATGGTCAAAGACAAGGCAAGTGCTACATAACAAGATACAACTCAAGCATAGTCTTCCCACCGCTGCTCCCTCTTCCTCCATAATCATTCATCAGAAAAAGTACAGCACCCATGAACAAAGCAGCCCTCAAAAAGAGATAATGCAACACTGCTATGACCAAAATTAATAGTTTCTAAGAATGATGATAGCTCGTGATCCAAAATAGATCAGCATAGTAGTTATTCGTGGGGTCAAGATGTGATGTCACTCAGTCTGAAGTAAAGAATGACATAAAATGGCAGTGAATGGCACTTGACCGCTAGTGTAGTGATCTACAACTTTACATTAGAGTTCAACACACAAATGGCAATATGAGGAATTGAAAATTGATGAGTGTGTTCTACATGTCAAAGAAACACACAATACAGTTTTTGGCTCACAATGAGTATCAGCAAGGAAAACTGTAATGTCCCCAAGTCTGAGCAGATGGCCTAGGAGGCTTTTCATCCGTCTTAGCCTTGGTCATGCCCAAGAGGCTAGTGACATTGATGGTTATTGGGTATGGTTTGCACCTGCATTTCACTTAAAGGTTATGTTTCGATGTTGGACACGACTTTGAGGTGACTTAAGTGAAATAAGGTTGTGTGATGCTCCCCTATGGTATTTTATTATTCTATTTCTTTGTTGGGGGTAACTTAAGTGTACTTTTGGGCATAGTGGTGATAAAGTAACGTAAGTTATTTTATTATTATGTGGATTTTTCCCCAAGGAGGTCAGTTAGGATTATTTGGGCCCTTTGTTGCAATGAAAAGTTATAAAAGGAAGCGCTTGACAGAGAAAGGGGTATTCATTCATATACTCACTTTATTATGATATTGAAGTCATTGTTAGTTGCATACTTTTTGCTTGTGGAGTAAGATCCCACAAGATCCCTAGCTTCAGTGGTGAGAGATCCACCTTAGCTTGTCATTTTGGAGTTGATTCGGGGCTGATTGTTAAAGATTAATTTCAGAATTTTAGAGAAGGGTTTTGGAAGATTTTTGGGACTTTTTGTGTAGAAAAATCAAGGGTTTTCAGATTTGATTTTGGAATCTATTGGAAGCATGGAATAAGGCTGAACACTATAAGAGATAACATGAAGTTTTCTTTTCTGTTATATGGGCAGTATCTTTTTCCCGGACAAGAACCATGTAATATGTTTGGAGAGAAGGCATTCAAACTGTTGGTTGAAGCATCTGGAAAGCTTCAACTGTTAGAAAAGGTCTTCTTCAACTTCCTTCTTTTGTATGATTATTCTTGAAGCTGGAAGAATCACAACGCAGACTAATTGTGAAAACTCCAATATCATATTTGCTCGCTATGTCTTTCTTTGCAACATATTGAATATTGGGCTGGTAAGAAATCAGGTAGTTTCATCAACTCCCTATATGGTGGATGCAGTTACTTCCACGATTGAAGCAAGGAGGACATCGTGTATTACTGTTCTCGCAAATGACAAGGATGCTTGATTTATTGGAGGACTTCTTGAACTTTCTAGGGTTTCCATATTGTCGGTAAGTCTGAAGTTGTTTGAACCTGCTTTACTTATGATCATGACATATTAAATTACTAACAAGAAAGTTGCCTTTTATAGAAAGTGAGATAGGGTTCTATCTCCTCCGAATGCCTTGCTTTTAAACTTTGGCCAAAGTAACTGGAATTTCTCAGGCACAATTCATACATGAGTTGAGCTGGATTTTATAGTGGTCCAACAACAAATACTTCCATCAGGATTTGCATTTGGAGGTAAGTTTTTTTTTTAATTCTTTGAAGTTTTTTCAAATTTTGTGTATTATTATTTAGGTTTTATAGATTCATATTGTGATTCTAAATACATGTTATGTAAAATCGAATACTTGCAATTTTTTTATACTCATTTGAAGCCAGAGGTATGTATTCTTAATTTTTACGCAAATTCATTGTAAATTAGTTAAATTTTATGTATCATATTGTAATCAATATCGTTTTGTAATTCTAAATGCATGTAATGTAAGATCGAATGCTTGTAATTTTTTTATACTCATTTGCAGCCAGAGTTATGTATTTTTTTTACGCAAATTCATTGTAAACTAGTTAAATTTTATTATGTGTATTGTAATCGATTCGTTTTATAATTCTAAATACATGTAATGTAAAATCAAATGCTTGTAAATTTTTTTATACTCATTTGTTATCATGCCAGAGGTATGTATTTTTTGTTTACGCAAATTCATTGTAAACTAGTTAAATTTTATGTATGTGTATTGTAATGATTCTTTTTGTAATTCTAAATACATGTAATGTAAAATTGAATGCTTATAATGTATTTTTTATTTATTTACGCAAATTTCCAAGGCACGCTTTTTTTTTTAAATTAAATTAAGTTTACGTTTTTTAATTTTTTAAATGTGCTTTGTGTTGCAAATTAGAGCTTAACAATGGCATCACGCTCAGCATGTTCTCGCAGGGTCAACATCACTAACAGGGACCGTTCCCTGAATGCCTGTACCAATTGCTTGGAAGTATGGTGTATGTGGAGCTCGTGACAGGGAAAGTTTTTGCAATTTTTATACCAAAAAATGAATGGAGGCATCAATCGTTTGACAGTATCATCTTTGCATGTATTGTTTGCCAAGATGTTGTGGTTGCCCCAACGTTCAAAAGAGGCAAAGCGAGAGATGAGAGCAGAGCTGGCAGAGTTAAAGGAGAAGAAACTAGAGAAGGCAAAAGGGTGCAAGGCAGCCATAGCACAAGCTATTAGACCTTGGGCTGCAATGGCAGAGGATTCAGAGGATGATGCGGCAACAATTGTGGGCTCTACTAGTGGTCCACGCATACGAAGCGGAAGAGCCGGAAGAGGCGCATCTTCATCGAGTTCGAGCAAAGGGATACATGGGCTTTTTTGTACCAAGGAACACACCTGGGGCACAACCTTCATTGCAAGGTACAGTCTGGAACAAAGATATGCACGAAAAAGCAGATAAAGCATGTGCAAATTTCTGGTACTACAACAACCATTCCCTTCAATGTTGCAAAGAGCCCGTATTGGGAGTACTTGGTGACAACATTGACAGTTGCAGTGAAAGGGTACAAGGCACTCTCTCCAAAAGATGCGAGTGGGAAATTACTCAAGGGTGCAGTTGCAGATGTAACTACAATTCTAGAAGATTAAAAGAAACAATGGCAAAAATACAGATGCACCATTCTTTCAGATGGGTGGACGGATGGAAGGAACCGCACCCTCATTAATTTTTTAGCAGCTTCAAATGGTGAGATGGTGTTTTTGAAGTCTATTGATGCCTCTAACATAATAAAAAATGCAGAGAATTTGAGTGTTATGTTAGAGATGGTTGTATTAGAGGTTGGTGTACAGAATGTTGTGCAAGTTGTCACAGACAATGCAACAACATATGTGGCGGTTGGGAGACTACTACAGGAGAGACATCCATCACTCTTTTGAACTCCTTGTGCAGCTCATTGCCTTGACCTTCTTTTGGAGGACATAGGCAAAATTGATTGGGTGAGGCCGGTTGTAGAAGATGCAAAATCCATAACAAAGTACATATATAATCACCCTTGGGTTCTAAGCTTGATGAAAGAACACACAAAAGGGAAAGAGCTTGTTCGATCCGGTGTCACAAGGTTTGCAACTAACTTCTTGACGTTGCAAAGTATTTATAGATTGTTGACATCTTTGAAGCAAATGTTTGTGAGTCAAACATGGCTAGACTCACAATATTCAAAGAAAGCTGATGGAGAGAGGGTTGCAAAGACAGTTTTTGATGATATTTTTGCAAAGAGAGCTATAGAGATCATCAAGGTAATTTCAAACTTCGATTTATATTTCATTCCTTTATTTTAATTTGTTAAATTATAAATATATTGTTTTACTTTTCACTTTTTTACTTTATCTTAATATATTGTAAGTTTGCAATCTTAGATTTTAATGTGTGTAGGTGTCAAAGCCGTTGGTGAGGGTTTTGCGTTTGGTTGATGGGGAGAAAAACCCTATGGGGTATTTTATGAGGCCATGGATAGGGCCAAAGAGTCTATTCAAAACTATTACAATGGGGATATCGTCAGATATGGACCCTTTTGGGAGATTATTGATCGGAGGTGGAACAATCAACTCCACCAACTTATTCATGCAACGTGGTACTACCTCAACCCCAAGTATTTCTACTCCTACAACTTCACAAATGTGAACGGAGAGGTTATGGAGGGCCTTTCAACATGTATTGAGAGGATGATACCAAATGTTGAGACGAGGGACCTCGCCATTTTAGAGTTGCAGAGTTACAAACATGCTAGGGGGAGACTCTTTTCTTCTATGTTAGCTATTCGAGGGAGAACCATGCAGTCACCAGGTAATAAAAATTAGAATGTTTACCAAGTTACTTATTAGTTACAGATTTGATTTTATTAATTAATTATAAAAAATTTATTATTTTGTTTGTAGGTTCTTGGTGGGAGGATTGGGGAGGAAATACCCCGCATCTTCAAAAGTTAGCCCTCAGAATTCTATCTCAACCTTGTAGCGCTTCTAGATGTGAACGCAATTGGAGTTTGTTTGAGGCCATTCACATGAAGAAGCGCAACAAGTTGACTCAAAAAAGGCTCAACGACTTGGTTTTTGTGCAATACAATCTCCGGCTTCGCACAAAAAAAGTTGAGGCCACATCAAAGGAGCTCATTGATTTCAATGAGATAGATCCATACAGCGAGTGAACTAGGCAAGAAGAGGAAACCCTGCATTCACAGCAGGACGAGATTGTTTCTTTTGAGAGGGAGGCTATGGAGGGAGAAGCACTGGCAGGACTCCACAGAGATATTGGATTGGATGACATCTTTGGAGGTGATCTCCAACATGCAACAAAGGAGACACCAGCACCACCATCTAGTTCCGGGATTGAGCCAGAGTCGCAACCTTCTAGGAGGAGCGTGGAGACGCAGCTGAGTGTGGGGACTAGTAGAGGCACTAGACCTTCTCCCCAATATTTCTCTAGATTGGGGAAGAGGAAAATGTAATTTATTGTATATTGTAACTTGCATAGATATGAAATTTATGATGATATTTTTCAATGTCAATCATCATAAATTCATATTACTTATCAGCCAATGGTTGTATTCGCATGATGATGCGATTTTGTATTGTATTTGTATTCAAATCTAATAGAAAACACTTCTCCAACATTTTATGGGCTCATTTGATACATTTTGTAGCTATGTGTTGCTTAAAATTTATGTTTTTTAAAAAAATTTGAGTATTTTTTAAGTTGTCGAGTATTCCCGAGTATTGGCCAAATATTGCCAAGTTTTTTTTGGGGGTCTACGGAGTATTTGCCAAATGTGAGTATTCCAACTATGCATGTACTCAACCATGCTAACCTCAACAAGGGCACTCAACAAACTTGACATCAATGACAACATCAATGACATCACTCCAACTCACCTTGACATCAATGACAACTTTGCAACAGATGGCAGCCTCAAAAACACTTGCAGCATCCTTCACAGTACAATTCAAAGTTGCAGTTGCTTACGTAAAGTAATTTGTGTTTGTAATTATGTATATCGCAATTGATCACTTTGATGGAGGTTGAATGGTCCCTTCAAAGTCAATTACCCATTGCTCAAACAACTATGTTGCAAGCATTCGATGCAAAGGTATTTTTTCCCTATGTGTGGGTCATCCCACTTGTTGACAAAAATCGTGATTCTTTGCTACTCAATCTGCATCTTGGAACAAAATGGGCCACCATAGCCAACTCTATAGTATCTTCCCCGTGGTCAATTCTCCTATAAAGCGGCTTACAACCACTCCCTCAAGTTCCCATAAAACCTCTTGAATATGATCTTCCTAGTCATCCTAATCTACATTACAAATCTTAGTAGCATTCATTCCAACACTTTATTGAACACCTTCGCTTGCCCATTCACCTGAGGATGGCGTATCATGCTTTTCTAATATGATATCATGTATTCAATTGTTACCATCTAGCTATAGTATTATTCAAAAAATGTGTATGTCTACCACTGATCAACACTTTTGAGCATCCCAAATGGGTGATTATATTGGGCCCTATCTATATACGGGCGAAGAAAACGAATTGTGCACTAGTATAGATAGATGGCAACCTCAAAAAAAGTTGCAACATCCTTCGCAGTACGATTCAAAGTTGCAGCTGTTTATTTAAACTAGTTTTTGTTTATAATTATGTATATCGCAATTGATCACTTTGATGGAAGTTGAATGGTCCCTTCAAAGTCAATTCCCCAATGCTCAAACAACTATATTGCAAGTATTGGATGCAAAGGTATTTTTTCCTTGTGTGTGGGTCATCCCACTTGTTGACAAAATCACAATTCTTTGCTACTCAATGTGCATCTTGGAACAAAATGGGCCACCATAACCAACTCTATAGTATCTTTCCCATGGTCAATTCTCCTATAAAGCGGCTTACAACCACTCCCTCATGTGCATCTAATAAAAAGTTTCCCCCTATTTTATTCCTACACAAGCCTTCGTATTACATCATCCTTCCCTAGTTGGTACAAAAACCCATTGATGATTGTAAATGGCAAAGCACGAGCATCAAACTATTTCTTCTCTTTCTTTGTGTAATGTTTTGGCACTCTCCCATATTGTGAAATTTGCTTTTCTCTCTTCAAGTTGTTCTCATACATTAATTACTCTGAACAAATGTGCATTTGGAGAATCTTTCCATATCTCACTTGGTTCTTCCCTAGTTTGTATGCAGCTCAAATGATCACACCCCACATGTTCTCCTCTAAATTTGATGACAATCATAAATTGACACTCTTTTAACTCTTCTTGTGGGCTCTTTAGGTATAAAATATGACTCTTCTTGTGGCTTGTTTAGGTCTAACTAATTATTGATTGTGTTTATATACATTTGTCCATCGTATGTGCATTTTTTCCTATCAGCCCCAAATAGTTTGTTTCATCCATTTTGATTTCAATGAAATCGAAATCAACTCATAGTATAAGGTCACCTACTTGAATTTCTACATCGCCACGCTTTCAAAATGTTCTGCCCATAGTTTGCACACTCTTACTCAGTAAATACTTTGCAGACCAAAAAAAAACAAATCAACAAATACTCGGCCACTTGAAATATACTTAAATTCTGTAAAAACATTAATTTAATACATAATCCAATTACAAAATGTATCAAATGGGTTTGTAAAACGTTGGGGAAGTGTTTTCTATTGGAATTGAATACAAATAGAGTACAAAATCGCATCATCATGCTAATACAACAACTTGTTGATAACTCTCATGAGTTTATGATGATTGTCATTGAAAATCAACATCATAAATTATATATCCATGCAAGTTACAAATCACAAGACCACCTTATTTCCTCTTCATTGAAAAATTGGGGAGAGGTATTATTGAAAAATTGGGGAGAGGTTCTATTGACTAGTTCTCACACTTGGGTGTGGCTCCTTGCTCCTAAAAGGATGTGAGTGCAGTTCCACTCTAGTATTAAATGGCAGTGACTTCTCTATCTCATGTTCAACATCATCTACAATGATATCATCAAATCCAATCTTTCCTTCTATTGTACCTACACCCTCTATAACTTCCCTCTCGAAATCAATAGTCTTGTCCTTTGTGAACATGGGGATCTCCTCTTCTTTTGAAGTCCGGTCACTATAGGGATCAATCTTATTCAAATCAAAAGTCCCATGTGATGTATCCATCTTTCTTGTGAGTAGTGATTATATTGCATATAAACTAGGTCATTGAGGCATCGTTGAGTCAACTTAGTGTGCTTCTTCATGTGAATGGCCTCAAACAAACTCTAGTTACGCTCAAATCCAAAAATGCTACACGGTTGAGATAAGTTTCGAACGGCTAGATTTTGAAGTCTGGTGTATTTCCAACCCAATCTTCCCACCAAGAACCAACAAACAACTTAAAAATTCAAAAGTTCTTTAAGTAATAATTTTAAATTTTTTACTTGTAAGATATAAGTACAAAAGTATCAATTTTCATTACCTAGTGTTGAGTGAAGTGTTTTCTATAGCTAGCTTTGAAGAACAAATACCCTTACAAAATGCTTGTCATCATATTAAATAATGAGGTCCCCACCTGATGGTGTATGAATCCTCTCAATGATGTCATTAAAGAAGTATCATCATAACCTCCACATCATATGTGAAGCCACAATTTACAATAATCGAGGTCTTCCCCGTTACAACGCTATTGGGGAGAGGGTTGGTGGCCTCTACTAGTCCCCACACTGATTGATCCACCTAGAAATCGAATTAACTCCCAAATGGTACTAAAATGATGGTAGTGGCTCCCTAATAACATGAATAGACATCATTGGCCCCATGTCATCCAATCATAAATATCTCTCGCATTGGGTGCTTCTCCCTCCATAGCTTCAAAACCTCTTAAAGCAAAAGCTTCGTCCTATTGAACATAGGGATCTCCTCTTCTTTCACGATCTAGTAATTGTATGGATCGATTTCATCCAAATCAATAAGCTCATATGATGTGGCCTCCACCTTTCTTGTGCGAAATTGGAGATTGTATTGCACAAAAACTAGGTCATTGAGGTGTTTTTGAGTCAACTTATTGCGCTTCTTCATGTGAATGGCCTTAAACAAATTTCAGTTGTGCTCACATCCAGAAGTGTAACAAGGTTGAGATAAAATTATGAGGGATAGCTTTTAAGATTTGGGGTATTTCCACCCCAATCTTCCCACCAAGAACTTACAAAACGTGATATTCAAAAGTTTGTAAATAATTAATAATTCTAAATTTGTAACTTGTGAGATATAAAAAAATTTCAATTTTTGTTGCTTGATGTCTAGGTGGTTCTCCCTTGAATAGCTAGTGGCGAAGAAAAGAGCCTCCCCTTAGCCATGCTTGTAATTCTGCAACTCTAAAATAATGAGGTCCTCACCTCAACATCAAATGTCATCCTCTCAATGCATGTTGAGAGTTGCCCTCCATAACCTCTTCATTACATATCTGTGAAGCCATCAAAGAAGAAAAACTTGGGATTGAGGTAGTATACCACTACATGAATGGGTTGGTGGAGTTGATTGTTCCACCCCCAATCAATTTCTCCCAAAAGGACCAAATCTATTTATATCCCCCTATAATAGTTTTGGATGGCCTCTTGTGGCCCCATCCATGGCCTCATAAATGTACCATTACGTTTTCTCCCCATCAACCAAGTGACAAAACCCTCACCAACGGCCTCCACCTACAAAAATTAAATTTTAAAGTTACAAATCTTAAATTAAAATACATAACAATACTTTAACAAAATTAAAATAAAGGAATTGATTTGAAATTTAAACAGAAGTTTGAAGTTACCTTGATGATCTTATAGCTCTCTTTGCAAAGACATCATCAAAAACTATCTTTAAAGTTTATAGTCCTCTCTCTGGACATCGACTTTCTTTGAATATTGTGAGTCTAGCCATGCTTGACTCAAACATTTGCTTCAATGTGTCAACAAACTACAATACTTTACAACATTAGAAAGTTAGTTGCAAACCTTGTCACACCAATTCACACAAGCTCTTTCCACTTGGTGTGATCTCTTCATCAAACTGAGAACCCAAGGGTGATTATAAATGTATTTTGTGATTTTTATCATTTTCAACAATTGGCCTCACCCAATCAATTTTTCCTATGTCCTCCAAAAGAAGGTCAAAGAAATGGATCGAGCAAGGGGTCCAAAAGAGTAATGAATGCCTATCTTGGAGCAATCTCCTAGCCGCCACATATGATGTTGCATTGTCAGAGACAACTTGACACAACATTATTGATGCCCACCTCTAAGACAACCTCCTCCTAACATCAAGCTCATATTTTATGCATTCATTAATTTGTTATAGGCATCAATTGACTTCAAAAAAACCATCTCATCGTTTGAAGCCCCTAAAAAATTGATGAGGGACGCAGTTCCTTCCATCTGCCCTCCCATCTGAAAAAATGGTGCATTTGAACTTCTGCCATTGCTTCTTTTGGTCTTCTAGAATTGACTTTGCATCTACAACCACATTCTGAAGCAACAAGCTCCCACTTACATCTCTTGAAGAGGGTGACTTGTACCCTTTCCTCTGCAATTGTCAATGTTGTCACCAAGCACCCCCAGTACAAGCTCTTCGCCACATCGAAGGGAAGGTTGTTGTACCAAAAATTCACACATGCCTTATCTACTTCCTTGTGCACATCCTTGTTCCAACTTAAACTTTATAGCGAAGGTTATGCCCCAGGTATGTTTCGATAAAATAGATGTGCATCTTTCGCTGCACATGTGTGGACTGCGAGTAGAGCTGACAATCATTGCTGAAAACATCATCCTCTGATTCCTCTGTCATTCCAGGTTTAACGGTTGTTATGGTTGTTTGCACCCTTTCCCTCTGAGTTAATTAAAAGTCATAATCCTTTTACTCTAAGCCTTCATCTCTCATTTTGCCTCTTTTGTAACATTTGAAAAGACATGCCACTTTATTGTTATTTGCCCTAGTAAAAAATACGACGCAACATGATATTTTAGGTGATGATGCCTCTAAAGAAAAAAAAAGGGAAAATATTTAAGGTCCGCAGAAATTGCAAATTGCAATCTTTTGTGTGATACCGCAATTATGCAAGTATAGCAAGCTGGAGAATTCCAAGGGTGATTATATATGTACTTTGGTTATATTTCTTGCATTATCTATAACCTGCCTCAGGACAATCAATTTTGCCTGTCTTCTAAAGGAAGGTCAAGGCAATGGGTCACACAAGGGGTCCAAAAGAGTCGACAAATGTCTCGCCTATAGTAGTCTCTCAGCCGCCACATATGTTGTTGCATTGTTTGTGACAACTTGCACAACATTTTGGATACCCACCTCTAAGACAACCTCCTCCAACATAAAGCTCAAATTTTCTGCAGTTTTTACTAGGGTTAGAGGCATCAAGCTTGACTTCAAAAATACCATCTCACCATTTGAAGCTTTGCTAAAAAAATGATGAGGGTGAGGTTCCTTTCCATTTGTCCACCAATCTAAAAGAATGGTGCATCTGTATTTTTGTCCATTATTTCTTTTGATCTTCTAGAATTGTCGTTGCATCTGGAATTGCACCCTTGAACAATTTCCCACTCAAGTCTTTTGGAGAGAATGCCTTGTACCCTTTCCCTGCAATTGTTAATGTTGTCACCAAGTACTCGAGTACAAGCTCTTACCGCATTGAAGCGAAGGATTTGTTGTAGTACTAAAAATTCACACATGAAATTATTCAGTTTCCTTGTGCACATCCTTGTTCCAACTTGTACCTTCCAACGAAGATTGTGTCCCAAGTATTTTTCTTGGTACAAAAAAAACTACGTATCCCTTTGCTTGAACTCGATAAAACAAATTTGTCTCGATGAAGCTTCACTGCATATGCGTGGACTGCGATTAGAGTTGATAATCGTTGCCACATTATCCTCTGATTTCTCTTCCATTCCAGGTCTAACGATTGTTATGGTTGCTTGCACCTTAAATTCTTCCTTCATCTCTCATTTTTCCTGTTTTGTAACATTGGACATGTCATAGTGTTGCGGTAAATAATACACACAACATGATACTTCAGATGATTGATTCCTCCAGAAAATGTTTTTCCGCAGAAATTGCAAATTGCAATCCTTTGAACCGCTTTAAATACAACATACTTCCATGCAACGGTTCAGGCATTAGCGGGAATGGTTCTTGCTAGTGATTTTGAGCCTGACACCGAACTTGATGTTGACTCAAACGCCATTGCTAGTTCTACTCTACAGCACAATGTACGTTTAAAAATTAAAACTATAAATTTAATTTTAAAAAAATTATAAAACCGTGTAAAAATTTTAAAAACTATAAATTTAATTAAAAACAACATTATAAAATTGTTTAAAAATAAAACATGGCTTTATAACCATATGTAACCATGATTGCAAATTTGTAATTGTAAACACTATGAACAAAGAATAAATTCCCAAAAGAAAATTAAAAATAACATTTAAGACAATACATTCTGGCAATTTTGTTACGATAATAAACAAACATAAATAAGTTAATAATAATTAAAATCATTCGGAATTGAATGGAATGCATTCAAAATTGCAAATCATATTTGGATACAATTCTATAAATAATATAGAATGAATTTGCATTCTTGAAAAGAAGGGGAAAAAAACTTACCTCCAAATGAAATTCTTCAAATTTGCTCTTTGAATTCTCTATAAAATCTCTTCAACTCATGCAAACGATGCTCAATGTTTGTGTGAGTAGAAGTGAGGGAGTGTGTTGCCTTAAAAAAGGCAAATTTCAGCATTTTTGCAGCTTTTTTCCTGTGTTTTTTAGTGTAGTCTGTGTTTTATCAGCTTTTGGTGAGTATTGGCGAATATTTGCTAGGCCTAAGTGGTGAGTTTTATTGCCGAATATTCACCATTGTGCACTATTGGCGAGTACTTGCTGAGTTTTCTTACTGTGGTAGTCTAAGTCACAAGGTTCGCCGAACTTTTGGCCAAAAACTCGAAATTCGTCGAACTTGTCAAATGCCCTAAAACGTTCGGTGAAATTCGTGCAGTTCGCACTCTGCTAAACATATCAAATTATTTTTTAGGTCGAACAGCAAACAATACAGTGTGATATTGGCACCAACACTGTGGGCATTAGTTTAGGTTGTACCTGCTGCTGCGTGGGTAGAGTCGTGGACAGTCAGCGGAGGCTTCCATTAGCTTCACGCTGGAATTGCAGTGGATCACTGTTGGTCGAGTGTTTGTCGAGTCTTCAGTCTTCGTCACACTGGAATAATGGAGCCTCAGCATTATTCTTCACGCTGCACTGTTAGTCGAGTCTTCGTCTAGCTTCCTCATGCATATTATTCTTCACGATGCATATTAACTTTAAATGCAATATAGGTATTAGGTTTTGTTTTAGTTTACTTTTTATAATGTTATTTTTTTTAGGTTTTGTTTTCTTTTTAGTTTACTTTTAAAATTTTATTATATATATTTTAAATTGGTTTAAACTTTTATTTAAAGTTGTAGAGTTTATTTTGTTTATTATATGTATTATTTTTTAATTCTAATATGAAATAGCTTTTATTTAATTATAATTATAATCTATATATATATCTATATCTATATATATATATATATATATATATATATATATATATTTAATGATGTTTTAAACATTTTTCTAATGTTTCTTATTTTATTTTTATTCACTATTTAATTTTAATGTTTTTCTATTAATCAAACTTATTGTCGATTTTTTTTTCGAACTTTATCCATTGGGCGAACTTGAACCGAATTTTATCCTAGTTGAACTTAAACTCGAACTCAAACCTTGTGACAGAGGTGGTAGTGATGCACAAAGAATAACATCATCTCAGTGGTCTGTCCCCATCTGTGTTTAAATTGACCATATGCAATGGGAAAAACAGATTAATATCTAATTTACAGTTTGTCAGTTTTTGTTTGTATTTTATTTCTGTACTTTTTGAAATTTACGAAGCCTTTTCTTGTCCTGTCTTTTAATCTGTAATTACTCTAAATTTGAGCTGGCTTGGTAGTCTTAGTGGCAGTCATTGTAATGAACACAACTTGATGTGGGTTTTGTGCAGGTGCTTTTATGTGGCCAAATCTTACAGCTTGGCAGGGAAACGTGCAGAGGCTTATGCACTTTTTTCTCGTGCACGTGAGCATGCAGATTCAGCTATACAGAGTTACCAACCTCTCAAGGGTTCTAACACAGTAAGTATTTGGTCGGAATTTTTTTGTTCATAATGCTTTTGGGTGGAAATTATGTCAATTAAATGAATCAATAGTCTGATTGATCAAATATGCTGGAAATCTGGTTGTTTTGTGGAAGACTAAAATCAAAATTAGTCTTTAGATTATTATGTTTCAGTTACTTTGAAGTTTTTAGTCTCAATTGTGAATAAAAAGAGTATATTGTTTGGATGCTTGTATTTTTCAAAAGAGATATGTATTACATATCCTATTTGATGTGAATGTGATAAATGGTTTACAAATTTAAGAAACTTAGGAGCATAAAGCATAGAAAAACAAAAAATGTAAACATCACACGTCCATTAATCAACATAGTTATACTCATTGCACACTCAAAATTCGCCTTTATATGTAAGATAGACTTTAGGCACACACATCAATGATTAAATACACAACCAAAATTTCCCTTTTATCTATGGGCAATACAATCATACTAAAAAGGAGAAGACACTAACAGTCAATATCATCAAGCTGCACATTTTCAGACATTGGGTATCCAATGATCTTCATGCTCATAGACCTCAAAACTATCTTCTGATACCATAGAAGCTGGATTGGCAGACGAATGTGTAATTGCAGATTAAGATTTGACCAAAATAAAATCAGCAAAAGCAGACTTCAAGTTGAGATCCTCGGTATCCCACTATTTTGTAAGCAACACTTCATCCCACTATTTTGTAAGCCATACTTCACACGCTTTCTTTGTTCCTGGAGATATGATGGAAATTAGAATGGACAGAGGCAATATCTTTAGTTTTCTTGGAATGGCAATTTCTCTCTACAGTTGATGAACAAGTCACCTCTGAAAGAACATGAATAGTTAGGCTTTGTGCAGCTATGGAGGGTGCACATTTGTATAGGTCCAAGGGCTGTCTAATCAACAATGGCCGAGATGTTTTCAAACAACTCCCAATCAAGAAGCACATTCTAAAAATGGGTTATATGCCTCTATACTTAAAACTTGTTCGAGATCTGATAACTTCCTTTAAATGGATTTTTTAATGCCTACAAACATTTCCAAGTCACTATGTTGCCATGTTGTTTTTCTTGCTCTCATTGATGCCGTCTTCATGATAATATTTGGGATTCAATGAATGTACCAAGATGGCAAAATTGTTTTTTTCCCTTCATTTAATCTTATCATTTAATGTGATAATGATCTATCAAATGCTGGTTCAGTGTGGAGAATATGGGTTGTTTGAGAATGGAAAATCGTTGTGTCATGTCTCTGTCCCCTCAATTCGACTCTAGAGTTGGCATATCGGCATCCTCTCGCCGCCACTACTACATTGCACTACACTCTATTTATGTTATTCATGTTCTTATGCTCTCAGATCTAGATAGGGGGAAGCCGATCCCCTTATCTGGGGCACTTGACCTATCTACATATGGGTTGGGTTCGAATGGTTCAGCAGGCAGGTGCCTTGGATTTGGAAGGGTCTCCCTATCTATAACTAACTATATGGAGGGGGGTCCCTATCTATATATGGGAGCTGGTCTTAGGGGTCATAGGATTCAAGAGGGAGATAAGATATATATAGAGAGAGGGGGGGTCCCCCACCTACCTTCTCAAACTATAGATATGGGGAACCTGTCTCACACCAACCCTAGAACAAGACTGACTCTAATCAGATGGGAGGCAAGGCATATAGGGGAGGCCGACACTCCTCTCAACACACACACATATATATCCCTCAAGTGGGGAGGCACTTTGAGGCAAGCAAGGCATATAGGGGAGGCATCCCCTCCCGGGGGGGTGCGCACCACCTACCCCTTTCTCAAATATCTATTTAAAGGACAGACGAGAAAGGTGGCAACCCATCACCTATCTATATATATATTCTATGGGGCCCATGACAAGACAAGACAACACAAGACGATGAGGGGTTGTCCCTTCCTGAGATATATAGATATAGGGCCTTCCCAGAACTATAGAGAGGGTCGGTGAGGAGGGGCAATAACAACCCCACCCAACCCCCCCCCCCCTTCTATATACTCGAATAAGTATAGGGGTGGGGGGGGGGGCCATCCCATACCAACCAGATATATATAGGCTTGGAAGGGGAGGCCCATATACCATTCGCTTGTGTGGTTAGGTAGGTGGGGATATTGTTAGTGATGAACCCCAGAACAAGACAACACAAGACAATATCCGAGAGGGATGCCCCTCCCTTGATTATATACGTAATATGTTTGTTCGGTGCCCAACCCTGCCTAACCAGAGTAAAGGGAGGAGGGGAGGGTGGGGTTCCTTCCTTTCCTAGCTCTGCCTATATAGATATAGATCTGGCTAGGATATCTATATAGATCGATGGTCAATATATATCTAGTTTGGAGATCGGCGGCCTATATAGATATATATATCTGGCGGTGGATATATATATATATATATATATATATATCTGGCGGTGGATATATATATATATATATATATATATAGGGTATTCATCTACATAGATATAGGGGTCAAGATAGGGAGGAGGATGGTGATGGTGGATGGATGCCCGAGAAAGATAAGGGACCAGATAGGGAGGGGGTTTGCCATATATAGATAGAAATACTTTTTTAGTCTTTCTATCTATATATGGCGACCCCCCTCCCTATCTGGTCCCTTATCTTTCTCGGGCATCCATCCACCATCACCATCCTCTCGGATCCATCCTGATCCAGAACAGATGGGGTGGGGCCCGCCCTATGTAATAGATCGATCGATCTGGGGATGGGATGGGTGGGTGGCAGATAAGATAGTTCAGGGCCAGCCACAACTATGCAGAAGTGTCCGCCCTTATCTTGAAGATGCAGTTAACAGGTTTTGTGTGAAGAATTGGTTGTGTTTGGGCTTTCACATTCTCTCAGCCTATGCTTACTTGGGGGTCCAATTTTCCAGACCTTCTTTCAATGTGAAGCCTGCTTCTCAATCACGCGTTTGCAAGGGACATGCCTCCCTTTCTATCTTAGAGTGGCTGTAATGTCCCTTTCCGGACTGAAATTGAAAAAGAAGGGAAATGACACAAACCCAAATCAAAGCAAACTGAAATTTATAACAGCCAACTGAATTTTTGGACAACAAGGTACAAAAGTCTGTAATCTTATGGCAGCAAGAGGAAAATTGCAATAATTCACCACCAATACCACTTTTACACCATACAAAACATGTAGGGAACTTTTATAAATATTTTAGAACAAGTACAAGCTAAGAGATGGATTTTTAAACCCCCAGTTGGAGTATATTTAATTAAATTTGCAAGAACAGTGAATCCACTTACAAAAATGGCCGGAAGTTGAGACTCCAAGGCCCAAAATTCAATCCGTTAAATGCAACCAGCCTCGGAAATTATGAACAATCCAAATGTCAACAAAGAATGAAGTGCTGTGCACTAGATATCACCAAAATCATCCACTGTGCAATTCACTACCCTAGGAGAGAGTTTATGTAAGCTGGAAATGGCGAGTTTCCTAAGAAAATTTGTGTAGCTCAAGTATGACCTCCATAGGAGATCACCAATGAAGAAACGAGGGGTTTTGTCCTCAAATCAAGTGCAAAGAGGGTTTTCGTCCTCAATTGCAAGAGAGAGAAAGCAATTTCGTGCTCTAACTCAAAGAAAGAGAATTCCAAAGTGTCTCCTTTTCCAAGCCAAGCGACCCCTTTATATAGCTATAGGTGAGACCAAAATCAAAAGGATGATCCCCCCAAAGATGACCAACCTCCTTGTAGAAATATAAGTTTCTTTTTTATTTTTTCAAGTATTTGCACTTTTTCAAACCAACTTAACTTTTTTGAGTCATAATTAGAAAGTTACTTGAAAATAATATAAAGCTACAAAAGCAACTAACAATCATGACATTAAATATTTCCCTTGCTCTTTTCCTTTAAGCCCACGAGAAGTGGAATGGGCCCAAGGTCATCAAAATGGACTTGCCCAGAGAAGGGGACATTGCAGCTGCAATATTTTCAAATCGACTTCCAAGATATCCCTTTGAAGATGCACCTCTTCAATACAATCCTCAATCCTACAATTTTGTATAGATTTGAGGTTTGGGGACCCAATCTAGGGTTAGTTGATTGGGCTCATATTGAGAGGGTCGAGACTCTCATGATTTAGTGTATAAATTGTTGCAAATGGATTGTTCTTTAATGCATCGTCCAAGCTAAGTTTGCTACAAAACCTCTGTGCCTTGAGACTATTTTTCAGCAAACTTCCTACATTCACAAACTCATAACCATGAGAGAGTCAGCTTCAAGATGTGGGAGGTATCTATACTTAGCCCTATGTTCTTCAAAGAAGATTGCATCTTTGTGCCACAACAAACATCGATGTTATTATTTTGAGATGAGTTCCCCAATCTATCAGTGTCTCTATTTATAGGTTCAAGTACTCTTTAGATGTCCCTGATTGTCTGCTTCTTTAAAAGGAGGTCATCATCGAAGTGGTTAGAGAGAATATTTACAAGCAAAACATACAAGTCACTTAGATCTCCCCTCCTTAGTCACTCAGCCCCAAAACTTTCATTTTATGTTGAACATTTTTTACTTGTGGTGGATGGTATCATTCATCGCCCTAAATATCTATATTGTCATTGACCTCACAACTTGAGGATTCCCCCCAACCAGTTGCGTCTTATCATCATATTTCATGTGGAGACCAAAATTATTGTTTTTGTCCCCTCCAAGAGGTGGAGACTAAGTAGCACTTCATTTCCAGATGCCTTATTTATTATTAGATCTAGAGGAAATACCACTATCATTACAGAGACTTGGGAAACTCTCTATCCAATTTCTTTCGATACAAAAATTAGTGGTGCTTGCTCCTTTTCTTCGAGAGGTTGTCACCCATCAACGCAGGTCCCTATAGGGAGCCCCCAAGTTGATCACCACATTTTTTCAACCCCTCGCGGAGGTTGGTAGTGGTAAGCATCCTTTAGATATTGTTGTCTCTCATGATGATGGGGGTAGGTCATATAGGTGGCGCTCATAATGGCATGACACTTCTATTAGGGTGCCCCAACACGCTACCTCTCTACGACAAGGATTTACACCTACTTAGCATCAAGTTTTTCTCCTTCGCGACCACTTCTTGAATTGTAGGGACAAGTAGACATTAAAAGTTTCTTCACTACCTCAAGCTTTTCTTTGGCTTTGGATGTTATGAGGGATTCTAGGGGGAGTGCTTTGCTTCTCCCTAGGATTACTCAACCTACTCCCCTTAGCCCTAGACACTCCTCAATGAGCATTCTCAAATCTTGCATTGGTCCTTTCATAGTGTTAGACAACAACACAGATGATTCCTCTATTTTTGGCATGCTCTCTAAGAGGTTTTTTATTCTTCTTGTTCTTGCTAACCCCACACATCTATTCATTTTGTTACCCCCAGCCACATAGATTGGGGGCTTTATGGTGTTGGGGTTACCCCTCATCTACTTTCTATGCTTTTGTTCTTCTTCTTCGGTTCCGCTTATGGTACGCTCCTAGGATCCTTTTACACCAGCACTTTCTATTGTATGTGGTTGTATTCTTGAGTCTCATTGACCTATTTTGGTCATGCATGGAGATTACTATAGTTTGTTTCTTTTCTTTCACGCAATCATTACACCCATGACCTTTTTCCACAAATACCTCCATAATTTGCTCAATCATTGACTGGCACTACAATGAGGACTTGTTTTCGAGTCTTTACAGACATTTTTCTCATAGTATCAAAATCTGCTAAACAAAAATCCCTCCCACAGACATTAAGTGTTGAATGCAGAAAAAAGGAATCAACATAGACAAAAAATTAGAATTGGGTTGGAAGTGAATCTTACAATGGATAAAAGGTAAACCTTTTATATATCTTTAGATATTGTTTTAATTATTCTACACACTTTGGCATAAAATAAATGTTAAACATGGAGCAAATTCATATTATAAATATGAATATAAATAAGCACAACAATATGAATTGTGATGGGGTAACAGATAAGCATTGGCATAATTCACACGAGCAAGACACTCTAAATGGATAAGACACTTAACTCCCATGGAATGTCTATGAATCTGGGAAGCAACTACAATTAGAAAAGACATAACATTAGATGACAAACAAATCCTGCAAGTAAAAGCAGCGCTCAAGACCCCCAGACCATGCTTGCAAACTCAGACATCTGCAATAATCGACATTGTCGAACTTTATGGACAGCCTCTACGAGCTCATAACTCTCTCATCGCCGGCACCTGTTCGTCTTCACCTGCTTTTGCAGAATTCTAGTCTAGATATTTGTGTTGTTGCACAGAACCCAATGAAATGTGTTCTCTTCCTCTATGACCCTAGCAAAACACTTTGATGAAGATAACCTATAAAAAGAGGTAAGTGTTTTGGTTTGGAAAAAAACCCAACCATCCTTGGATGGTTGTGTTGTAAGTAAACAACACTGTCAGACTTTACCGATAGCGTCTACAAGGTCATAACTCCTTCAAACTATTGTCATATGTTTGCCTTGTACAAAACCCAATGAATGCCTTCTCTTCCTCTGTACCCCTAGCAGGACACTTAAATGAAGGATAACCTATAAAACAGGGTTAGCATTTTGGGTTGAACTAAGCCCAACCAACCCCTGATGGTTGAGCGTTGCCTATGTAGCACCACAGTTTGCATACTTGTACTCAACTCAAACTTAGCAAACCAAAAAAATTCCAACTCAACAACTTAAAAAATACAAAGTTCTTTAAAAAACATAAAATATATACAAAATGTATCAAATGTGTCTTTAAATCATTGGGAAGTGTTTCCTATTAGATTTGATTCTTCGAATAAAAATAGAGTACAAAATCGCATCATCATGCGAATACAACTGCCAGTTATAACTTTTATGAAGTTAGGATGATTTATGGGTTGCGAGGTTTGGCATTGCATGTAGTGTGTTTATATAGGTTTACACCTATATTTTTCAGTTATTGTCGATCTCTCGTGCTAAATGCGTCAGCCCATAAATCTACTTGAGTGCACGTCCTAAGGAGTCTATCGGGAAATAGGTGGGATTGGCTTGTGGTATTTTTGGAGAGATATCCATATTATTTTTTGTTATACCTATCTATTCCTTCATACCATCTTCATCCTCCCATAATGTCTCCCCGAAATCCTAAAGCCCTGAAATATGGCTCAAGTCGGAAACCCTAAAACCTTGAAATTTATCTAATTCTGGAATCTAATAAAACCCTCCAAATTTTAGAATTTGCATTATAGCTCTTAAATATCTGAAACCACTATCAAACATCGTAGAAGCATATACATAACATAAAACTTATTAATATAAGAAAATAAATGTCCATATCTAAATGAAAATTAAATGTTTATTTTATGAATATATTGGCACACACTTGTTAAGTACTGATGAGTACTGTCCCAAAACTTGGCAAAGACTCAGTAACAAGTATGGTGAAAGATACCCGTTTATGACATCTTCTCATGAGTACTCAAGAACTCAGAGAGTATGCTAACTATGCGTAGCACTGCTCTGAAGAGGTCTCAAAACCACGTAGTTATACCTCCTATATGTATGTGTTCCAAATCGTGTGAATGCAATTCTATATGTGATTCCACTTAAGCCCTCCTTTGGTACAAGCATGCAAATGACATATACGATCAAATTTATTCCTTTAGAAACTTCAGAAGTGTGTTCAAACAGATATATACATTACAAATCAGTTAGGTGCTCCCCTTGCTAGGTGAATCCTTGTTCTTGCAATGCTTTTAAGGACTTTGTATATATAGTGGTCTCATATGTGAATTGAGACAAGGACCATAGAAAAATTAATGAAAGGGCTATGCATCCTATCAACGCACATATACAAAAAAAAGGGTCACTTATCACATGAACGAGGGAAAGGGATAACCAATTGTAAGGAAATTAAAAGTCCAATTGAGAAAATGAAATATACTAGTACAGACTACAGACATCTTATATACATCTATACGAAAGACATCAAGAGATATAAATATTGAGGCACCTATCTTGGAACTGTCACAATATCTTAAATACATCTATAAAAAGAATGCCGAGAGATATAAATATTAAGGCACCTATTTTGGAACTGTCAAATACCACATTGATTGATAATGACATTACCTTAGTCACTAGTGATAGATGGCATCAATCTAGGTGCACCAACGTATTGGACTCAAAAAAAACTTTCACAGAAAAAAAACTAGCTCCAAACTCCACTGCATGCCTAACTTATTATGATTTTTCAATTGACTTCTTCAAGCAAGAAGTATAAACTTTCAGATGAGGGTCAAATGGACCAAATTTATAGTTGGAACTGCCGTATGAAAGCTAAATGAATGTCAAATTCAAGGTTGGCCATTATTTGTTAACAACTTGCAGGCATTAAAGCCCAACACCCCGTGGTTACTATTGTAGGACACCTCTCAGCATGAATGAAGCAAGCAAGAGAAGGCAGAACCAGGGCAAGATGAATAGGAGAAGTGAGGTAGGATTCCAGTACCACCAAGCAGAGTAAAGCCAAGGATTGTAGAAAATATAACGAAAGGGTAAAAGGCAGGCACTCCCAGGTTAGTTTCCTAGCATTCAATGGATAAAGCTGTTAAAAATAGTTGGGATGCAATATGCTACAGTAATTTCCCTCTTTTAACTAAAAACCCTGTGCTGGACGGAAGTGGACAGGATTGGATTTTGACTTAATCTTTGTCAGCAGTTAGACTTGGTCTGTCAGTTATAATGGGCGACTGAGTCATCCTAACAAAGTATTTAAGTCAGTCAGTTGTTAGTTGCAAAATAAATAACGGTCGCTGCTTTTGCGGATTAATTCCCTAGTTGGACATACCTGCAGTTGTCATCAATAAATGAGGTGCAGTTGTCATCAGCAAATAAGATCAGATCTGGTCAGTTCCACAATTTGTGGAAAATAGTTGTCAGTTAAATTCAGTGAACACTAAGTTTATTTTAGTTGATACCTACAATGATAGAATTAACTTCCATTAATTCTTGATCGCTGCAGTTGGAAAATATATAGGCATTGTTGGGATGAAAGAGAATTCATTCATCTTTCATCATCAAAACAAAAACAAATTTCAATCTCTTTCCAGAAAACTAGATGCTGCTACAGCAGCTTCTTCTTGCATGGGATGAACCCCTTAGGCATTTTCTGATAAGCTCTCGCGAGGACAGAAACCCTCTGATATTTTTCGTACGAGAGGACAGCATCAAGGTCATTCGGAGGGTTTCATCAGTACCAGGCGTTAGCAAATATTATACAGGAGGATTGGTGTCTATGAGTAGTTTATTTCGCTGTATGGCTTCTTGATATTTCGATTTTCCGAAAAAGACTACTACGTATTTAGGTATGTATGTACGTACGCATAGGACGTATTTAGGTATGTACGTATGTACACATATATGTTATGTACATACGTGCGTGTGTGTGACGTACGTGCGTACGCATTTATGTATGTATGTATCTGTTAGAATATTGTCTGGATTTATTTTTTTTGTCTGATTACTATAGATCATTTTGGTGGTATTAGAGCTGTGATCTTGCCAACCTATGAAAAACTAAATAAATTAGTTAAATTTGAAAAAAAAACATCTAGCCAAATCTATCATATGTCAGAAAATGACAGGGAAACAAGGTATCAGCATAGGGAACAGAAAATGCAGAAACAGCCAACTGAGTATAAAGAGCAGGAATTTTTCGAAGTAATCGGATCTTTGAAGGACATTACAATGGTATTAAAGGATGGGCAGCAACAGCTTATTGAGCTGTTCACTCGGAGCAAGCAGGGTAAGGAAACCTATCAACTTATCAAGCCACTACACCTCTGGCAATGGTACACAAGGAGCATCTTGATCCGCAACAATAAATCAGAACATCCTGCTGAATTCAGTCGAAGGTACAGGTCTGCCCATGGCCACTATTTTGCAGAAAGAAGCCGTGATGCAAGATGAAGATATGGACGATCAGTATGAGGAAGATTTGGACATCCTTCATGCAAAATACGGGGCAAAGAGTGCAAAATTCAGGGCAGATATTTCTTTCATGAAATTTTGTACTAGTCAAAACCCATGACAAGGAATGCAAGTAAAAACCTTCCAAATAGGCCTCATAAGGACCTGCAAAACATATTGGGAAAGCTTATTGTCCCCTCGTTTGATGGATACAACAAAATTTCAGCTCGACCTTGGATCCAGAAGCTGAACACATACTTCTCATTGAGCCCAATGTTTACAAGGAGGCGGCAATGAAGCTTACCATCCTTCGCCTAGAAGGAATTGCACATGAATGGTGGTACCGCAGCCTAGTTACTCAAGGGCACAGCCATATGACCACCTACGAGGAATTTTGTAGGAGGTTGATAGATAGATTTGAGAGGCAAGACCCAAAGGAGCATTTGAGAGAGCTTGCACAACTCTATCGTCATGGTTCAGTAGAAGCCTACGTGGCTCATTTTAAAACCAGACTGTTTCGGTATGGGTACGGTATGCTGTGGGTACATTTGTACAATATATTTTTAAAAAGTAAAAAATATAAATATATATAAAAATTTAAAGAATACAACATGCTTATAGTCTCAGCAACCTAAAGCAAGGTTACTTTGACTGAATACAAGAAGACCACAAAACATTAAATCTATGAGCAAGGAAGAAATAAAGAGAAGGTGGATTGCACACATTTCAGATTGTGTCCCCGTCTATTTATTATAAATGATGTAGCTATAAAATGGTTGATATAGTTACAACCGGTTGCAACATTTGAGACTTGTCCTTTTATTTATTGAATGAAGTAGTTACACGGTTATAAATAGCCTTATATTCTAGAATACCCCCTCTTAAGGCTTATTCTACATAAAGCAAAAACAAACATTCTAACAAAATAGAATTACGTAATCTTCAAACGCTTTCACTTTGAAAGCAATGCTATGACTAGGTAGGGCTCCATCAAGCTGCTTCGTGACCTTCGTAAAGGTGTAGCTCCCGAGCTGAATTCCCGAGTTCTCGGATTCCACCTCCCCAAACTTGAATCATAGATCTTCCAAATTATTGGACAACCATCCATACTGAGCCATCCACAAGCTCCATCAAGTTGTCTCATGACCCTCGTGAGGTATAATTTCCAAGATCCACAATCTCCCGAACTATCTGAGCAACCATCCATACCGAGCTTCATCTACCCTATATCCTTTCCTGCCTTCAAAGTTTAGAGCATCTTTATATTGTGTATTCATCACTGTCCTCGCTACCTTCTGCATCTGGTGGGTCTTCAACCATGGCTATATTGGTTGTATTTGATATGCCTTTATCCTTGAGCACATCATTGGCTCGAATACGACAATCCCATGTTGCGTGACCTCTTTTCTTATAATAATGGCATTCAATCTGACCCGGTTATCTTTATTTGATCTTCTACGAGAGTTTCTGGTTCTGGAATAGAATGCACTTTCTTGCTGAGAATGACCTTCTACATCTTCTGTAGTTCGTTTTTCTTCAACTAGAAGAGCTGCAATCATATCATCTAGAGATTGAGATTGAATTTGACTGAGGGTAAAAACTACATTGCTGTATTTTGAAGACAAGCTATTTAATAGGATAGCTTTGGCATTCTCATCCTCAATTGCAACTTTGACTTCTGCTAGTTGTTTGATTAGGGACCTCAGATTATTTATGTGGCTTGACATAGAGACTCCATCTATTTTGAACATATATTTGAAGTTTTCGGGAAAAATTGGCATTAACTGCTTTCACTCCAAATAATTTATTTAGAGCATCCCAAATTTCTTTAGATGATTTGTCTAGGTCTACATGATGAAGTTCAGAGTCGGAGAGAGCAAGGCCAATAATAGCTTTCACTCTATCATCTCTGCTTTGCCAATCTAACAATTTCGATGCATCGGTAGGCGTTGTCTCTTTCCCGTTTACAATGCCCCACAAATTTTTATTCATAAGTTGCATTTGTATTTTCACTTTCCATGTATGAAAATTTAGACTGGAATATTTTTCTTTGGGAATTTCCATTAAAATAAAATAAATACAACTGCTATTTTACCCTTGCCAAAATGAGTAAATAAAATACTAGAGTGACGTTGCTAAGTGTGATGTGCACAGATTTGTGCCCTAAGCGCATATAAATTATCTTTAAATGTCTAAACTGGTGACTTTCTCATATTTTATGAAAATCCCATAAATCACGATATTAGTATTATGGTTTATATTTTGATAAAGTATTCTGTGACTGTTAAACTCTAAAGTTTGTGTTATTCTTGGGGCACAAGCGGATTCATATTTGGGGATAAAATGGATTGTGGAAAAACATTAAAAAATTAGGAAAATTGCAAATTTTGTGAACTGTAATTTTAGGCCCTATTTAAAGCAAGTCGATATGCTTGGAGGATATCCTTTGATTGTATTTTTGTGATTCAAATCACGATTGTGTATTTCAAATGCATTAGCCTGTGATTGGTGTCTTACATAAAAATGTTCTAATTCTGATTCAACCCCTTAGTTTTCTCTCTTGACACGAAAAAAAGCGTGACAGTATTGATCCTTTGAGAAGAACAAAAGACGTCGCTTGAAAGGAGTTGGCTTGCATTTTCCAGCTAGATGTGGGTACTTTGATGTAATATCCCTTTTTTCGAAGACCTTTGGAATCTTTGTCAAAAAGACGGCGAAAAGGAAAAATTTGAAGGGGAAAGTATTTTAAGTTATTAGTAAAGTTCCCATTAATGAACTTTCGAAAAAATGGAGCACTTATAATAATTTGCTTGGGTGTGAATAAAAATCAAATCTGTGTTCTGTAATAGACTAATCTAAATTGTTATCATCCTAGGTGAATCAGGTGAATTGCCTTGGAGTGGTATTGGGAACATAGAAAGGAAACTCCCATTTTTATAGCTGTTTCTAGAAGCAATGGGTTTGAATAATAGGAGAGAAAAAGCCATGTTGATTGGAAAAGCATTTAATATGGGAACTAATAACATTAAATGCATAATTGTTTCCTAGGTGAATTAAGTCCTTTAATTCTGGATATAGTTGAGGCTGTCATTTAATTCATCTTTATAAGGAGTTTCCAACTTGACCCTAGGAAGACTCAGTTTTCATGAGGTTTGGGAAATTTCAGAGCTGCATTATTAACTTGTAATTTTTGCATTATTGCTGGATTTTCTTTAGCTTGTGGAGTAAGATCCCACAGGGATGCTTATTGGTGAGAGGTCCTAAGCTAGCAGGGCATTACATTCGGTACGGTGGAAGATCCATCCTATTTTCATAAATTGGAATTGATGACAGGGCTGATTTTCAGAAATGAGTTTCAAATAGCTTAATGCGAAATTCTTAATTTTTGGAGCAGATTTGTGCCCTAAACGCAGGGATTGGTCTTTTTAGGGAAGAGATTAGGGTTTTGGTGTCATTTATGTGCGATATGTTAATTTTGGTAATATGTATTTTTCAGTATGTCTCTTTCTACTGGACGATCCATTTTGGGTTTGTGCCCTCAGTTTGTGACTGTCTTTGGCTCAAAGACTGACTGTAATTTTTGATTGTAATGTTGCAGACAGGGTTTCCCATTGACCAAATGAATTTATTCGCATGTCCTATTTACATGCTCGAAAATCTGCAATTTTATACATATTTGAATAAATTAGTTGTACTAAATTTGTTAGATATGAATTTAGGGTTATTTGTGGCTTTTCCACTATACCCATGTGAAATTTCCCTTCAGATAAATGCTTGTTTAGTTTTTTATTACAATAGCATTTCCTTGTATTGACTAAAATGTTTCAATCGGATATGGTATTCGGGACTACGTTTTGTGCCTTCATAAAAATGAGCGTGCCCTTGATTTATTTGTACTATTTGTGCAAAAATATAAAAATTTTCTATTTCTTTAAAAATTTAAAGAAAATTCTTTCAGCTTCGGATTTTGTGCCATAATGGGACTGATTTTCTGCCTTTCTCTCTTTCCTCACTTGGTCTCGCTCTGATACCAATGTTAGAATACATTCACAAGGAAGAAATAAAGAGAAGGCAGATTGCACACATTTGAGATTGTGTCGTATTATTTATTATAAATGAAGTAGTTACAAAACGGTTGATATAGTTACAACCGGTTACAACAAACTTGTAATTGGACACCTTATAAATATGCCTTATATTCTCATAGGAGAAGGGGCCCCTTGAGTCACCTCATAGTATCCCAGAAGTCATTCTCATCCTCCATAATTAGTCCAGTAGAGGGATCTGTGAAAGCTTTTCAGAGCATTGGATACATTATGTACTGAGATTGAGGAAGCTTATAGAAAGCTTTAAGGTCTGTCCATTCCATCCACTTGCCAAATTTGTACGAGTCATAAAATATTTTAATTCCTTTCTCAAACCAAAGGAGGGCAGAGCAGCCTCTTGTCAAGGCAAGGATCTTGTCATTATATTTCAGATTCGATAAAATCAATTTGTAGGCTTGGCACTTAGAGTCAAAGGAAGAGAAGATAGGCTGCCCAACCACCAAGTGCTTCACTTGTTCCCATGCCTTCCAAATTGATTGAAGAATAAAGGACCCATGAGGAGCAACAAGAAAGCATCCAAATAGTAAGTCAACCAAATGAAGTCCTTTTCATCTCTCTTGACCCTTCAAAGCCTATTGGCATTATTGAATCTCACACAAACTTTTCAAGGTTCAATTCTAGTCAAACCCCCCAAGTTTTTTATTTATTTTTTTGCACTTAAAAAAAGAAACCATGTGGGTACGCTGTGGATATGTACCCAGGGCCACCCAGGCCCTGGGTACGTGTCCACAACATACCCACAGTGTATCCATACCCGTACCCATATCCATACCCGTACGTATTAGGCCTGGTACAGGGGGGTACTTGGCGTTTCCGGGCAGTCTAGTTTTTAAAGAATAGCAGTAATGGTAACTAACATACCGGAAAGGTGCTTGTCATTTCTTTTCATGGAAGGACTGAAAGAACCCCTTAGAGGCCTAGTTAAGGCTCTTGAACCCAACTCGCTACAAACTGCCATAAAAAGGTCCCTAACCTTGGAAACCACTACACCTAGCAGACCTTTCCAAGGGTCAAATTTTAAGGGAGCAAATCCAGGGCAGTACAGCAGCAGCAAGGAACACCATATAAATCTTTTCCACAGAAGCTGGGCAGCCCCCTCTCAACCCAACGGACCGCAAGGAATAGAGCACACATTTAGGAATCAGCAATCAAGAGACATGACCCACAATGAATTACGAAGGAAACAACTATGCTTCAGCTATAAAGAACCTTGTGATCCAACACATAGGTGTTTGGGAGAAGGGCGGGTCCATTTGATTGAGGTGCACTCCGATGACAAGGAAGAGCCCAAGTCATGTAAAGGGGCACAGAGTGTGGAACAGGATGGAGGTCTCACAAGTAGAAATAGTAACTGAAGGCATATCATCACCTGAAGAGGGAGTACAGCCAGTTACTATTGCTTCTTTGTCAGGAGCATTGAGGTACCACTCTTTTTGGGTTAGGGGAAGGATTGGAGGACAACACATAATGGCACTCATTGACGGGGGAGCAACCCATAACTTTATTGATCAGGGTGTAATAGCACATTTTATATTGAAAGTTGAAGAGTTTGCAGGGTTCAAAGTGGCAGTACTGGATGGTTACTCATTGGCCTACAAGCAGGTGGTCCAACAGTTATAGGTGGTGTTAGATGGACATACTATCATCCATGATTTTTATGTCATTCCCCTTGAGGAGCTCACATGGTTCTAGGCATTCCAATGGTTACATTCTCTAGGAGAGTTCACACAGAACTATCAAACGATGACACTCAGCTTTGTGGAGCAACGGCGAAGAAGGTCATCAAGGGGGTTATAGATGCACCAATACAACAGGTTTCAGTCTCATCGGATAGAGAGACTTTTGAGATGGGACCAAGTGAGTTGGATGGCAACTAGCTTCACCATTAAGGGGCTACCTCTAGGTAGCATGGATTCAAAAGTGAATGAATACCCTCCAAATATCTGAGTTTTGTTGGATAAATATGCTTTTGTGTTTGGGGATATGCCTTTGGGACTTCCACCAGATAGGGGTTTCCCATACTATTGAGTTTAGAACTCAGGGACGAGACCTGTTATTGTGACTCCTTATCGGTCATCCTTGTGCCTTCAAGGATGAGATAGAGAGGACTATAGAGGAACTACTGAAATTGGGACACATTAGACCTAGCACGAGTCCATTTGCATCTTCAATGGTTGTTTGTGAAGAAGAAAGATGGAACATTGAGGATGTGTATTGATTACAGGGTACTGGTTCTGAATAAGAAAACTATCAAGAACAAATACCCCATACCTTGTATTGATGAATTTGATGAATTACACGGTGCAGTGTATTACACCAAAATTGATTTGCGGTCTGGGTATCACCAAATAAGGGTTAACCGTTAAACCCAAAGACCCATTCAATACTGCTTTTAGGTGTCACTGTGGGCACTTTGAGTTTTCGGTGATGCCTTTCAGGCTCACCAATGCACCAGCCAATTTCCAATCAGCAATGAATGAAATTTTCAGACCCTATTTGAGGAAATTTGTGTTGGTATTCTTTGACGACATTCTGATTTACAGTCGGACATGGGAAGAGCACATGAGCCACCTAGATATAGTCCTGGCCATACTGCAGCAGCAAACTTTCTTTGCCGAGGAAAGCAAGTGTGAGTCTGGAATGCAGAAAATTCTGTACTCGGGACATATAATCAGCAAAGCAGGTGTAGAGATGGATCCAATTAAGGTGCAATCCATCCAAGAATGGCCTACTCCAAGGACATTGACACAATTACGATGATTTTTAGGTGTTTGTAGCTACTACAGGACATTCATTAGAGTATTTTCACTTTCGTAGATTTCCAGATTGCCGGTTTTTTTCACCCTTGAGTAATATAACAGCCATTGGATTCGCCTTGCCAAGGTGATTGCATTAGCTTAGGTGTTCACACTATTTTTCAACTCAGGGAAATCTATATCATGGCAGGTGCTTCTAACACAAGAAGGGGCATAAATTTAGTCACTTTGGGGAGTTTACTAACAAAGAAGATACAAATTCAAATATGATATCTGGTTGGACTTGGGAAGATAGTGCAAACCATTGAGACAAAATTGAATAAGATTTGCATAGAATTATTGAGTATGCCCTCTATAGAAGAGCTAAACGATCTAAAAGGCATGATGCCTTCCAAGGCCTATGTAAATGGCTTTGGCTACTAAGGACGAACTGACTAAGCTCCAAGGAAGCATAATGTAGGGTGTGACAAAATTTGAATTGAAAGAGATTGCTAAGAAATAAGATATAGTTCGGCTTGAAGCAAGCTTGAAAACCAATAGTGTACATTCGGCTCTACTCTCAACATTTGTCCAAAGTTTGGTAGCATTTCAACATTCAATTCAGCAACCAAGACTTGGGAGACAAATGATTCTACTGCTCCTAGTGGATTGTTGAATTTACACACTGTAGACCCCAATAAAGCTCCAAGCAGCACATGACCAATTCAAATTCTAGTGTTATTGATAGCAAAGTGTCAAAGTTGGACATTTGCGAATCTGATTGCAAGAACCTACTCAATTGGATCATCCAACTGGAGCATCTTTTGATCTAAATCAGGTTTTGCTCACAAAAGATTGCAATGATATCCTTATATTTGGAACTGCATCAATTCATTTGGTATCGACGTCTTGGTGATCAAAAGAGAAAAAAGAATTGCAAGATCACATTGTCTGTTCTTATGGAGGAGCTGACTGCACTCTATAACAGCAGTCTTGTGGATAGCTACATCAGCCAATCGGCCAAGCTGCAATAAACTCAAGGATCATATTCAGCAATTTCAGACCCTATCCTTGAGAGTGGAGAATACAGATGATAACTTGAAGGCCTTGTAAGACCTCCTTTATCCAAGTCTATTACTAGGGCATGACGAGCAGAGGAAAAGATTCTGGCCATGAGGAGACACACATCCACCAGCATAAAATATTTTAGCTCCTGGACACAATCCTTTCCTTAACCAACCAGATTATTACCTCAACAAATTGAAGAGGCAAGGAAAAAATATTATTTTTCAAATTGTGATAGCATATACAATAGAGAACATAAATGTGCATAGAAGAAACCATTTTACATTGAAGAAGCAACTAAAGAGGAAGAAGAAATTGAAGTTGAAGATGAACTATAAGACACATCAGATGATCTCCAATCGACCATATCTTTCCATGCACCCAACATTTGGGATTAGTATCCCCACATACCCTCAAGATTATTGGATTTCTGAAGAAGCAAAGAGTGACACTGTTAATTGATTAGGGTAGTACTTACAATTGCATCATCAAGTTGGCCATGTTGTTGAATTGCTTCATCTTTGCAACTCTACAATTTGAAGTCATGATTGTTGATGGTGGTACACTTATTTCTTAAGGAAAATGCCGTAGTATCAAAATAGTAATGGCGGACTATCTTTTGAATAGTCCTATGTTTTCCATTACCATGGGGGGAGCGGATATAGATTTGGGAGTCCAATGGCTTACTACTTTGGGTACAACAGGGATGAACTTCCAGGAACTCTTCATGCGCTTTCATAATGAAGGAAGGATATTTGAATTGAGGGGATTTCAAGTGAAGGCTCCATAAATTGTGAGCCCTCATCAAATACAAACTTTAATAAAATAAAGGGTTTGTTGGATTTGTGGGCAAGGCATTTGAATTGAGGCGATTGCAAGTGAAGGCTCCATATATAAGGAGCGCTTGTCAAATGTAGACTTGGATAAAAAAGGTATGTTGGATATGTGGCACAATTATTTTCACTTGAAGCTCAACAATCACAGATAGAAACACCTCAAGATCTTTAGGCTATCATTGACAAACATTCAATAGTATTTGGAGAATTGATGAAAGGACTTTGACCCAACCATGCCATCATGACCATGCCATTCAACTTGTAGTTGGGAGCCAAACACCTAACGTCAGTCCTTTCAAGTAACTGTATATGCAAAAGAGTGAGATTGAGCAAATGGTGCTAGAGCTGCTGGAAGCAAGTATTGTGCGGCATAATCAGAGTACTTATTTGTTTCCAGTGGTAATTGCTTATAAGAAAGGTGACAATTGGTGTATGTGCTTGGAGTACATAGAGCTAAACAAGTTCACTATCAAAGATAAGTTTCATATTTCTATAATTGATGATTTGCTAGATGAGGTAAATGGAGATATATATTTTTTAAATCCAGATCTCAGATTTGTGTATCATCAAATTAGAATTAGGGAGAAGGATATTCCCAAAACAACATTAGGAACACATGAGGGCCATTACGAGTTTTTTGTTTTGCCTTTTGTTCTTACAAATGCCCCTTCTACATGTCAAAGTTTGATGAATTCCATATTCAAGCCATTTTAGAGGAATTTTTTCTTGGTGTTCTTTGATGATATTTTATTCTACAACAAAACATGAGAAGACCATATACACCATGTTGAGCAGGTTTTAAAAACTCTCAAGCATCATCAACTTTTTATGAAGCCGCCTGAGCATGCCTCTGAAGTAAAGAAGTGGAGTATTTGGGTCACATTGTTTGTCGTGAAAGAGTCAAGGTGGGTCCTAACAAGATCAAGGCCATGATAGAGTGGAGAGTTCCTTCAATCCTCAAGAACCTACGAGGATTCTTAGGACTAATAGGTTACCACCGCATATTTGTCAAAAATTATGGCATCATAGGAACACCACACATAGTAGTATTGAAAAATGGTTCTTTCTATTGGAGCAAGGGAACTGCCAAAGTATCTGAGAAGCTTAAGGAAGCCATGTGCATCACTTCCATCCTAGCTACTCCATGTTCCACCAAAACTTTCATTGTGGAATGTGATACTTCAGGACAGTATGGGTGCAGTTCTAATGCAAGAAGGAAGGCCCATTTCTTTTTAAATTCATGAACTCAAAGATAATAATTTATTGACACCCATTTATGAGAAGGAAATGTTGGCTATTCTTCATGAAGTTAAGAAATGGAGGCCTTATAGACAGATCTTAACAGTTTGAAATACACTTGGAACAAATGCTGTCATAAAGGAGCAACAAAAATGGGCCACCAATATGTTGGTGTATGACTGTAAAATTATCTACAAGATAGGGAAAGAAAATGTAGTTGCAGATGCACTTTCTATAAGGGATGAAAACACAAGTTTTATTGTGTGTCATGTTCATAGTGTAGGTATATTGGGTAGATGAGGCAAGATTGGAATGGCAACAAGACACAAATAGACGACATCTCATTCAACAATTTCTAAGCACTTTAGAGACGTGTGGAATGGTGGTGCCCTTTAGTACAAGGATAGGTTATACATGTGCAACAACTCGAGCCTCAAGAATAAGGTTCTAGAAGAGCTCCTTTGTTTATTGGTTGGTGGACACTCGGTATCTTGAAGATTTATCATAAGGTCGAGCACGATTTTTTTCTAGGGCTTAAAGGTGGTGAACAAAAATTGTGGTAGAATGTTTGGTGTGTCAGCAAAACAAAGGTGAGTGATGCAGGGGCATCTGTGTTCACTAGCCATCTTGTATCATAAAAAAACAGTTAGTGTAGCAATAAGAAGCTAGGGCACATTTGCATAGGTCCTCTTAACCTTGTGAACAACATTTGGATAGTGTGGGAATAAGGAAGGCTGCACACAACCTACAAGAATAACCAAAGTCCTGGGAAGCTAATGTTGAGTTTGGGAAGGACCTCTACACAACCTCTTGTGCAACATATATTGAAGACTTGTTCACACTCCTGCGCACCACATATTTGACTATGCATGCATGTGATGATGATCAGTCTCTTTGACAATGTATCGTTCGATCCATTTTCTAAACAATTTAATTACTTGGAAACTAGTGTGTGCCTAATCGGATGATAATGCACACACGAGTGATTGCTTTTTTATCAGGTCATCTAAATCAATGCTGATTTGATAAGAAAATGACATCTTTACATAGGTATCTTTATGGTAAAGGGATCTTTACTTTCACTTAATTAGGAGAATTGAAGAACATGAGAGATAGTTTTGGAGCTAAGAATAGCCATAAGAGAGCTTGAATCTGAGCATATTTGTGGGATAATTTACTAACAGTTTGAAGCCGATTTCAAGAGAAGGAACCAATTTTGGTTTGACAAAGTCTTGTGCAGGGAAAATTCTAAGACCCCCCCTAAAAAAACTTGTAGATATTACTTGGTGAACATGTGAAAATGACTTTTGAAATCATGGCGAATTGGAAGGAAACGCGTTTTGCACAACTGGTGAATTGGAAGGAAACGCGTTTTGCACAGCTGGCGAATTATTTGACAATGTTGTCGGCTGGTCGATAGCGAATAGTGTCAGCTGGTAGCATGTTGTATATAATACATATGTAGGCGAATGTGGTAAAGTTCTCTTTTGTGGTAACGACAATTTGAATATAAACAATTGGCTATTAGTGTAAATGCTAGGCAAACCGACCCAAAAATATAACTTGTACCTAGAAAATTTAGGTGAAATAGTAAGCGAGTCGACTCCTCAAAATTCACCAAATCCAAATTTCAAAAACTCGAATATTTGTGAATTAACGAAGATTTGCCACTAAAATTTTCCCTGGTCTTGTGAGTGGCATATCTAGTTAGGATCTTGTGTTGTAGGATTGTGTCCCTTTTTGGATGTTGCATAGTCTTTCTTTCAAGGCTATAATAAAATTGTAATGTGTAGTGCCTTTGTTTATGTAATTTTCGCCGTTGATCAATGTAAGAAACTTAGTGTTCCATACAAGCTGTGTATAGGCCTTTGCATGTGCGAGGTCATCTTTGTGTGTAATTCTGTGGGCTGCATGGTTTAAGACAGTCCTTCATTGGATTCTCTTACATCAACGACATCAATGAGACAATTGAGGCTTTGGGTCTTTTGCAACCTTTATCTATTCCTAGCCAGCAATGGGAGGTCTCCATGGATTCCATCACAAGATTGCCAAAATCAAAAGGAAAAATGTCATGGTTGTGGTTGATAAACTCACAAAATATGCCCATTTTTATGCCTTGTCACAACCTTTGGTAGCTAGTACAGTGGCAACATTTATGGAGATGATTCAAAAGATACATGGTACTCCGAAGTTTATAGCAACTGACCATGATCCCATATTTACTGTTAATTTTTGGACTCATTTATGTTCTTCTTTGGCTGCTCAACAGGCTCCTAGCTCTTCATAATACCCCAATGAGATGGGAAAACTGAGGTGGTCAACAAGTGCTTGGAGGGGTATCTTCATTGTTTTACTTTTAAAAAGCAACGTCAATAGGTTAATTTGCTTCCACTAACAAATTGGTGGTAAAGCTGTTAGGAATATCGAGTGTTAGTGCTCACATGTGTGAGCATATATGTTAATAGTTATTTAATATTTTTTGTTTGAGTTATGTTAGTGTTAAAATATGAGCAGTTAAGATTATGTACAAGTTGTTCTAACAACTTAAACATCTTTAGTATAATAGTCACCTCAATCTTAGGAAATCCTCCTATTTATATGTAACACTCGTTGAATTAATTAATGGAGTTGTGATGTTTTTATATAAATTTGGTCAAAACTCTATACCAAACTTCATTTGGTATCAGAGTATTTAAGTGTTGTGTCTGTGAATAATGAGTCTGGAAAGGTCCTAAAGTTTATAAAAGATAAGATAATTCTGTTGCTGCCTACAGCATATGCATCGCATAGACTGCATTGGTCTTGTTTAGAAAGCTGGTTCAACGACTGTCTAGTCAGTGTCTGACACACCAGTATGCTTTGCATTTATAGCTAGAGACTTTGAAGCATCTGATCATGCTATTTAATACAACGTAATTTTTTGCATTCAGGAGCTCAGGTTCAGTATTCTAACTCGAATCACCAGTTGAAATGAGCGCAGGTCTGTGAACAATATATCTTCTGGTTCGTAATCGGGATGCCTTTTTGACAGTTGTCTGATCTGTCATCATTAGACCAGTCAGATTAATTGCTTCAATCTCATTGAACATTCTTCTGGACAAGCTTGAGAGCCTATATGTTGCTTTGATTGGAGATCTGTATAGGACTGACTGTGAGGGGTTCAAAGATCTACGTAGATTGATACACAGGATTCAAGCTTCTTTCAACTTCACAGCTACCTTACTCCGCCATTATTTCCTTCTTGCCACTTTGGCATTATTCTATTTTTATCTCTGTAATGGAGTGTTTAGAAGATGGTGACAGAAACGAAAAAGTACAGAGACATGAGTAGTGGTGGTATATGTCCATTACCGAACCCATGGACCCTGTTTGCTTCGCTGCTGTCTCTCGAACCTGCCAACCAATCGTTATGTTGTGATCAATTGGTGAAGAGCCAAATGTGAGGAGTATGCGGTTCATTGCATTCAAAACCAATACATGGAATTAACTGTCCAATATTTGATGTGCCGTTTATTAGAGTATGAGTTGTGTTTTATATTCAAGTGGTTAATATTTGTTAAGAGTCTTGTTTTAATAGTTTGAGTCAATTGGTCTATAGTCAAAGGTCATTTGTTTAAAAGTCTTTTAATATTGTTTTGTGTTTTTATATATATTCATTTGTGTTTGAATATCTTAATTTTTAAAGTGTCAAAATCAATTGTTTAAAATTTGTCTAGTGATTAGGTTATGGTTTAAAGATATAATCTATAGCACAATGTTAGTACATGTGACTATTAGTCAGTGTCAAAGCATCAATAAAAGAATATTGTATGTTGTCTATGCGTTTAGGATGTTAATGTTATAAGGGTTATTTATTGGTCGAGTAATTGAATAGTGTCAAGTCTGACAATCAATAAAGAAAACTTTGCGTTAGTAGTCAAAATTATCACGAGTGTCATTTTTTTTACCTTATTGTAAACGGATGCATTATCAGTCGAAATCGACATCCAAAATGTATTACATTGTGTGGAGGGAATTTTTCTATTTATTCTGGCTATCTAAGCTAAACTCATTGAAGGATGGAGGCACCAGAGGTAGGACAATCAATGTCCTCTGGTTTGCTGCTAACGAAGGGGCTGCATAATGAAATAGTGACAAACCAATCTATGCCAAAACGACTAAAGTTGGGATTGGTCTCCAGGTGGCAGCGGTGACTGTCTCATACCGTTCGTGATCAATGACAGTGGTCTACAACAGTAGCTGCAACTGTGATAGCGAGGACTAAGTCCTCAAACCATTTGTATTTTCTTGTTTTTGTGTATGTTGTGATAACTGCAAACAAATGAATAGGAGAGCAGATGTCTATTGTGTATTTTTTGTTGCGTACTTTTGCAATGATTGGCCAGTGAGAAACTCAACACTCACTGGAAGTGAAAGCAGGAACAATGGCTGCAAATGTGATAGCGAGGACTCACTCTTGAAACAATTTCTATTTTCTTGTTTTTGTGTATGTTGTGATAACTACAAACAAATTAATAGGAGAGAAGATGTCTACTGTGCTTTTTTTGTTGCATACTTATGCAATGATTGGCCAATGAGAAACTCAACACTCACTGGAATTGAAAGTAGGAACAATTGAGTTCTTGTATGTACATGATTGTTGGAAATATGTGCTTGGCTGGTGAAAAGCCCAGGATTTATCGTAAGGGAAAGTGTAAGCAATTGTGCTTCCTTATGTAGGTAATCACATGCAACAAATATCCAGAGTAGCACAATGCAGACCTAAAAGCATGTATGGACATGCAATTCTGTTTCAGTTCTTGTGGTGTGGTTACTCCCTATGCTCACACCAAAGGGGGGAATGTTAGGAATATAGAGTGTTAGTGTTCACATGTGTGAGCATATATGTTAGTGTATGAGTTATGTTAGTAATAAACTATGAGTGGTTAAGATTATGCACGAGTTGTTAGAACAACTTGTACATCTTTAGTATAATAGTTATAGGAGGTAATAAAGGACTTGTCAATCTTAGGAGATCCTCCTATTTATATGTAACTCCCATTGAGTTTATTAATTGAGTTGTGATGTTTTTATGTTAATTTGGTCAAATCTCTATACCAAACTTTAAAAGCACTTCTTTCCATATGTCTTTCAAAATGTCCCAATTTATGGCACCGTATGGTTGCTACCCACCATCCATCATCCCTGAGAGTGCAACCAAGAGTTTGTGTAGGCGAAAAGCATATGCTACACAAGTAAGAGGTGCTTTCTAGTTTTAGAGAGACCCTGGCCATGACATAAAACCAAATGAAGCAAGACCATCCAGTGTAAGACATTTTGAAGTTGGAGATTGATTGTTTTTGAGGTTGCTACCATATAAACAAATATCCTTGAAGCAACAAAAGAAGGATAACAAACTTCAATGATCAATCTAAGTATAATGGCCCTTATTGTATCTCGTAGAAGATTGGTAGTGCGGCGTACAAATTGGAGTTGTATTCAACCAAGTACATCTAGTATTTCATGTTTTTGTTTGAAGAAAGGCATTGGTCAGAAGATTCTATCCTAGACAAAGTTATTTGCACTTGATAAGAGGAAAGAATATTGGAACTGGAAGCGATTCCCCAGTTAGACATGAAGAGGTTGTGGACTAGGGTTATCACAAAACACCATATCAAGTGGAAGAACCTACCCAAGGAAGATGCAACATGAGAAGTGAAGCTTCCATGGAGAAGCATCCACAAATGGTCAATGTTGAGGACAACACTTGCGTGAAGGGTGGGCATGCTACACCCTAACCCTATTGGTTGTATTGGGATGTGTGGGCTACCTATATCACATGTAACCTTTTACTTATTTGATAATCTCTATAGAGCATATTATTAGGATTAGTTGGCCTAATAGGATTATGGAATCTCTATAGCCTAATTAGGGTATATATAGGAGGTAGTATTTAGTGTTGAATCATCATTACAAATTACATTCTTATTGTCAAGATTGTGGAGATTTCTCCCTCAAAGTGGCTTAGTCTCATGTTTCAATATTCTTGTCTTCATTTCACTTATATTGTGGATATCTACTAGGTTCTGCTCTATTGTGCTCCTATATGCGTGTTACTAGTGTTAATTTGTATGTCATCTATGGAATTGTGATTATTATTGTGAATCTGATCTTTGCGATATAGTAAAGTTCGTTACATTCAAACTATACACTAGAAGCTTGTTACCAATGACTTTCTTCAAGTAGGAGACATTAAATACATGATGAACTTTGGAAGAGAGTGTAAGCTCTGTCTTGTAACCTACACTGCCATTCTGTTGATGAACATTATGGGGCCCCTTAAATTTTGGTGCTAGCTTGAGGTTCTTGTGCTACTTATGTGAAATTTGTTTGTAGGTTTGCAATTGAAGTAATACCCAATCTCCTTCCTCAAAATGACTCATTTTGGCGCTGATCTTCTTGTTTCATTTTGTTTTAAGCCACAACCAAATTCTCCTAAAGGACTTCGGGCATGTCCCATTTGTGTTGAATATGATCCTTCACCGCACAGAATTTGGGATAAAGCGTAGATGGTAGGGGTGGCCACAAAGAGTCTCAAATGGAGTCATTGTTGTTGCTGTGTGAAACAAGGTGTTTTACTGCCTCTTTGCCCTGAAATCCATATGGACCATTGTGCTTGCTTTTCTGAGGCAAAATTATGCAAATATCCTTCTAAATATTTTTTCACAATTTTTGTTTGTCCATTTGTCTATGGATGATAAGATGAACATTGTTCCAGTTTTTTGCCCCATGTTGCAAATAAGTTAGTCCAAAATATGCCAGTGAAGATAGGGCCATGATCACTCATAATAATTTTGGGAATGAAGTGGAGTTTTCACACCTTATCCATGAAGAATTCTGTCATTGTTCTGATTTGAGAGGGATGAGAGACTATACAAATGTGCATACTTGGTGAGTCGATCCACTACTACCAATATCGCATCCGATTAGTCCAATTTTGGCAACCTTGTTATAAAATCCATTGATATTGTTTCCTACACGTCACTAGAGTGGCTAATGGTTGCAAGAGGTTTGGTAATTTGACAGTTTCCCCTTTATGCTATTGATGTATCATTTAGCAACATTTTTTTTAACATTCCTCGTAAGGCATTTCCAAAAGAAGTCCTTGGTCAATCGTTTGAGATAAAATACTGGCCTTCAAGTGGGAATTTTTGCAAAGAAAGAACCTGCCTTTATACCATAAGGAGTCTCTCTTCCAAGTATACTTATTTGAATAAGAGGGTTCTCGCTGAAGTCGATGAATGAGCTTCCTTGCTATAAAGCCCTGTTGCCATTCTATCCTTCCTGCTCCTACCTATCTTGGCCCATGCTGCCAAGAAATGGGTATGGGAACAGGTTCGAAATACGGAAATGCCAATTTTCAAAAAGCCCTTGGGTACGAAACATCACAGAAATGGCTGTACAATATATTATTAAAAAAATATACATATATTTTGAAAAATGCATGGTATTCATTTTTAGTCCTTAAAAGATAAACCACATAAAATACTTCGTATTCATGAAAGTTAAAAACATTCAACATGCTTAAATTTTCATATGTACATAATTTATAATCTAGATACTAGAATATATCAACTAGATTTTCGTCAAATACTGTTGAATATCTAGTGTTTTTTATTGTTATTTTTGGCAATTAAAAAGTAGAAGCACCTCTGAAACGGTACAGAAATGTCTTGGGTACGATGAAGTTGTACATGGGACTATTTTGGCGTTTTTGAAGCATTTGGGCATGTACCAGGGCCCGTACCAGTACCCGTTACATCGGTATGCTGCCCTGGTTGGCATTTCTGGTTATCCGGGAATTTTTGGCTGCAATAATGAAATAACACATTGTTCCTTTACTGGCTTGCTATCGAGAGATGGTGCCAAATACTATATTTTCCTTTCTGTTTTTGCAAAAAATATTGAAGCTACATCCCAACATTTTGGTGACCCATCTCTGCTTCTCCTTTGATGATAATTGTTGTTCCAAGGAATATTTAAGACTCTCATGGTCCATTTTGAATTTGAAATGGTGGTCCATAAAATATTGGTGCCATTGTTTTATTGCATGACATGAATGATAACTAAGATCTCCTTTATGTGGGCTTGCCAAGTATTTTCTTTGAGTCGACTCTCAAATGCCAAGGAAACTTTCCTTGCATCATTACTATACAAATGCCATGTCTTTAAGCAATGCCCTTGATCCGAAATGTTCAGAGATTAGAGGTGGTTAACACATGGGTGATTGTAAGAGCTTCTTGCAGTTGCTGGAATGGTTGTGTGGCAGCCTCTAACCATGAAAATGAATCCTTCTTCAATAATGTTGATAAGGGTGCCGCTATGCAAGCATAGTTGCAAACAAATCTTTTGTAATGGTTTATGAACCCTAAAAATCCTCTCAAACCCTTGATGTTTTTAGGTAGTTGTCAATCTTTGATAGTTGTGATCTTCTTTGAGTCCACCTTGACGCCCTCATGCAATACTACATGGCCTAGGTACCCTTTTTCTTTTGCTCCAAATGCACATCTGGATTTTTTTGCATCGAGCTGATTGTCTTCTAAAAGCCGCAATACTTTCTCCAATTGTTGCATGTGTTCCACTCATGACTTATTGTAGATTAGGATGCCATCAATGAAAACAAACACAAATTTATGAAGTAGTGGATGAAATACTCAATTCACAAGACTTGTATTTCGTCCATTACTTCATAAATTTGGCATTAGTGAGACCAATGGCATAAGAATATATAATGACCCTCGCGTGTCTTGAATGCCCATCTTAGGAAAATCCTCCCCTTTAATTTGGATTTGATGATAACCAATTGGTAATGAAATCAATACCATTTAACATCAAATCACTCATCAATAAGGGGAATAGGAAAATCATTTTTTAGAGCGAGCTTGTTAAGTTCCCTGTAATCTGGACACATTCTATATGACCCATTCTTCTTCTTAACCATGACTGCCGGTGATGAATAAATGCTTTTATTAGGCCGAACAATTCCAAAGTCCTACATTTTCTAGACCAATGTTTCAATTTCAGACTTTTGTTTGACTTCATAGGGGTAGCAGTGAATCTGATGTTAGTCAAAGTACTTCTTTCAGTCAATTCGATGGCATGGTCATGATCTTTGACTAGAGATAATGTAATGCCCTCTCAACAAAACCCATGAAAACACACAACAATTTTTTTATGACTTAAATGTATGGATGTGCTAGTAGCTCTTAAATCCTTGTTATAGGAAAGTGTACTTGTTATTACAGTAACTCTGCATTTTACTACTTTACAGAGATGGAAACCCTACACCATTCCTAGAAATTTTAAAACTTATCTTCTAGATTATTATGGCATTAATTTCCATACTTAATATTATTTATCTTGGTAGAGTCTGTCATCAATTCCTAACAATTGAGCCAAAAGTTCAACTATACTAAGCATCACAATGAAATCATTTACCAACCCAACGCACTAACCTTGGCAAGCTTTATATACTTCACATTCTACATGGGTTACCTTATTCATTTTGACATTGTAGCTATCATGAACCACTAATAGTATATTCATAAGGGGACTACACTTGCCAACCCAGTATAAATGGATTCTTATATAATAACTTCCTACATATGTGACCACAATTATCTAGGATAATTTCTGGCTCTTCATAAGTTTTTGCCTAAATTTCTCATGGATGCAATTTTTTCATATGGTTGATGTGGCACGACTCAAGTTGTTGAACTTATAATCGCAAGTATACAAGGTATATATTTTATAACTCTCTTGTAGATACTCCAGCAATTTGGATTAGCCAACTGATTCAAATAACATAATAGGTACAAAACATAGTCAAATATTTGGCATGGTCCTCACATTAACAAGAACTCTTAACTACTTATTGTAGGTCCAAGATTATAATATCAATCAAGGATTTGTAAATCCTTTATACAGCATATACTCTCATTAGTTCGATAGCCCTCAAGGACTCAACCCAACCTGCATCTAAACTATGACATATCCACATACATTCCAATCAGTTTTAAGGCAGACACAAGTGCACACTAAGTTTAGTTCACACTTAAGTAATGGGAATATAAATATTCCTCTTATGACAATACTTTATCCATTAATAAAATACATTCAGTTACCATTACCAGATTTAGAAAAGAACCTATATAATCTCCTATAAAAATCCCTCTTTTAACATGAACATACCAGTCATGTGATATATTGATATTTGACATAAATATAGCTAATAGAGTTACATTGTCTCCAGCTGTTCACTTCACCTGGATTGCGCCATCAAGAACTCACCGAGTAGGTTGAGACCTTGTCCCATATTCACCTAGGTCAGAATTTTCCAATATTTAACAAATAACCTGAGGCTTGTCATGTTCCTTGTCTTGTAGCAATGCTGTTACATTTCAAGATCATAATTTTTCGCTAACATCAGTCATTTTGAAAAGTAAATGTTAAAAGAAAACTAATATAGTCATTCTTAAGATAAGACAGCATTGAGTTCGTGAGGATTATTGCCTTTGGTGCATGCTCATTATGAACATAACCCATATGATATGTTTGGGATCAGTTTTCTTTGTTTACCCTGACGTTTAAGGAAATTCATCTTGTAGGAAAATAGCATTGGGGACTTGATTTACTTTCACATTAGTAAATTAGTTTGTGCTTTGGGGATTTCTGTCTGATGTTGACCTTATATTGAGCAAAGTTGAAAAAAACATGCCGGAACCATAAATATTGTTGGTAGTATAGAACTGCCGTGTTTTGTAATGTCTAAAGGCCATATTGAGTTCACATCATCATTAGAGCAGTCAATGAAATTTGGCAATGACTTGCATTCCACTTTATTATTGTTTATGTTATTTGCTTTTCCTGTGTTGACAAGTCGAATTCTTTATCTTGATGACAACACTCTAGAGTTGGATTCTAACGTGGTGTATTTTATTTCTTGACTAGATTGCTGTGCAAGAACTGAAGGAACTATCAGACCACTGCAGAACGCAAAAATGTTTAGAGCATGCAATGGAAGTAGCAGAGACAGGAAAGGTTCAGGATAAAATTTTCAAAGGAGTTTCTGCAATCTCTTTAACAGATGCTGATAAAAAGGTCAAATCTCGATACACTTTCTAATCATACTGTACAACTGATTAAGACGTATGCATTCATTTCTTGCAAAGAAAATGAAGAAAGAGAGCTCACAGTTCGGTGGGAGTCCCAACTGTTTTGTGCAGAAAATTGGGCACGCACACTATTTTTTATTTTTGTTGTTCACCGTGAATCTTCTTCATAGGTTGGCATGTCAAAAACAGTGTCTCTGCTACTTTTCTCTTGACAATATTTTTTTCCTGTACTCTTATTATGATCTTTATGAATGCAGGTATCTTCCAAATATCTACTGGAGAGGCTGGATTCATATGAATCAGCTGTGGGCACAGCAGAGTCAAAAGAAACGCCTCATATTGAAAAATTCCCTCCATTATTCCAATCTGTTCCTTGCAAACCTATTGTCCTAGACACTGCCATAAATGTAATCGAATTTCCATCACTTGAAGGTCGCGTGAAGAAGGAAGAAAAGAAGAGCCTCTTTGGCAGGTGGTGGCGATAGGTTGATTTTGGAAAATGAAATTGTCCACGTGGAATTTTTTTGATTGTGAGTAGGCAGATGTCTGGTCAGTTTTAATTTTTTGTTAAGAAAGATTATCTGGTCAGATGTTGTAAGAAATATTTTGTGGGTGATGTGCTGATCAATGGGCATTTGGTACAAAGGTATAAGGCACCAGTTAGCTTATTCTAAAGTTTTGCCGAATATCTTATTTAAAGGTTCCACTGGAAAGGAAACCAACCAAATCTTACTATTAACTTGGTTTTATTGTTTTAACCTGCATTTGGATTTGGGGGTAGGAAATAATTGACGGATAGCATTAGAAGTATGCAGATTCTCTTGAAACTCTCTCGGCTGCACTGGATTGAAGTTGAATTTTCTTGAAAATGATTACATATATTTTTTCCTCAGTAAATACTCCAATTCGTCGAGGCTTCAAATCAGCGTTTCAGGATACGTCCCCCCTACTGCTAGGGTGTGCGTATCTGCATGACGAATATGGATATCGGTACAGCATGACTTGGATACATTACAGATACCATACCTGTTCATATCTAGATACAAACTTGTAATTTGGCTGTATCAGGTACAACTGGATAGGGTATAGAGGCCAACTTTTGTCGTTTCCTATATAAAAGTTAAACAAAAACGCAACATGAAAAAAGACCCTTCGAAAGGCTAAAATGATAATAAAGAAACAACAAATGACCTTTTACAGCAATAACTGAGGACATGGGGGTGACCATTGGCTCAACTGGCTATGATTTCATTTCATTTGTTTCCTTCGGCTATTTTGCGCCTTTTCTTTCATTTCATCTATTTTCCATTGGCTTGCACAACATGTAATTTTTTTATTAAATCCATGGAATACCCAACTTTCTACTTTTCCCATGTTCTGGAAATGTGTAATTTCCATGTAGTTTTAATATAATGTATAATTTGTTTATTTTAAAAAATTGATCAATATTACACACATAGTTCTTTTAATTTATAATCTAGATCGCTGTATCCATGTCAGAAGCTCTTAAAAATTAGCCATATCTGTATCTATGCAACTCTGCTTCAAATTTGAGCAAAATTTAACTTTGGACTGCTCAGATTCAATTTGTGCGTTTTCTTCAAAGTTTTAGTGCTCTTGTGATTGAGATAATGCAAACCTAGCAAATGAATGAAACAAAAATGGAAGTTGATATCAAGTTCAGGGAAGCTCTTTCTATAAAAATACATTGCTGATATAATTCCAAACATTTAAAATTTCTGATAGCTTTTACATTATGAGGTGCTGCAATTCTTTAGAGCAACGAAGATGAAATGAATACTATGAAGGATGACCTTCCATATTTGAATATGTAAATCTGATCCACGTATTTGACATGCATAGGAAGAAGCACTGGGATGAAAACAAATGTACTAGGAAAATCAACCTTTCTTTGCCCCTTCCAATTCTTAATACCTGTCTGTCTGAAGGGTTTATCATAAGTGCTTATAACTATACCTTTGTTTGGCCCAAGGGTTTACAAGTATTTTGTATGCATTTGAATAGAGCATGGATATTTGGAACATGCAACTCATTGGAAGTGCAAAAGAGAGACATTGGAATGAAAAAAAAATGGTACGAGGAAAACCCAACATGATTGCCCCCCTTCAATGCAAGATACCTTAATTTTAGAGTTACCAACGCATTTTTTTTGTAAATTAAATTAACGATGCTTGACAAAAATGTGAGCCTAAAAGTAACACTTATTATGGTTGAATATAGCGGTTAGCTCCATGCCAAGATTGAATACATCTCTAAAGAACATAACCATACTAACCAAATAACGAAAGTGATTGCAGCTCAAAATATAGCCATTTGCTGGACAAATCTTAACACAATAATATGATTAAATGTAGCTTAAATATAACTTACCCAATAACGATGTATATGGTTGTAAAATAAAGCTTACACAATAGCTATAATAAATATGGTTGAATTCAAAACATAGCCCTACAAATGCGTAAATATGGTCGAATATCAAGCTTTAACATGATGGCTAGAAAATATATGGGCCTATACAGAAATAAGCCTAACAATTGCTCAATAAATAGAATAACCCAATAATAGTACAACAATAATGTTCAAGTTATAATTTACACTACTCAATGTAAAGCCAACAAATTAATAATATTGAACATAATCAACTATGATAAAAACATTTAAAATAATATTAGAGTGCATAATTTTGCAGTAATGTTGATAGTCGTTTGATCAAACGTAAAACTCCCTTATAAAGTTGTTTGACCAAGTAAATTGTATGGGCCAATGATGTTGTTTTAGGGGGCATGTAAATTGTATTTTTTGGTGGTTTAATTAAAAATATGTATGTTTTAGCCAATGTTGCACTGTTTTTAGCATTGAGCATCTAAGGATCTATTTATGCACAAATTTTGTGCTTATCATGTAAATTTCTATTGCTAATAATTTACAAAGTGCACACGAAAAACCTCAAGAAGTGACCATCACATTAATTATTGCTAGACATTTATATATTTGTACTTAGATAAGCCATTTTATAGATTGAGGGTTTTGCATATGAAATATGTCAAATCAATTTAGTGGTTATTGTTTTGTCCCAACCCTTAGTATTTAAAATTGTGCAAAACTATGTTTCATTATATGTTAAATATTCTCCTCAATTTGACTTATGTTAATATCATCACAAAAACCAAAACTATGTTTCATTAATGTTAAATATTCTCCTCAATTTGACTTATGTCAATATCATCACAAAAACATCATACCATATGTATCAATTGTATTTGCCTTTGAATATCATTTTAAACTCGAGTTTTGTTCCACTAAGTTACATTTGGTCAAGGAATCATTATTTGTTAAAAGTGTTTATTTATTCCCCTCGTGTTCAAGAGTATTGACCTAGAAACTTTCATGGTAATTAATGAACCCATACTATTGTAGAAGTGCAACATAACTAATTTATAGTACTGAAATGATTACACTCTGCTTAAACTTGTTCGATATTTACAAAACAAAAGCAAGTTGTATTTGAGTATTTTAGTTTATTGGTGTTGTTGAACCTCAAACGTTGTAGATTTTATTTTCAACAAAATCAGACTTGGTTTTTTTAACTTCTTATGGCAATAGTTCTTTTGGAATGTTTTCCTCTTCAAGATGATCAGCATCATAAGCCTACTTGTATGGATAGGAAAATCTAATTAATTCAAATCCCATTCAATTGAGTGAAAATTCTTGTATAGGAGTATCAACAAACCAATTTTGTGTTTTCACTTTCTACTTGAGTCAAAATGATATAAATCTCAAAATTGGGTAGACTTGTGAGATTATTTGCCATATCAATCCACAGTTTGAGAAGATTTCTTGGTATACACAACAAAAATTCTTAGGATTTTTGTCATATAAATTAATTATGCACAACAAAAAATATCAAAACAAACAACATAATTATGCACTAAAATAAAACTATGCGCACTTAAGTTGTTAAAACAACTTGACTAATTATGAACTCCCTAAATGAAGCTTACCAAATTAAGTGTGAACAAATCTAAAACAGTACTAGCTCGTAACTAACCTAATCGAACACAACTCTAACACCCTCTTGTAAGCATAAGTTGGGAGAGAAACAAACCAACCTAGGGTCCTGCCTACTATACCTGAGAAGGTATCCATGTGCAATCAAAGAGAAGAAAAGAAATAAGGAAGAACTTCAAGACAATGTAAATTTTAGTGGCCAATCTTCATTAGTTCATGAATATTGAGGTTCTTGAAATTTGGTTTTGGCTAATTTTGAGGTACGTTGCTTGTTATTTCGCCTAAATTTTGTGTACGTTAATTTTTTGGATTAATTTGCCTAACGTTTATAATAATAACTAAATTTTTATATTCAAATTGCCTTTACTACGTGGACAAAAGAGAAATTTGCTACTTGTCAGTAGCATTATGCTATTGTTCGATAGCATTATGCTACTGACCGACAACATTTCTTTTCAATTCATGGCATTCACCAAGATTTCAAAAATCATTTTTAGAAATTCGCTAAGTAATATCTATGATTTTTTTATTGGGGGGGGGGGCTTAAAATTTACCGTGTGTCAAGATGAATCCACCACAGAGACAACTTCCTTCACCCCAAGCAATGCTCACAATTGTAGGTAATGAGGTGATGCCAAGGGGTTAGTAAAAATGTCAACAACTTGCTTAACGGTAGGCACAAACTCCATCTTAACAATTGCGTCTTGAATAAACTTGCAAATGAAGTGTATATGGATCTCAATGTGCTTTTTCCCTTAATGCTGCACAAGGTTGTCCACAAATTTCAATTAAACTTTGGTTATCACATCAAATGACAATGTGATTATGTTGTAGGAAACCAAACTCACAAAACGACTATCAAAGTGAGAGTACCTCTTATTTGACCTTAACACCACCTTGATACTGCAACAAATGCTTGCTTCTTGCATGCCCATGTGAGTGGATTAGAACCAAGGTTAAAAGTAAATATGCAAGTGAATTTGTAGGTATCAACACATCTTTCCCAATGTAAGTCAGTATATCCCTCAATTTCAGAATATTCCTTTGGTGTGTACGAAATCTCTAAGTTAGTGGTGCCCCGAATATAGTGTGGAACACACTTAATTGTTAGCCAATGACTCTCATGAGGCTCATGGGACAATTGAGAGACAAGGTTAACACCGAAAGTAATGTCGAGACAAGTATTAGTCAGGTATAGAAGACTACCCACCAACTATTTATACAAAGTTAGATAAACCAACTTAGTTTTACAAATGATGGGCAACTCAACTCCCGATTGGTATAGTGTGGGAGTAGACTTACAATCAACCATGTCGAACTGATGGGGAAAATCAATAACATACTTCTTTTGTCCAATAGAGACCCCCTTAGAAGGCCAATGAATATGCATATCAAGAAAATAATGCAGAAGTCCCAAATTTGTCATATCAAATCTCTCCATCAACTTTTACTTAACATATTAAATCATGGGTTATAAACCACATGTGATAATGAGATCACCAATATAAAGAACTAGTATTAGAAGATCATCCCTTTGCTCCTAGATGTAGACATTATTGTCGAAGTGACAACAAGTGAAACCAAAACTCAACAAAAATTAGGTCATAAAGAGAACGACATATTTTGCCAACAAGTGAAGAGTCCTGTAGAAATGTCTGTCCATATAGATCTCATGTTGAAGATCATCATACATGAATGCACACTTCATGTTCATCTAGTGGGCTGGCTATTGATGTAATATAACGAGGGAGAGAACATGGCGCACATAATCCATCTTAGCAACATGGGAAAAGGTAGTTTAGTCAATTCCTCCACCTTATGAAAAAACCTTTGCTACTAGATGTTCCTTGTACGTATCTATTGAACCATCAGTTGCATGTTTGGTCTTGTAGATTCATTTGCATCACACAATTTTTTTTCCTTGATGAAGAGGTGCAAAATCCCATGTATTATTTTTCATCAAAGAGAAATACTGATGCATGTTAACTTCCCACTTTGGTTTGTTTGTGGCCTGAGGAAATAAGACAAGGTCTTTAGCAATGACATGGATTATAGGAGCAACACCATACATTCGAGCATGCGTATAGTGAGGATAAGAAATATCACCAACTAAAGGACCAATTGCTTGTAGAGTGACGTGAGCCCACTTAGGCATGGACTAAGGAGTAGGCGGTGGAGCATGAGTATCAGATGTATCATCATCAACATCATGAAGTAGGTCCTCATTATCAGGTGCATGAGGAGAAGACATAAATGGATAGTAACTAGATGCTGACACTAGTGGAATGCAACTCTCATCAACTTTGATATCTTGTTGGAACAATACATCATGAGTGATAAGATTAAAAAGGTGATAAACATTCACATCATCACATTGGCCAATGATGATGAGTGGTTGACTCTTCTTCTCCATAGATTTGCATATGCCATTAAGAATAAACTGCTATGCGTTACTTTGAACACATGAAATCTAAAAACATAAAGTTTTTCACTTGATGAAGTTTTCTTAGGAGTCTTGTTTTGCATTGGCTTATGGGGTATGTGGTTTTGGATGTAGTTTGCACAATTTATGCTTCAAACCAAAACTCGGGTGTTAAGCCCTTAGACTGTACTATATAATTTTCCATCTCTATTAGTGTTCTATTCTTCTACTTAGCAAAAACATTTTTTTGAGGGGTGTAGGGCACTATGAATTGGTACAAAATGTCACGCTCAATACAAAATTCTTGGGAGGATTTGCCTATGTATTCCCTCCATTGTTGGTGTGAATCTTCTTAAGAGGAAGACTAGACCACTTCTCTACAAATGACTTGAATACTTTGAAGTTTTCAAAAACTTCACTTATGTACTTCAAAAAGTATACCAATGTCTTTTGAGAATAATCATAAATGAAAGTGAGGAAATATTTAACTCCAAAAAAGGAACTAGTGGGAAAATTTATCAAATCATTACAGATTAAATTGAAAGGAGATTTTACATGAGAGGCCTTGCCTTGAGGGAATGGTTCATGGTGTTGTTTTCCAAGCATGTGCCTTGGACAAACACAATCAATGCAGGAGACCTTTAGAAGGAAAATTACCATGTTTTTGGAGATTCTTGTACTTGACTTGACCAAAGTGTTCATTTCACAACTTGCTCAATGAATCTCCATGATAAATAAAGGAATAACACGAAAAGGGCTCAAATCTCTTAAAGTTATAGAGCTATGAACAATGGTCTATCACATCTATTACAACATCTTGCAGATCCTCCAATTCTTGAATCACAACATTATGTGGAGAAAATTCCATTCTTCCCAGTGCCAAAATTACAAAATTGATAAATAAACAACATATTAGAAGAAATTTCGGGAACTAAGAGTACATTGATGGACCCATCCTACATTTGCACTATGCCATAATCCAAAAATTTGACTCTTGAAGAGTTGCTCATGGTAATATAAGAAGTGTTGCAGTAAAAAGAGATGTTAAAAGATCAAAAGAATGTCTTAGATGATAAACAACACTAGATTAGAAAACCTATCTATCATGAGTTGGAGAATATGCCTTGGAAGAAAGTGCTTTCCCTTTTCGTCAAGAAGCCATACCAAAAGAAGAAGGAACACTAATCTTGTGTTATTTTAGTGTTGCTTCTAATGCATCCATCTTCTTATAAGATATGTATTTAGGATGATTCATTCCCGAAAAAATATGATCAAATACCTTCCTTTCCTTGAATGACACCTATGATTACTATAATTAAAAGGTTTGGGAAACACGAAGAAATATTTTGTAGGTTTGTTTGAGGGTATTATCTTTGGTTTAGGTTTTTGTTTCCGTTAAGAGAGATCACTATAAGTGTGTGAGAACAAATGGGAAGAGATTAAATGCGACCAACTTAGTATGCTCTTGAGTCGCTTTTCACAAAAAAATCTCAAAGGAGGTCATCATAAACTGATCCTAAAGAATCCATTGTAGAGTAAAAAGTAGATGCAAAAACAATGAAAGGACCCTTCAAATTTGACAAAATCAGAAAAATTACCTCTCTGTATTTCTTTTCTATTCAACCAAATTTTAACCTTTCAAATTCGACAAAATCTGAAAAATTAATTCTTTTTCTCTCTTTTCTATTCCACTAGCTTTCAACTATGACTAAACAAACTTGAACTTGGATAGGAACTCCTTAATTGTGGGACAATATTCTACTTCAACTTACAACATTTTAAATTCATTTACTTTGGTGAAGATTTTTTCAAAGGCATTCTATAGTTCTTTCGGGGAGTTGGCATCTGTGATGTGAAACAACAAATTATCTGATACATTGAGACTAATCAAACTAAGTGTCTCATATTTCTTACATACATAAGCATACTTGCCCTTCTTTGATGTAAAGGTTGGAACAAAATCTTGAAATACCCTATGTAGGCCTCTAGACTATAATAACTAATCAATTTCAAGCTTACACATATTGAAACTATAGGTACCGAAGGGCTTGAAATACCAGGTGTCCATTATGGTAGAATAAGAAGAGGAGTGAAATAGCTTTGACATAGGCAAACAGGTAAGTCCCCCACAAAAACATCTCTCTTACAATAACACCCCTCTTACTTTATTTTTTTTCAAAAGCTTGCCTCCATTGTCCAAAACAAATTGCTCTCCCCCTTTTAAAAATTGATTAACCTATTATGAAAAATAGAATAGAGTAACCCCTTATGAAAAATAGAAAAGGGGTTTGAACCCAAGACCTCTTACAAGTGAGTCTTTACTATAATTTTATTACCAACTTGCCACTCACTAATTTGTAAGTTTGAGTTCGAAATGTTCTACATGAATATTAAAAACAAGCTATTTTGAAGAAGAGACGTAAAAAAATAGTACAGATTTGTTGCATGCAATAAGCACTATGTATGAAGGGGAAATGATTTTTCTAATTTTTAATAAGGGCAATCACCTATTTTCCCATCCCCAACTTGGAGAGGGGCAATTAAATATATCATTGGTATCCTAAAAGGGCAATGACTATTTTGGTGACTAGATGCACCTTTTAATGTTAAGATCACATAAGATTACATAGCCATGATACCCCCTCCATGCATCATCTATTTATTATATTTATGACTTAGTTTTTTTTTTTGTGATAAACACGTAATGTTTACTACTAAATTTATGACTTAGAAAATTTTATTTATCACAAAACATCTATTTTAACTTTAAATCATGATCCAAACTCATGACCTAGCTTTTATTAATGCATCACTTTACCAACTAAGCTACATGATAGTAAATAAAAAATCATTAAAGGGCATTATATATTTTTGAAAGAAAATATTTGTTTGAATTTTTGACTAACACGACATATATGTATGGTAAGGGGACCTCACATACATAAATGGTGCATCTACTTGCTAGAATTTCCATCCTTACTTGAAGGTGAGACCTAGATTGTCATATGAATTTTTTAATTTTAAAAAAATAACCATATACCATTAAATGCAACACCTACGAAGAGTAATACTATTTTTCACCAGCCCAAGACGAATCCAACACTTCTGATCAAAGTTTATCTACAAACAACATTGTTTGAAGTCCAAAAACTAGCACCCAAGATTGTTTGACACACCAAACTGAAAGAGAGGTAACTACAAACAAAAACCAACACCAATCAAAACACTCACGAGTCAAAGAAAAATCCAAGTATTAAAATTTAAGGCTTATGCAACTGTAGGCAATACCAAAACAATGTATGATTTTTCCAATGCCAAGTTAGTCTTCAAAAACAAGGGAGTGACATATCTAGTCAATGAGTTCCTTCCACATTAGCAATTCGCTGAAAGGGCTCTCCAAATCATCCACACTCTTTTCTCTATTTTGTTATGTTTATTTTTTACTCCATCATTTATATATTTCCTAAAATTAAATCTAGGGAAGAATATAAGGAATTGACATAACAACTAACAAAGCTAAATTTTCATATGAATTATATATTGTTTACACCCTAATTAGACTTAACAAAAACCTAACATTAGAATTAATACACAAAAGGATTTAAGGGTTGGAAAAAGGTGATTATTTTGCTTAATTAACTTCTAACATTAATTACCACAATTAGAATAACACTTTTATACTTGTAACTAGTATGATAAACAAGATACATACTTGAAAATATAAAGGAATGAGTGCACTTAGCTAATTATAGCTGATTCTAGAAAGTTCTAGGAGGATGCCCTGCAAGAACAAGGAGATCTAAATTTAACTATGCTTCATTTTGGAGACTGTAACTAGAAACTAACCCAAGGTATGACCATACAACTCTTCCATGTTCGTACTGTATTATCTTGGACTTGCTTGGATTCAACTCTACAAATTTATGAGATGGTCACCTACCTAGAAATGTGTGCCACTTTCAAACCCTAATTTTTAATTATCCAGTGAAGCTCTTTGAAAATTTTGATCATATTCTTAAACCCTACCTTGTTGAAGTGGGCCACAATCAAGGATCACGAATGGATAAGATCAAATGCAAAAAGAAAAACTGTGTAGTAGTGAAATCCAAAACAACTCAAAAGGAAGAAGCTTGTCTTCAACAATTAAGAAATTGTTCATTGATGCATAAGCTCATTAGCTTACTATCCAAAAGGTGCATAGGAATATACATTATATAGCGAGGAATAAGGTCACCCAAAAAGGTAATTAACTTAGGCCATAATTATAAAATGACTTAAAGTACATTTCTTCCAATGATCTATTGTTTACCTGAAGCAAGATAATTAGACCATATAGGTAAAACAAAATAGTGGGAAAAAACCTTCACTAACACCCCCTAAATTGTAGCTTAGGTGGGTAGAAGAATTGCGAGTATTGACACCAAGGTATCACCTGATGAGGTACCAACACACAATGAAAATATATCATAAAGCGGAGAAAGGGAGAAAACCCAATGGGAAAAACTCGTCCCCAAAAGAGAGAGAAATAAGAGTAAATAGAATGTATCCTCATAGAAAATATCCCTAGAAGTACATAGAGAAGCTCCCAAAAATTAGAGAGAAAAAGAAGAGGACATGCATAGAATGCCCCCCTAGAATAGTGTCAATGATGTGGTCTTCTACCTAAAGACTGAAGAAGGTCTAGTTGTATTGAACAATGTTTTTTCCCTTAGGAAGAACAAAAGAGGTGTACTAAAAATATACCCACTGCATGAAGGAAATTAAAGGTAGTAGTACAAATAACTATGATGTTGGTCCACAACTACAATGTGGCATAGGTTTGGAAAGAGTATGCATAATAATTACTGGTAATTCCATTGAAATAGATTTGCCATAGGATGAGTATGGAATATTTGATGAAAGAATGTCCATATGAAGTGAAGGCCCAATAACCGTCACAATTATAGATTGAGGGTTCACAAGAAAAGGTGGATCAATGATGATCTCCAAAATAGTAGAAGTGACTGATATCTCAAAAGGGAAACTCCCATCAATGGAGATGTAGGAATCCTATTAAGTACAGATGTTTGATGGCTCTATAAATGGAAGAGAATCTCCCTGTACTGTAACACAAGTAAATTCTGCAAACAAACATACGAGGTTTGGCAGAAACTCGTTCCAAAAGGGTTTCTCAATAAAGAGAAGAGAAATGTTCGAGTAGAATGTATCATCAACACAATAAGTAGGAGTAAAATATGCCTCACATAATGACTTTGGATCAGAGGCAAATACAATGAAAAATAGGTGGAACACCATGGAACTATGGACATGTTTGTTTGGTGTCTGATAGATCTCCAATGGTGGGATAGTCAAGAGGAGATTCAACATTATCTGAAAGGTGATAGAGAGAGTGAGGAGATTTATCCTCATCAATACTCATGGCATTAGAACTAAAAGAACAATCTTCATCATCAAGAATATGAATGGAAAAATTTGTATCAACAGAACTATCATCACATGAAATGAGTGTGGAAACAATAATCTGAGAAGGAATAAGAACTACAAGATCTAAAGGGTATTCAAATAAGGTCTGAATAATGCTACAAATAGTGTGAAGACACTCAATGTGCGCCACATGATGGTGGAGAGACATGAAAATACACATCAACAAATGACCAAGAACCATGCCACATGATTCTTGCTAGTATTCAAGTTGATCTGGGTCATTGGGGGCATGTACTTGTCCATACAAAAATGGATAGAGGTCTTGTTGAATGAGAAAATATTCCATGCTCAAACACCATAGTGCATAATTATCCCTACCAAGTAGAAATGGAAGAGGCTATGATATTAATTGTTTCCTACAAAGAAAACGTCTATGAAGCACATCTTCCATTGTGCTTCCATAAATGAGAGCACTCGGTGCAATGGAGTCACAAGTGACAAAACACACCCAGATCGACGTTGAACTCAACCAAAATTGCACCTGTGAAATGCAAAAGAGATGAGTGGCACACAAACATACTCAAAGATGTGAGATGCCAGAATCAGGTGAAAATATGCTTCCTTGTGATTACAACCCCCTGAAACTAAAGAGGTCTAATTTTACAAGGCACAAGAGGATTATCAATGTGTAGATATAAAAAATGTCACACTTTTAAAAAATGACGCCTCAAAAGGAGCAGCCTATTGAGAGTTATAGCAGTTTGGTCCAAATTTATGAGGAAAATTTAATCCCCCTTGGGTTGGTGGGACCTAGGGCTTAATTCCCATGTGACCAAGAGTGAAGGGCTAGGATGAGTGCCCTCCCCTTTGTTAATGTCACTTTAAACTGTGATGTGACCTGGGGAGTGATGTCACTCTCGAATAACCCATAATTTTCCAATTAATAGTCCTGCTATCTCTGGGTTTAAATTTGACATGCGCACGTATGTCGTCAGATTTCTTGCCTTGCTCAATACCTTGCAAAACCTGAAAAACACTACATCGAGGTTTTGAGGTATAAATTTGACATCCACCTAGTTATCAAAGTTTTGGACTTGCTTCGCGCCTTGTGAATCCTCAAAAGGTCTTGTTGGGGTTCTCGAATTACCCAACACCACCAAAATCCTAAACTGCTTTTCGTTGGGATTTTCAGCGTGTTTTGCATGTCCAAAAATCTGAAACAAACTACGTCGGGGTTTTGAGATTTCTCGAAACCTCTGAAATTTCAAATTGCACTAAGCGTGGATCATGGGTTAGGGGTTTGACTACAAGTCGCATGTGGTGTTAACGTGTACCAGAATCTCAAAAATGTGAAATACACATGGAGTTGATCGAGGTTTGGGGGTTTTATTGTAAGTTGCAAGCTATGTCATTATACACCAGAAACTTGAAAAACTGAACTTGTCAACGTGGACCAAAAGCTCGAAAGTCTGAACTTGTGAATGTGTATCAAATACTTGAAAGTCTAAAATACACATGATTCCTTTGTATTTCAGGTTTTGTGGTTTGGGAAGAATCCAACCTGTAAATGTGTTGAGATCCCAATGTTTTAATTCCATGAAATCATGAAATGCACTGCGGAGGCATGTGTTGGGGTTTTCAAATTGACGAGCAACTTATGTCCTATGAAATTTCCTTCAAATCACAAGAAAATAAAGGTCCATAGGCCACAATAAATGAAAATAAGTAAACAATGATACACACATATAAAAAAAGTATGTATGAACTATGAGGGTTAAAACATTATTGGCAAATAGTTTTTTGAAAGGGACTATACCCTTGAATACAAAAGAAGGCCTAAGAGCCGGAATAAGAGTGAGAAACAGAGAGAATGGATCAAGATCCAAGTGTTACAACGAAGCTCCAAGTAGCTCAGAAACAGCTACTCAATCGAGACCAAACAACAAAACAACAGCAAAAAAACAGCAAACCGACCGCAAAGAAACAGCAGAAAAACAACAAAAAGCAGCAGAAGCATCCAGAACTACTTCTTGGTAGCTTTATCGATACTGATCTTGATTTTCTTCCAGGCATGAAACATACCCAAAGCAGTCATATGGGCAGCATCAGTCTTATCAAGCTCCTCAATGGTTCTTTTGCTTTCTTTTTCGTTGCCCCAAAGTGCAGCCGGGACACCGCTGAGGTTGGAAACACTTTTGGCATGGCCCTCGATGAACTCCTCAATCGCCCTAAAGGCTGGCAATGTTGTAATCATGTCTAGTCTTGGCCTTCCCTAAGCGGGAGTCTAAGGAGGTCAGCTTCTTGTATATGTCTTCAATCTGACTGCTATCAATGTTCCCCTCCTCCTCCATGCTTTTCTTGCCTTTCTGCTTAGCTAGGTTCTTGACCTCATCCTTCAGCAAATTCATCTCAGCTTCTAAGGCCTCCAACCTCTTAGAAGAGCTATCCATCCGCACCTCCCGGGGACTGGCACTACTGATGTTCAGCAGGTCATGAGCAATCTCAAGTTCAAAAGGCTCCTTCTCCACAGAAAGAGTCTCAAGGTTGAGCCTCCTGGAAGCCCTGGTGACTGGTCTCTTAGAGGTAGAGGCGAGGTGGGTGACGGGAGCAGCAGCAGGGGGAATGGAAGGAGAAGTTAGTGCAGCCGGCATGGGGGTGGCAGCAACGGTGGAGGGGGCAGCAGCAGGGGCAGCAGGAGAAACAGGGCTGGCAGCAGCAGAGCCCATCAAAGGGGGAGCCGGGCTAGGAGAGGAAGGAAGACCAGGGTACTTCAGTAGGCAGCATTTATGGATTAACAAAATAAGACCTTGATGCAAGGGAATCACCCGGGTGTGCTTCTGAAACTCCAAAATGGAGCGTTCAAGGGAGTTCAACAGATAATGGGGGAAGCAAACCAATCGATTCCTACGGAAGTGGTTTAAAAAGATTAGATGTTTAGCAGGGACAGTGACAAACCTACCTTCCAAGGAGATGAATCGAATCATCATACGAGTGACCTCATCATAGGGTGATGGAATTGAGCTGAACAAGCAGGCCCGCTGTGCTAAATGTGAGCTTCTCAGTTCCCTCCACAAATCTTCTTTCTTCAGCCTCTTTGTCAACCCTTTTGTTGAAGAAGCGGTACCCCTCCAAACTAAGGCCGGTCGCTTCAGCAATGAGATCTTCATTGACTAAAATCTTCTGACCCCCATAGTCGACAGTCCTCTCTTTCCACTCCTTAGCAAAGCGAACAGAAATGCTTTGGTCATGTCCCTGCACCTTATCAATGAAGTTGGTGAAGCCTCCTTTGCTGAGAGTGTTCCAAAGCTCTGTATTTTCCTTCCAGTCGGGGTCTGCGCATGGTTCAATTTGGCAGGGAGGCCCTCCCATCTTCTCTGTGATATACTGGTTACAGCAATTTCTTAAATTTCTGTGAGCGTAGAGAACTGTCCGCTTCTTGCTGTTGAAGGCCGCACAAAACTGGGAACTATAGCCGTTGTTCTTCTCACGAACGGCTGCGTAACGGCTGAACTGAGCCTGCGGGAAGTCGCGTGTGAGAGTAACCCTTTCCCTGTCAACAATCACATTACAACTATCATCGGTTTCCGAGGAGCTATGAATCTGGATAACAGCAGCTGTAGTACATCCCGCATGCACGATTTTCAAATTTAGATAACTCCACTTGAAGTTCCCCAAATAATTCTTACTATCTTGTATATTTGATATTATTTGCCTCATCATCTTCATTAAAGCAACACGTGTGAGAGTGTTATTGATGCTGATCTTCCTCCAAAGATTAGGACGCATCTCTAGGGATTGCTTGCATATGAAGGTCCGCATGAATGTTGTTGTGTAGCTGATTAGGGATACTGTTAATATCCCAGATGGTGAAATTTATATTAATGCCATAATTGGCCAGTGCATCCGCCAATTTGTTGCCCTCCCTGTAAGTATGCATAATTCTGATGCTATTGAAGGTATGACTGATGCTTATGGATTCAGTGATAAAATCCTTAATACTCCAGCTAGGAGATGAGGACTGATTTAGAAGTTTAATGATATTTAGGGAGTCCCCTTCAACAACAAGGTTCTGGATATTTTGAGCTCGTGCAACTCTCAAGCCCCAGAGAGTAGATAATGCTTCGGCAAAATGATTGGTTTGAATTCCCATTTTTCCAGCATATGCAGCAATCAAATTACCTTTGTGGTCCCGTATTGCTCCTCCTCCTGCTGCTGTCCCAGGGTTTCCCTTAGAGGCCCCATCAAAGTTCAGCTTGTACCAATTAGGATCAGGAGGATGCCATTTGATCGAAGATCTATCTATACTATTCCCAGGATTGCTCCAATTTCCAATCTGCCAATTGGATAAGATGTACTCTTCATTCTCAGGATAACTCTTGTTCTTGGGAGGTTTGAATCTGGCAATATCCTCTTTGATACCTTTAGAAATTTTGCCAATACTGAGCTTATAATTTTGTTTCTTATTTCTGAAAATGATATCATTTCTGTCCTTCCAAATCCTCCAAATTAAATGTGGGATAGCCAATTTCCAGATCCTTTTGATAACACAATGCCTGAAGGGTGGGTTCCATTGATTCCATAGCTGATTAAGATCCTTCGGCAACACCCAGAGAGCTTCGAATTTAGAAAGGACAAAGTTCCAAATTCTATTGGCATAATCACAATGTATGAACAGGTGACTGATATCTTCATAGTCATTCCTACAAAGATGGCACCAATTAGGGATTATAAATCCTCTTCTCATCAAATTGTCAGTGGTGAGAATTCTACCTCTGATGGCCAGCCAAAGAAAGAAATTTATTTTGGGAGTTAATTCAGGCATCCAGATCTTGTTCCAATTAAAATCAGATTGATTGCTATGAAAAAGATTGATATAACCAGATTTGACTGAGTACTTCCCATCATGGGAATTATTCCAAACCAGCTCATCCTTGGAATCCAGCTGACTTAAAGGGAAGAGATCTAAAAGATCCTAGAGGGAGGAAGTAATTTGTTTCAGATCAATTTGCTCCACAGTAAGTTTTTTCCAATTCTTGTTGGTGCCATTTCCTTCAATGTAGTCCTTGATTTTAGTACCATACTTGCTTATAAGGCTGTCCTTAGCCATCCCAAATCTGTCCATTAGATTACCACTAAACCAGTTATCCTCCCAGAAGTTTATCTCCCTGCCATCCCCCACTTTCCATTTGCTACCCTGCTTGATGAAGTTTCTGCTCTTGACCAGATTATTCCAAAATATGGAGCCATAGGGGAGGTGTTCATCATGCAGAAAGGAGAAAACAACGTGATGATTTAAAGTATTTTGCTTTAATTAAATCAATCCAGGGTTGTTTCTCAGACAGCATTCTCCAGCCCATCTTAGCAATGAGTGCCTCATTCATTTTCTCAATATTTTTTATGCCCAGCCCTCCCATAGACTTCGGGGTGCAGACCTTATCCCAGGCCACTAAGTGGAATTTGAACTTCTCTTCCATGCCTTGCCATAAAAATTTTCTTTGAGTCCTCTCAATTTTCTCTCTGAAGGAAGAAGGAATTTTGAAAAGTGACATGATATAGATGGGCAGACTTTGGAGAGTACTTTTAATGAGTAGGCACTTACCAGCACTAGAAAGAGTGGCACCTTTCCAACCAGCCATTTTTTTCTGAAATCTCACCAATAATTCATCCCACACCTTGTGAGATACTTTCTTAGTGCCGAGAGGGAGGCCTAAGTACGTGGCTGGAAAGTGCACTTATTTGACAGCCCAGAATTTTAGCAATTTTGAGTTGTCTTTCCACAGGGGTGTTGAAAAAGAAAATGGTGCTTTTATCATAATTAATCTCTTGCCCAGAAGCAGATTCATAGAGTTGTAATAGAGCCTTAATAGCTTTCGCTTCCACAACTGAAGCCAGAAGAAGAAGGATAGTGTCATCCGCAAATTGTTGATGGGAAACAGTTTGGCTGATGGAAGTGGGTTTAGATCCATTTAAAAGGCCGTCTTCAACCACTTTGCCAATTGTTCTACTAAGGCTGTCAGCTAAAAGAATGAAGAGTAGGGGGCAGATGGGGTCCCCTTGTCTAAGGCCTCTGCTGCTGGTGAAAAAACCCACAGGCTCCCCATTAATAACCACCGAGAACCTGGCTGTAGATATACAAGACTTAATAATTCTTCTAAATTTTTCTGTGAACCCAAATTTAGTTAAAACTTTGTCAAGGAAGACCCAAGATACCTTGTCAAAAGCTTTATTCATATCAAGCTTAAGGAACATATTTGCCTTCTTGTTATTTTCCATGGAATTTATAGTCTCGTGAACCATAATCACTCCGTCTTGTATTATCCTACCTTTAATAAAGCCACTCTGCTGCCTTGAGATGAGATCATTCATTATGATCCATAGTCTAGTAGTAATGATTTTGGTAAAGATTCTAAAAATGGCATTAACAAGACTGATAGGTCTGAAGTCCTTGAAATCTTTTGCATCCATTTTTTTAGGTGCCAGCACAATGTGAGTGTTATTGAGCTCTTTAAGAAGATTTCCCGTTCTATATAATTCATTCACCGCTTTGAGAAGATCCTCCGAGCAGATTTCCTAGAACTTCTGAAAAAAAATTAATAGAGAACCCATCCGGTCCAGGAGCCTTATCCCCCTCAAGAGAAAAAACAGCCTTTTGCAGTTCTTCAAGTGTGACAGCTTTGGTGATGTCTCTGAATTTCTGGTCCTCGATATTATTCTGAGGGATGGCCTCCAACATAAAGGAAATAGCTTCAGAGTTGCTGACATTTCTCTCTTCAAGAATATTTTTGTAGAAGTCAAGCGCTTCTTTCTTAATGTTGTTGGAATCTTTTATGATACTCCCATTGTTTTTAGAAACCTCTAAGATCCTGTTACAGGCTCTGTGTTTCAAAGTAGTCATGTGAAAGAACTTCGTGTTCCTGTCTCCCTCTTTAAGCCAGATAGCCCTAGATTTAAGGCGCCAAAAAGATTCTTCTCTACTGCAGATCGTATGCAACTCAGAAAGAATATTCTTCTCATTTACTTCATCTTCAGCCTGGATCTCCCCAAAGTATCCATTTTTAACTCCAGATCCTGAAGCTTCTGTTTTAACTCTTTCTTTTTTTCAAATACATTTCCAAAAACACTTTTATTCTAGATTTTGACTTGCTTTTTGACATTTTTGAGTTTTTGAATCAATCTAAATTGAGCAGTGCCTTCACCATTCCATTCCCACCATTCTTTTATCTTATCATAGATATTGTCATGTTCCATCCACATCTTTTCAAATTTGAATGAGCTTCTTGCGGGTTTAGTCCAATTGAGAAAGTTTAGAGCAATCGGATTATGATCCGATCCAATTCTGGGTAGGGAAGAGAGATGGAAGTCTTGACTAAGAATCCAGCTTGCTGAGATTAGAGCCCTATCCAATCTCACCTGAATGAACTCCTTTCCCAACCTTCTATTATTCCAAGTATACTTATTACCATGCAGATCCACATCTAAGAGGTTTTGTTCAGCAATAAAGTCAGCAAAATCCTCCATACCATTAGAGAAGGTGGAGGAACCTCCAAACTTCTCGCTTGGGTTTAGCAGGGGAGTTGAAATCCCCCATGATAAGCCAGTTAGCATAGCAATGTTGGTTTCTAAAGTTTTTAAGATCAGCCCAGAGTTTTTTTCTACCACTAGCAGAGTTAGGGGCATAAATGTTAGACAAGATCCATTCACTCTTATTCTCAATAGTGACAAATTTGATTGCAAGATGATTAATATTATCATTAAGAATCATACCAGTACAGTGCCTTCTGTCCCAAAGAGTAGCTAGCCCTCCGGAAGCTCCCTGAGAGTCAACAGCCGCCATTTCAGAGTTATCCCAAAGATTCTTTTTAATATTTTCAATGGTCTTTGCTTTCATCTTAGTTTCTTGTAGAATCAAAATGCTGGGGTTACTGGAATCCCGTAACTCCTTGATGGTTATTTGCTTGGAGTTTCCATTTAGGCCTCTAATATTCCAAGAAATAATCTTCATTTGGAATGATTGGTGGTTGGCATTGCTTGCTGGTTCAGCTGACGCTGAACACCATCTGCAATAATTCCCTCTCCGTCTTTTTAGATCTAAGAGTCTTTTTAGAAGGTCTTCCTCTTTTTGAACTTCCTCCAAAATCAGCTAGTCTCATCTAGCAAAAGACCTGAGTTGTTCTAGAAGTAGAGGTTATCCCAATTGTCTATTTTCTTTTTTTTATCACTATACAAGTCGACACTAAAATTTTCCTCCATAATTTCTATTTCATTAATGTATGTATTAGGAATAGGATGTTGTTAAGTGTAATTAGTAGTAGCGTCCGATAGAAGATAACGGCGCCGTCAGTACGGTGCCGCCAATAATGTGGAGTACGGTAACAGTCAAAGTACAATAGGAATGTTGTAAAAAGTAAATATTTGTCGTAAGTGGTCCGGTAATGTTAAAATGTCAAAGTTTGGGTAATTAGAGAAGTAGGGTCTACATGATTAGGAATTAGAAATATTATATTGGTAATAAGGACAAGGAGTGAGGTCATAAATATTTTGTGTATTTTATTTGTAAAAAGTCTAAAAATGTGGAACCCATGTAAAATGATAAGGTTTATCTTATCTTAACAGATAAGCTTACATGTACAGATAAGAGTTAAGGTATGGAATATGATTCGTCAGAGTGGATTTCTTATCCTATCTTAGAGATAGGATGGATAAGCCTGGAAGTTCTATAAATAGAGAGGCCACCCCCCTCATTTAGCATAGAAAGAAGTAGTGAGAAATATTGTAGGAAGTGTGCGAAGGAAGCCATCAGTTAAAGGTGTGTTGAAGAAGCCATCAAGAGGTGTAATTGTAAAGTTTCTCCCATAGTCTTGTTGAAGTATCTCATGGGTGAGATTGTAACAGTTTCATGTTAATATTATAATTTATTTTGATATTTCAGATTTGTCGTCATTCTGTCTTATCATAGTCAATGGTATTCTTGTGTTCGGTTGTTGTTTTGTTTCCAGATTACATCCACCAAACTAAAGGCTGTGCATTAGTAAATAATCATAGCACGAGGAGTTCCCGGTGAAGAATTATCATAGTGCCGGATTGGTGATGACATTTTGGTTCCGTTGCCGGGACCATTCCTCGTTGGTGGATTTTCTGGAGAGATATTCCCACTTAGTCAAAAATCAATTGGAGGGTAACCTTGTTTTTACTGTGCATAGTAGTTACCATGGTAAAGTCATTTTTACCGTGAATAGTAGTTACCATGTTAAAGTCATTTTTGCCATGAATAGTAGTTACCCTGGTAAAGTCCTTTTTGCTGGGAATAGTAATTACCGCAGGTCACTTTTTACCGTGAATAGTATTTACCGCAGTAACTTCACTTTTTACCGTGAATAGTGTTTACCACAGTAAAGTCAGTTTTTACCGTAGTAAGTCAAGTTTTACCATAGTTTACCGTGGTCATTTCTATTTTACTGTAGAAAGGTGTAAAGTCACTTTCTAGTATAGTGATTCCAATTATTTGTGCACATAAGTCTTGTTAATTGTACTTGTGGGTTGGTATTTCACGGTGGTTACTTTTGAAAATGGGAAAGATTCCTGTTTTTTCAGCTCAATCTAATGAAGATGCTTCTTCTTTCATTCAAGAGTTTAAACGATCTTGTATTTGTAATGGCCTTATAAGAAGGGAACAATGGACTGAATTTTTTCCTACCTTTTTGGATGGTTCAGCACTTAGGTGGTTTGAAACACTAGGTGATAATGTGAAAAATTCATGGGATTTATTAACTGAAAGTTTTCTTGAAGAATTTGGTGAACAACAGAAATATGCAGATCTCATGATCGAGATCACAAAGCTATCCCAAGGAGAGAAGGAGAAGATAAGGGATTATCATGCTCGTGTTCTAGAGCTAAGGAGGAAGCTCGATGCCCAGATCCGGAAGGAAGGACTAGCGGATGGGTTGATGAATGGCGTGGATAATCTCCTCTGTAAGCACTTCATTCTTGGGATGAAGCCAGAGATCAGACAACGAGTGAAGTATGACCGCCCAGCTACCATTGAACAAGCAAAGGAGATTGCAAGAAGGCAAGAAGAAAGCATGGAAGAGGAGCCCAAAGAAATTGTTGCTAAAGTAGAGCCTACACCAGCACCTTTGGTCCTGAATCCACAACCACTCCCGGTGAGCACAAATATTTCTCCTAATACATCTACTGAGTATGAAGATCTGCTCAAAAAGATGGGTCAGTTAACTATTAATCTTCTTCAAGGAAAGGAATTTAGTTCTCAGGGAGGAGATAGAGGTCCAAAAAGAAATATTTCTGAAGTTGTTTGTTATGGTTGTTATAAAAAGGGTCATTATAAGTATAATTGTCCAGATAGAGCTTCTACATCTGGTAAGGGAGATAATGATAAAGGAAAAGCACCTGTGAATTCTTTTGATGTAGTAGATAAGAGCAGAAATAATGAAGTAGATGTGTTTGTAACAAAAAGAAAGAAAGAAAAAGATAATCAAGATGGAAATGATCCTAAGAAGATGAAAGAAGAAACTAGTAAGAAACATAGGAGAAGAAAGTTGGGTGTGCAGGATTTTCTGATTTCACAGGGGCAAGGACCATACTCCATCTTGGAAGATCTGTCCAAAAGGCCTGCAAATATTACATATGGTCAACTCTTGGCTATGTCTTCTGAGAAGAGGCGGGAGTTGCGAGGTGGACTCAATGCTCGAAGAAGGAAGGAGGTTGAGGTCCCTGTTTTGGAGGCAGAGGCAGATCCCTATGCTCCACAAGCTGAGGTATTATGTAATGGTATTTCAATTCATGATGTCTTAGTTGATGGAGGTGCTGCAGTTAATGTAATGACCGAGTCTGTAATGAATATGTTGGGTTTAAAAATTGATCGCCCTTCAACACTTATGTTAAGGTCATTAAATAAGGGAAAAACTAAACCAGAAGGTGTAGTTTCAAATGTGGCAATATCTGTTATGGGTGTTGTATGTGTGGTAGACTTTCAGGTGATGAAAAATGGTACTGTTGCGTACCCAATGCTGCTGGGAAGACCATGGCTAAGGAGAGTTCATGCAAGAAACTACTGGAATGAAGGTTTCATGACACTTGGACGTGGTAGAGAGAGGGTGAAGATAAACGTGATCCCTCGACATCATAAAGCAGAACCTGTGGATTCAAGTGATGAAACTGATGATTGGACATCCTCTGATTACTCTAGTACCAGTGAAGTGGACACTGAAGATGAAGAAAGTGAGGTGGATGTTTCAGTCATGGATATCCTGCCAGTCACACCAACTCATGACCCCATAAAATTATCTGAAGAAGAAGTTGATGATCGTCTCCAACAAATAAAGATTGGTGATGCTGTGATGGAGAGTGAGAAGGAATCCTACCTCCAGCTCTTTCGAAGGTACATACACCTATTCACTTTTGATTACAAGGAACTCCGTCAAGTAAGTTGGGTAGAACATTGTATTGAGCTGGTAGATGGTGCTAAGCCCATAAAGCAAATGCCATATAGAATGAATCCTAATTTTTCCAAGACTGTAAAAGAAGAAATAGATAAGTTGCTTGATGCAGGATTCATATTTGCTGTGGAGAATTCAGAATGGGTTTCTCCCATTGTGATCTCAATAAAAAAGAATGGGAAGCTACGCATTTGTGTTGATTACAGGAAGCTCAATAAGGCAACAAAGAAGGATCATTACCCTCTTCCATTTTCAGATCAGATCTTGGACGAAGTAGCTGGCCAGGAGTGCTATAGTTTTGCTGATGGATATAGCGGCTACAACCAAGTTCGTATAGCAGAGAAAGATCAGCTGAAGACCACGTTCACCACTCCTTGGGGAACGTTTGCTTATAGAGTTATGCCTTTTGGGTTGTGTAATGCTCCAGCAACATTCCAGCGTTTGATGAATAGGGTGTTCGAACCCTACATTGGGACCTTCATCAGAGTATTTCTGGATGATTTTTGCATCTATGGGAGCAAGTTGGACCACCTGCACCAGATGGAGACAGCATTTCAAAGGTTAGATGAAGCACAAGCCTCACTAAACCCTACAAAGTGTGTCTTTGGATGTTCTAAAGGCGTTTTGTTAGGGCATGTTGTATCCAGAGATGGTATTGGTACTGATCCTGATAAAGTTTCAAAAATCAAAGATTTACCATTTCCTATGAATAGAAGTAAGTTGAGATCATTTTTAGGCCATGTGGGTTACTATAGAAGGTTCATCAAGAATTTCTCAAAGATTGCACAGCCACTAACCCAGTTCTTGAAGAAGGATGTTGCTTATGAACCAGGAAACAAGGCGCATGAAGCTTTTGGACAACTGAAGGAAGCCCTGGTGTCTTCACCTGTTTTGAAGAATCCAGATTGGAGCAAGCCATTCATTGTGTACACTGATGCCTCAGATGCAGCACTAGGTAGTACTTTGAGCCAAAAGGATGAAAATGGGAATGAACATCCAATTTACTTTGGGAGCAGACAAATGAGCAGTGCTGAGGTAAACTATACTGTAACTGAAAAAGAGGCTCTGGCTATCATTTTTGCTGTAAAGAAGTTTAGAAATTACTTGCTAGGGCAGAAATTTATAGTTGTAACGGATCATCAGGCTCTGAAATATATTGTCAATAAGCCTAACCCATCAGGGAGGATAGCAAGATGGATAATTTTGCTACAAGAATTTGAATTTGATATTATAGATAGGCCAGGAAAGAAGCATGTCAATGCAGATGCACTCTCTCGAGCCTATGATGGTTTAGGATCATCTTGTGATGATGATGATTTTCCCGATGCAGCATTGTTCTCCCTTGACACAATCCCTAGTGAATACATAGATATTTGGAATTATCTGAATGAATTCAAGTTTCCTGATGGTGCCAATGCAAAGACTAAGAGAAAGATTACTCAAGCCAGTCGTCCATATTCTATTCTGCATGGAGCATTATTTCGAATAGGACCTGATGGACAGTACAAGAGGGCAGTTGGACGTGATCAAGGAAAGGAGCTGCTAGAAGAATTCCACAATGGTACATGTGGAGGGCACTTCTCTGGACAACTTACAGCAAGAAGGATCTTGGATGCAGGTTATCACTGGCCCACTCTTTTTAAAGATTGTTATAATTATTGTAAGACATGTGATATTTGTCAAACACATGGTAACCGTAAGACTTCATCAGCTCCATTATGTCCTATTCTTCCCCTTGGTCCCTTTGAAAAATGGGGAATAGACATTGTAGGTCCACTTCCAACTACATCACGTCAAAATAAGTATATTGTAGTTGCCACAGATTATTTAACCAAGTGGGTTGAAGCTAGGCCATTGAAAACAGCTTCCATGGATGAAGTGGCAAGGTTCATATATGAACGCATTGTCACCAGATTTGGTTGTCCATTAGAAATTGTAACAGATCAAGGAAGCCACTTCATTAATGAGGTGGTAGAAGCCCTAGTCAATAAGTTTTCTATTAAGCACAGGAAGGCAACAACATACAAGCCAAGCACAAATGGACAGGTGGAACGAACAAATTTTGTGCTGTGTCAAATTCTAGCAAAAGATGCAGCCTTGCAGGTACATAAATGGGATAAAAGGATTCATGCAGCATTGTGGGCATATAGGGCAACATCAAAGTCAGCAACAGGATACTCCCCATTTCAGTTGGCCTATGGCATTGATCCAGTTCTTCCTATTGAGTTTGATATTCCCACTGTGAGAGTTATGAAAAATGAAAGGATGGATGAAAGTGATTCAGTAAAAGAAAGGTTGGTACATCTTCATTTGCTAGAGGAAATGAGGGAAATAGCAAAGGATACAAGCCATAAGAAGAAAATGAAGCAGAAGGAATACTTTGATCAAAAGATCCGGTGGTCTCCATTTCATGTGAATGACTTGGTTCTAGTATATGATTCCAGATACAAAAAAAGAAGACAGAGAAAATTTCTTCCAAAATGGATGGGGCCCTACAAAATAGCAGCTGTGCATGAAAATGGTACGTACCGACTGGAGGAATTGGATGGCACTCCCATTACGAAATGGGTCAACCACGACAAGTTGAAGATTTTCCAAGCACCAGAATAGTCTACTCCGAGGACGGAGTAGAAGCTAGGAAGGGGGAAGATGTCGACACTAAAATTTTCCTCCATAATTTCTATTTCATTAATGTATGTATTAGGAATAGGATGTTGTTAAGTGTAATTAGTAGTAGCGTCCGATAGAAGATAACGGCGCCGTCAGTACGGTGCCGCCAATAATGTGGAGTACGGTAACAGTCAAAGTACAATAGGAATGTTGTAAAAAGTAAATATTTGTCGTAAGTGGTCCGGTAATGTTAAAATGTCAAAGTTTGGGTAATTAGAGAAGTAGGGTCTACATGATTAGGAATTAGAAATATTATATTGGTAATAAGGACAAGGAGTGAGGTCATAAATATTTTGTGTATTTTATTTGTAAAAAGTCTAAAAATGTGGAACCCATGTAAAATGATAAGGTTTATCTTATCTTAACAGATAAGCTTACATGTACAGATAAGAGTTAAGGTATGGAATATGATTCGTCAGAGTGGATTTCTTATCCTATCTTAGAGATAGGATGGATAAGCCTGGAAGTTCTATAAATAGAGAGGCCACCCCCCTCATTTAGCATAGAAAGAAGTAGTGAGAAATATTGTAGGAAGTGTGCGAAGGAAGCCATCAGTTAAAGGTGTGTTGAAGAAGCCATCAAGAGGTGTAATTGTAAAGTTTCTCCCATAGTCTTGTTGAAGTATCTCATGGGTGAGATTGTAACAGTTTCATGTTAATATTATAATTTATTTTGATATTTCAGATTTGTCGTCATTCTGTCTTATCATAGTCAATGGTATTCTTGTGTTCGGTTGTTGTTTTGTTTCCAGATTACATCCACCAAACTAAAGGCTGTGCATTAGTAAATAATCATAGCACGAGGAGTTCCCGGTGAAGAATTAAAAAAGAGTGAAATCAATATAGATTTCTTACATTGTGAATGTTTTTTCCATAATCAATAGAATGTGGCACTGGTTGGCAGGGGGTGGTGGAATTGCAAGCCCTGATTTTAAGGAAAACCAGTTAAATTGAATGGTAAAATCCTAAAAGAAAGACTAATATAAAAAAATTAAATCTACGATTTATTCATACCTGAAATTGAAGGGAAAAAAACTTGTGTTGATTGAATCTCCTTTCGCTCATGAATGTAAGTTGTGTTTGGGGCAATAGACACCATGTGTCTGGGTGATGTGTTGGAAAATGTTACACATTAGGAAAATGACATATGTCACTGTCAAGACTCAAATTATCATTAGTCTATAAACAAATTTTGTCAAAATTAAAATGATTTTCAATTATGGATTAATTAAAACCTAGATTGGCCTCAGTACATGTTTTGTCTTGGTTGTGGGAGGATTCAAAAGAACCGTGCATCCATTTTCTTCTACTTATAGGAGGTTGGGAGCTATTGACATCCATATAATCATCGATCACGGTGAGGTCAAGTTGAACATTCTCACTAGACCTCTCAGGTCCAACAGGGTAATGTACACGAACTACTACAACATGTCGAGCCATTATTTCACTTTATTTGACTTGTTGATGATAAATTATATGTTTTTTAGAATTGACTTAAAATGATTATTTTTATGAAAATAATCAAGATAAAATGCTTTTAAAAGAAATTACCCACCAACTGTTGGTCCATAAAAAGTGCATATGTGTTCATTTTCTTATGTAGAGCATTTGGAATAGTTGTTGAATTTTATTAGCATATGAAAACCCTCATAATAGAAAGCTAGAATAAAAGAAGAAGAAGAAATAAATGCACTAGGATTCACAATGGCTTTGTCAAGGTTAGAGATAATCCTTGTTGAAATATATGTACACCAATTGAATCTAACACTGGAAAGATTTTTGAGAAGGTAGTACACTAACCACTGAGGAAAGTCAATGTATCTTCCCTATAAAATGACGCGGGCTTGGAAAAATTCCACCATGGCCAGGAGAAAGAGGTATTTGATTGATTTTGTGTTAATCCATCTTTTAGAAGGATTATTAACCTCAACATGAATAGAAAATTTGTAATGAGACTCAAAAATTTATTTTTCTCATTAGGTATAATGGTTTTTGTGGATACATGCAATGCATTTTAATGGGGTATCCTGTTATGTTGTGGAGCCTATTTTCATGTGTTGAAGTGTTAAAGAATGTACACTAAAATTATTGTACAATATCCATAGTTTTCTCACTAGGGTTAGGGGCCAAGCCGGGCCCTGAGTGGGGGTCCGGGGGCGCAGCCCTCGAGAATTTTTTTGGCCTCGAAAATGTTCCTGATATCTTGGGAAATGTGCTCTTCTCATATGGGTGGGAGTTTTGACACATAGGTTTATGGTACAGTTTTGGCCCATGGTTTTTGTACCCGTGGTATTGTAAAACTACTTAAGTAGTTGCCTATTTATTGTAACATTGTAGATGTGTGTGAGCTCAAGTGCGAATTCTATAGATTTTGTTGAGCATAACTCCAAACAGATCTGGGTATTATATTGAGAGAAGAGGTGGCTTGTAAGAAAATCTGAGCAAGTGATTCTTGGTGGATGTATCCCAAATTAGGTGAACCACATTACATACTATCTCTGTGTGTTGTGTTATTTTGTTCTTTCTGCACTTATATTTCAGATTTGTGTTATTATTTTGCATATAAGTTTCTATTATTGTAATTTTGAGTGGGATTGTTCCACATATTTTATCCCTTATTTGCTAATAATTGGTATCAAACCCTGGTTTGGTTTGCTGAAGTGTTGAATCACAGGGAAAGTTATAGCTTGAGTAGGAGATATGGTAGATGATGGAAGATCAAGGGTTGATAAATTCAGCGAGTAGAATTTTAGTCTTTGTAAGATGCAAATGGATGATTACCTTTATCAGAAGAAGGATATTTATATTCCATTGTCTGAGAAATGGAACAAACCCTCGAGCGTGATGGATGTGGAGTGGGATTTGCTGGATAGGAAGGCACTTGGAACAATCCAGCCGTGTCTTGCATCTTCAGTATTATTTAATGTTTCAAAGGAAAAGACTACAAAAGAACTTATGGATGCATTAGGGAAGTTATCTAACAAGATATTTTTAATAAAAAAATTGTTTAATATGAGGATGTTTGAGAATATTTCAGTAACAGAACATTTAAATGATTTTAATACGGTTGTGAATATGCTAGCTTAGATTATAATAGAATTTAATGAAGAAGTTAAGGATTTATTAATTCTGTGCTCTTTATTATGAGATTTGGAATAGCCTGGTAATGGTGGTAAGCAACTCAGTTCCAACTAACTCAAAGTTGAAGTTTGACGATGTTGTAAGGGTGATTTTAAGCGAGGAAATGCAAAAAAAAAAAGCTTTGTGAAATCTTATACTTTAGGGAATGTTTTGATAGTGGAAATTAGAGGGGGACAAAAGAATAGAGGAAGTCATGGAAAATCGAAAGATCGAGCAAGGTCAAAATCTAAAAGGAAGATGGTATGCTGGAATTGTGAAAAGTCTGGGCATGTAAAGGATTGTTGGGAGCTTTGGGATAAGAAGAAACAACAAAAAGAAAACAAGGAGGTAAATGTGGCAATGGGTAATGTATGTCAGGATACTTTGATTCTTTCTTTGCATAATATTATCGAATCTTGGGTTTTAGATTTGGGGGCTTCTTTCCATGTTACTCCACATAGGAATTATTTTGTTGATTATGTTGAAGGGGATTTTGGGCATTTTTTTCTTGGTGATGATCCCTATGCAGCATACTTCGAGAAAAGGTCACTTCTTCAAGGTTAAATCACAATGGGAATACATGGCATAATAACATATGTTCACGCTCATATGGGTTCTCTACATTCAATCTATACCATATTTCATATATACTCTAATATTGCATATATCATTTTTGAATTTCACATTTGAATTCTATAGAGTAATGTTCCAGCATAGCTCCACCTGACAGATCATAGGAAATCTATATCAACAGAGTGGTGGCATTAGTAACTTAATATGAGCAAGTGCATTCTTCCCCGATGTAGCCCACAATTGGTGTGAACCATGTTAAATACTACTCTTTGTGTTATCATGTTACTACAATTCATAGTAATGCTTTATTTGAGATCTGTAATATTTTCTACATATGTGCGTTTCTATTATTACGATTTCTGTGAGGTGAATGTAGGTCTGCATATTACAGGTTCCTTATTTCATAACAGTATTGGTATTAGAGCAAGGTCCTATGGATTTTCAAAGTCCCACTGAGGCTCACAGGGCATTCACCTTTTGCCCACTTGAGTATCAGGAGCTATGGAATCATGATGGAAGATTTCACATAGGGTTGATTCCTATATTCATACGGGTCAGAATTTTAGTCACATTTTCACATAGATATTTATATTCCATTACTTTTATCAGACAGGGTGTTTCATATTGTATATGTCTTAGAAGGTAGAACACTCCCTCAAGCATGACAAATGGCGGATATGGAATTTTCTGGATAGGAAGGCACTCTGGGGACTTATTTGTCATTGTTTGTGGGATATACCCTATGCATCTTCAGTATTGATTTCCTTGTTTCAAAGGAAAAGACTACGAAAGAACTGATGGATGCATTAGGGAAGTTGTATGAAAAACCCTCTGCCTCTAATAGTGATATTTCCCATGTATGTAATTGGCTATTTGTTAAGTCCTTGAAGATGTGTGAGAATGGTTCAATAGTAGATCATGCTTTTAATACTTTTAATATCAGTGTGTATAAATATGCTTATTTTTCAGTTACAATAGAATTTGTATGAAGAAGCATTAGGGCTTTATTAGTTCTATGCTCTTGCACCTATGAGTTAGAACTACCATGGTTAATCCCAGATTCCCCCTAGCAAGACTTGGTTCTAGCTAACTCAAATGTTGCACAGTTTGAGGATGTTGTAGGGGTGATTCCTAAGAAAGGAAATGTGAAGAAAAATCTCTAGTGACATCTTGTACTTTAAGGAATGCTTCATGACAGTGGAAACTAGAGGGAGACTAGAAGAATAGAGGAAGTCTTGGAAAATAAAAGGACCAGCGTGAACAAGGTCACCCTTCCAAACAGTCACAGATAAATGCAGTTGGCACTGTAGAAACATAACCAATGGGCATGCAAAGAAGGATTGTTGGGAGATTTGGGATTAAGAAGAAACAACATGAAGGCCAAACAATAGGAAAATTTGGCAATGGGTAATGTATGTTAACATGCTTTGATTCTTTCTTTGCACCAATAGATTACTACAATCTTAGGTTTTAGATTCGGGGGCTTCTTTCTAGTGCTACTCCACATAGGCTCTCCTATTCCTGTTGTGAAATTATAGTTCAAGGAGATTAGTTACACAATCACATGTTTTTCTCCAGTGATTCAATGAGCCTTACAGCATAGCCAGTTTTTAGAGGTTGCCTAATCAGGTTAAGATAACAGGAACTGGGAACTATTTAATCTAAGAACCAAATTGAAGGAATGTCCAGAAATGCTCCTACATTAAGAGGAAATTTGATAACCGATAGGGCATGGTTGCAAGAAATGATGGATATGTACTAGTGATATTTACAGCAGTCTCTTGGAAGGTTACCAAGGGTGCTCTTGTGGTGGCAATCAGGTAAGAAGGTTGTGATCATTGTACAGTAACCATTATATAGAAGGAATTTTTGTAATGGTTGTGGCTTCAAAAGTAAATATACCAGTCTGGCCCAATAGACCCCAGTCCTATGAGCCATAGTGGGCATGGAGGATCCTAAATCCAAGGATTTTCCTAGCATATATAGAAACTCAAATCCCTGGAGTTATTGGTGATGATTGCATATATCCCAAATCCTTAAGTGTCATTCCAACCATCTCTCTCAAGCATTGGACATATGAAGCAGGAGACAAAGTTAGAGCTGGTGCATCTCTGATGTATAGGGGCAACACTCCAGGTGTACTCCAACCCAATTGGGGGTTTAAGTTATTATGTTATTTTTTTTTACATGATTTGTAACAGGGTTAAATTTTGGGGTTTATTGCATTTAGAAACAGAGCATCTGATGTATTTGACACTTGTGTTAAATGGAAAGCCTTTGTTGATCCTATCCTATCCCATGAAGGCAAAACACACAAGTAAAAATGAAGCAAATCTCAATCATGCTCCAATAAAGATGACATTTCAAGGAACTACACGCATGCATCCTATACCTCTATGTACCAACATTTTCTATGTCCTATCATTCCAAGGTACCCCATAGTCTGTCCAATCATTCCAAGTGACCTCTAAATTAATGTTAATCTTATTCCCCTAGGTGATTTAGGAAAGTCAATTCATTCCCCCTAGGTGATTTTAGGAAGTTCTGAAAAGATGCTATCTTCTTGGTAGTATTGGGAAGGGCTATCACTGGCCTTCCTAGAGACTAGATCAACCCCCCCTGGAGTAGAACAGAAGGGAAAAATTAAACATGGAGGTGAATTGAAGACCTTATAACATCATGGAAATTCAAGCATAAGTGGAGTACCAAATCAAAATTTTGGAAGGTTTAGGAAGTTTTGAAATACTCGGGAGCAGTCTACCAGTAAAAATTAGGGTTCACAAGCCTAGGCAGTACACAGGCCTAAAACAACTGTTGGGCTTCAAAAGAAGGTATTCTGGGAGCTCGAGATGGAGTTAGGAGTAAAAAAAAAAATCTCTAGAAATAAGAGGGATTCCAAGACCATACATTATGCCATATTTTTTGGGCATAGGACACAAGTGTCTCAAGTCACTCCAGGAGGGATCTGGAGGGATTTTGTGTCCCTAGACGTCCCAAAAAAATTCCACCGGGAGGTTATCATCATTTTTCACAAGGACATCAAGTTAATAGGCATTTTTGGAACAATTTCAGCACCAAGCCCATGTCCTTGAATGTATCAAAAAACCTTTGAAAAATCCCAGCCCCCATGTGACCTCTAGGACCCTCATGTGACCTATAAAACTTGACAGTTCAGCCCCCAGGTGCATTTTTGGAGCATCCATTCCCTCAAACTGTCGGATCAAGCAGGCCATGTGTCAGCTCCAGGACCACCATGGAAACTGATGTCCCTCATGTACCTAAGGTGAGGGACAGAAAACATGGAAAAAGGTTCCAAGTCCCTATGGGGAGTCTTTTGGTCACCCACTTGACCGACTTTCAGCCCCCAGGTGCATTTTTGGAGCATCCATTCCCTGCCGTCGGATCAAGCGCCACGTGTCAGCTCCAGGACCACCGTGGAAACTGATGTCCCTCATGTACCTAAGGTGAGGGACATAAAACATGGAAAAATGTTCCCATCCCTCTAGGAGAGTGTTTTGGTCACCCATATGACCAGTTTCTAGCCCCTCGGTGCTTTAAAGCTAATTTTGGAGCACTCATTCCCTGCCGTCAGATCGCCACCACGTGTCGTCCTCTTGACCACCATGGAATTTGATGTCCCTCACATCCCTAAGGTCAGGGAAATAAAACATGAAAAAAATGCACCCAACTCCAACCCAAAAATTTGAATTTGTTTTCTAACTGTTAGCTGCTTTCTTGCCGCTTCTCCATTACTAGAAGAAAACTGCAGAGAACATCAGTCCACCACTCCACCATTGCCAAAGCTTGAACCAGCTCCATTACAACACATTATCCTTCACTCCATGATGGCACATAGGTCTCATAATAATAATTCAATGAGATAAGAAGAAGAAATGAAGAACAAAGAAGAAGAACAGTGGAAATCCCCATTGCCATGAAATCAAAATTTGAAGAAATCTTCCAAACCAGAGCACGGATTGACAAACCATTTGTTGCTGAGTTATTCTCTCTTGAAGGCCATTAAAAAATCATATTCAAACCTCCAATTTTCAGCAAGGAATTCTTGCAGTGAAGAAATCCTCTTTCCAGCTCTACGAAGGAAAAAGCTTGATTTCCCATCAAACCGGTCGCCGGATTGAAGAGAAATTTCACGTGAAGCACCATAATGAAAAACCTATCACAATGGATTTGATTTCATTGCGAATGGAGAAAAAAACCAGACCTGAAAATTTCAAGCTCCATTAATGGCCTCCATGACACAGTAGTGGAAAAAATCAGCGAGCTACCTCTCCACTTCTCAAGGTTCCAGTGGGCGAAATCGCCTAAAAATTGGAGGAAATGATCGTTGAAAAATCTAGTTTCGCGTGAACTAGTTTTTACGCCATGAAGTCCCTATTTTTTAGGGATATGGAGGGCTGTGTTTTTTATCAGCATTCTTCCCTCTTCAAAGAAATTTTCAAATTCTTGAAGATCCGATGGGTGAAATCATCTGAAAATTGGAGGGAACGATCGTCCAAAAAATCTAGTTTCACGAGAACTAGTTTTTACGCCATGAAGTCCCTATTTTTTAGGGATATGGAGGACTGTGTTTTTTTGTTCAGTATTCTACCCCCACTGATGAAAATATCATTTTCCCACTTTTTCAGATGAAGGAATTACTCAAAATTTGGAGCGTGGAACCCTGGAATAAAACCCAGAATTTCAAGACCTGTTTTGTTGCAATTTGACATTCGTGGCGCACTTACTAAAAATAGCATGTCTCCTTGCATAGGGGTCTGTTACTTTGGGTAAGCCACCATTTGAAGATGCCATGAATAAGGTGGTAAACACAGAGGGAGCATCATAGGAAAGGTCATCAAAAAGGTCATCTCGGCTCGCAATTCACACTTACTAAAAATAGTAAGTTACACTCAAAAAGTAGTTTTGGCACAATGGGTCATACAAGGATAATCATTCAGGGGGACATCATTGTTCAGGAGCATCCTAGTCATTTTTCACAGGGAATTCGAGATCCATCTTAGTTCATTCAACTTGGCGAGTGTTCATGAGCTAATTTGAAGGAGTTTCACAGTGTGCAAGGAGTTCAAAGATTCAAGAGTTTCACTGCATTTGGAGCTTTCCATCAACGAGGATCAACGGACTTCATCGGGTGACATCTCCTCTTCTTATTCTCTCTCTTTCTCTCTCCTTCTTCCCCCCAACTTTCTCTCCCCTTCAAATGTTCTAATTCTTCGTTGGGGTTTGCACTTTTTGATATGCCTTTAAGTCACTTAAAAGTGACTTTAGAAACATAATGTAAATTAAGTCACCTTGATTTTATAAAAGGGACTTAAATATTTGATAGGAATATCAATAGTCTAAAGTTAGAAATAAGGCATATGGAGGGTCATGAGGAAGATGATAAGTCACCTCTCATTCTATAAATTGTAATGCCATTCCCATTTCAAAGGGTTGGCGATTGATCTTGTAAACTCAAGAGTGCATTGTACTTAGAGAAAGCAAAGGAGATAGCCATTTTCTTCTACTTTCCTCCACTCTCAAATTTCTTCCATTCCTCACACTATGTACAACTTTTGTTTAAGCATCAATACAAGAAGAAGGATTTTTTAGCCTTTTTGATGAGGATATTTTAGAAACTTATGAGTTCTGCAATCTTATCTGTCTTGTTGCCATTTGCAGGGTTGTTTCTTCTCATAAATGCATGTGTTGAAGTTTCTAACTAGTGTGTGTAGGAATCTGATTTCCTACTTGCAACATTAGTTCCCCTATCTCATTTCTCACTCCCCTTTCCCATTTCTCACTCCCCTTTCCCGCTCTTTAGAAAAAGTCTTCCCTTGTAAGATATTGCTAGCTTTGCCGCATGGTCAGTGGAGTGCCCTTGTTGTATCCCTAGTCGAAAGGCCACCATAGAAATCCACATTTTATCGCGTATACACATACAACAGCTGCACCAGTTAAGTAGAGGGACTTAGATTCCCAGAGCGTAACAAGAAATCCACAAGTTTGTCCACCTCAAAAAATTTTCTCGCCAACAATTTTTGGCACCCATCATGGGGTAGATTTAGCAGCATCTGCACCCAATATATCTTGAATGCAAGGTCTGAATAAAATTAAAAAAAATCAAATATTATAAACCCCTATCTAAAAAAAGTGAGAGTTCATGAAAGTTTGTTTGCCGAAAGATACATAAATTGATTTAATGCATGTGACTTTTCACATTCCAAATGTCCTTTGGAGAATATGTTCCCACTACAAAAGTTTTAAAATTTGGCTTTAAGGAAGATACAATTTGAAAGGTCAAGAGGTGTTTTTTATTACCAATTTCTAGGCTTTGAAAAATCAAAAGAATGAATTTGTAAGATAATCCATACTTCTTCTCTCAAGATATCCTCAATCCATCCTAGAAAGTTTATATGAAGTTCAAGGATAAATCCTAGGTCAAAATCCTGATTATGATACTCCCCCTTGTAAATTCTCCCATTTTTCAACCACCATTGACCAAAAGTTCCCAAAATTTTCCATATTTTTAGTTAAGGGAAGAAATTTTGAAATTCCAGATGAAGAAGAAATACCTCAACCCATTGATAAAAATGGATGGGGAAGGAATATGGTTGCCCGCTTTCTCTTGAACATTTTGGAAGGGACTCCAAAATCTACCAATAAGTTCCCACAAGAACTTAAAAAGTTTCAAAGGTTGGAAAACACAACATATTGAAGAACACATTAAAACTACCTTCAGAGAAATAAAATGTGGAATTATTGGTGTCTCAAAATGTTTTTATGTTGCTGTAAGAATGTTCGTGGAGTCCCTCCAAGAAAAAATAGCAGAATGGTTCTACCTCTTGTCTTAATCTAATGATCACTAGTTGGAATGACATCAAGACTGTTATTTGAAGAGAGATTTAAATCTCAAAGACTATGTCAAACCTCTTGGTATAGTTGGCTCAAATGAAGAAAGGAGAAAATGAAACCATTAGAGATTTTGGCTCATTTCGAAGGTTGCTACTAGGATACCTGAAGAGGGATTCCATCTCAAAACAATGTCAAGAGATTCTTCATCAATGCTCAATCATCAGAAGTAGGATTTTTCTGTGAAGACAACCAAGGAGCATTGTAGAAGAATAAAGGATGGCCATTGAACTTGATGCGATCTCATCCTCTCTGGGAAGATCAAGAATCCATCAATTGGGTTTGTCCCAACATCCTAAAGATGAAGAACCAATCCATGGCTTGAAAATTTATTGAAATTGATATGTATCTTTAAAGAGGGAATTAGGTTTTGAAAGAGTATCTTCTCAAAGAATTTTCAAAAATCAGATTGCTTGAGAACAAGGCTCACCTTGAAGGCCCCACCCTGAACATAAATTGTAGATTTCAAGAAGGTGAAGAAGAGCTTGAACAAGAAATTCATGTTTGTAATGATTTCCTAGAAAATGCTGATACCTTTGAGAATGCATCACTTCACAAATCAGATTCAAAGTTTATTGAATATTCTGGATCTTGATGATGAAGTGAAATGGTATGATATTCACCCAGTTTCTATGATAGGTATTCCTCATGTGATTTAGAGAGATGATTATTATTAGACGGTAAGATCATCATATCATGGTCTATGTAACTGTGAGGAAAAAAAATTATGCAATTATCTCTATATGGCGAATCCGAGGAGAATCAAAATAATCATTGTTCGGATTAAAGTATTTGTGAAATTTTTAATAAAGTCTGATGCATTATTTTAGTGTGGTTTTAGAAAGTCCTTCACTTCTCCCCAATCCCAAGTGGTGTCTTTCGATCGTCTCTTGAAAGTTACTGAATATATTTTCTTTCTAGCTCTTGCATTAATTTCTATAATTGAAATATATATAAGATTCAAATCTATGGTCCATAACTAAACATAAAATCTTTCTCGGCAAATATTATGGATTGAGTTTGAAATTAAATATTCCCATTATTCCCCTTCATGGTATCAGACTAGGTGATTATGATAATATGCAAACGAAATCCAATGCTTGAGCAGATTACCAAAAGTGAATAAATTTGGAAGTTTATTTTTGGATCTTGAAACCATAGAGTTCAATACATCAGGAGTAGTAGTTTGAACATTTCCAATGATGAAACTCAATTTTTCCAAGGAAATCAAATTTGTTACACCTTCCTCATAGAAATGATGTTCATTTATGCATAGAAGACTGATAAAGTTGTAACCTATTCTATGGTCCTTCTCATGGTTGAGAATCCAGGGTACTGCAAATTCAATTTTAATTTTCATGGTGCCTCATAACAAGTGATAGCATTTGAAGGTTGGCTATGAAATTCAAAGCTTTCTACCATGAATCCACCTTGTGGCTCTTAGTGTTTCTAAGTCCACCCCGACATTCAAGAGAGGTCCAAATTTTAAAAAAGGTCATTGTTGATGAAGCAGGTCAATAACCAAAGTCCATGTAGTTAGACAATAGAGATTTTAGTCAATACTTTTGGTAGTCGACATCCCAAACTCGTTCTGAGCTAGTAATGTTGTTAGATATAGAAATTTTTTCACACTAATGCTATGTCATATTAAAATTCTATTTATGAATTGGTCTTTTGCAGGTACCATACTACTGAAGGTTGTTCCACGGAAAATTTTTAGTATCCCTGAAAATAAGATGAGGTAAATGGTATGAAAGTCCAGAAGCACATTAACATTCTTACTAGGGAGTAGGTAGAATAATGACTCATGCGAGGTTAAACTTTGTTCTAATATCCCCATCTTGACAGTTGGTCCTTTTCACATTTTGATTGTCTTTGCATTTTGTCAATCATTTCAGATGGATTACAAATAGGATTTAGCCACTGAATCAAGCCTTTAATTTATGATGCAATACTTTTTCAGAGAAATGAGTTACAAATAATTTTCAAGGAGTTCCAAATCAGCTTATACTGATTTTCCAATGCCTTTGTTATTAACCATTCCCTTCAGAGATGGAAAAAAGAGATCCATCTATGGATTAACAACACATATGCATGATTTATCAGTCTGTTTTAAGTATTAATTATCTTTAGACTTGTTTGTTGCTATTAAGAAGTGGAATGAAATAGACTTGGGATCTACATAGTATTTTATTTTTTAAAGTCTCGGTTTTTATACTGTTTTGAATATTCCTTTAGACTTGATAATATATTTGTTTTTTAAAATTTCAAGGTGGGATCTACAATAAGATCCAAAATTCACCCCTCAAGGTAATTTTGATAACATGCATCAGAATATCTGAGTCCCAAGCAAGTAGATTGATCCAAGGCCCAAAATCATGTTTTTCTGGGGTCCCCTTGGCCTTTTTTCTAACTCTTTCATCCAAGAAGAAAACCCAACAAGCAAGTTTGGAAAAAATGTGAAAAAATTGCAAGGCAAAAGGGCCAAGCTTCGGGGTGCCGAAAAAATGAAGAAAATCGGCTAAGTCTTAGTCCTAGGCGGTCCTTGGGACAGTTGGGACGTCGGGGCACGAATCGGCCGAAAAGCCGCCAGGCGGTCCGCGCAGCATTTGGGACAGTTGGGACGTCGGGACGCACGGGACATGAAAATCCGAATCGGCCGAAAAAGGAAAAAAAATTGCCTAAGTCTTGTTTCGAAGACAGTTTGGGACATCGGGCCAAAAGTACGCGCGGGACGTGGATATTGGTTTGGCGCAAGTCAGTCCATTTCAGGTGGTTCAGAGATATTTGTCTCAGACGGTCTGGGACATTGGGCCAAAAGTACGTGGAGGACGCGAACCGGCCGATTCGGCCGAAACAAGAGACTTTCGTCTGGGACATTTGGGCCAAAAGTACGCGGAGGACGCGAAAAGCCGAAAGAGCCGAGAGCCAATGGAATCTCGCCACGTGTCTTCACCGCAAAGAGGGACAAGGAAGCCCGAATCGGCCGAAGCAGGAGATTTTCATCCAGGACATCCGGGCCAAAGGTACGCGAGGGACGCGTGGGATGCGAAAAGCCGAAAGAGCCGCCAACGAATCAAATCTCGCCACGTGTCTTCACCTCATCGGCCCGGCGGGAAAATTTTAAATTTTTTTCCAAAGGCAAAAAACAAAAGGGAAATGGTCAGGAAGGGCCCGCGTCCAATGAAATCGTGCCATGTGGCACTTGAGTGGCGGAGCGCGGGGGAGAAATGGGAAAATTTTCCCAAAGTGAAAAATACCAAATTTTCGAAGGACAAAGTGCGCCCCTCAGGCCCGAGCCAATAAAATAGTGCCACGTGTCCAAGTGGCAAGAAATTAAGGAAGGGCCCGAAAGGAATTTTCAGAGGATGAACCCATGAATGAATCAGAGCCTGACACGTGTCATCCAAGTGGCAGAGTGCGGAAAAAATTCAAATATTTTCCCGCCGATCCGTTTTGGCCTGTTTTTGCCCTAAATCTTCAGATCGCCATAACTTTCGATCCAGAGCTCGGATTTTCACGTTCTTTATATCAATGGAAAGCTGGTGAAATTCTCTACATGATTCCGGGGTCAATCTTGCATTTTGGTTCAGTTTGGAGAGAGAAAATCAAAAATGCCTCTGGCACGTGATAATGGCCAGAAATGACGTTTCAACAACCAGCTTAAATGCAAAATACAGTTCGCCGCTTTTGCTAGGGTTCTCACCTACCGCCATAATGAGATGAATTAAATGCAACCTAGAAGTGGTTGGGGTAGATCTGGATTTCCTCTCTCTTCCCTCTCTCATTCTTCCTATAAATTGTAAGGAGGGGCTTCTTTCTAAAGGTCGAACATTCTTGTTTTGCCCCTCCCTTCTTCTCTTTGGCAGGTGAATTTGTGGAGTTCAAACCTCCCATTTAAAACTGTAATGCAACTTGCCTCTTGGCATTTTGTAGTGTATTGTATCGATCTTTGGAGCAAGTAATGCATGTCTGTGGATGATTCTCAACCCTCTCTGTGTTCATTTGCATCCTCCTGATCTTTCACTGCAAATTTTGTTATCTGTGCATGATCTTGCATCACATTTGAATGGTTTGTGTTTATTGGCAAGATAGGTGTTCTTCATTCCTCGGTGCATCACCTCTGTTAGCTTAGGTTTATTTTTATGCATCTTCTTACCCTGTCTCCTTGGCAAGATTAGATTAGGTTTTGAGTAAACCCTCTGCATTTTTCATGTGTGCATCTGAACAGAGGAATAGGAACCAGCCTTCTCTGGAGATTCCTTTCTCATTTTTGCAAGTCCCACACTTGGAGAAAGGATTCCATGTTGTGCAATCACACTAGATGCTAGTATGATCAAACTAGAAATCTGATCAACATCTAAGGGTGCTGTGATTTTCCACTAACAGTTTTGGCACGCCCGGTGGGACCTTAGAGGTCTTCACTTTCATTGCAACAAGATCGATGTGCACTTGTTGTAAGTTCCAGCTTTGAAGGAGCTTTAAAATCACACATCTGGCGACTCCAAAAGAGGCATAATCCACTGGTTTCAGCAGTCCAATCCTGGAAAATTTATGAGAAGAATACAGACCAGGTCAAGAACTAAGGAGGAAGGATTGTTTGTTTATCTGCACCTATCTCCAGGCAGAGAAAGAAGGGGAAGAAGAGCTCAAAGATCACCATCTCCACCTAACAGAATTCTCTCTACACCTCCACCTGGTAGACCTTTTCTCGCATCAACAAGGGTTCTCAGGCCAATCAGAATGGCGCAACCACCGAATCCCTTTGTCAATTTCACTGGCAGTAGCCCACTTGCCCTCAATGCACAGAATCCAGTTCCAATTGCAGCGTTGAAGAACATTCCATTTTTCACTGGAGAAAATCATACCACTCCTGGTGATCATGTCAAAGACATTGCTAACGTCTGTGCAATCCATGAGATAAATGAAATGGATGTGGCTGTCAAATTGCTGGCATCTTCATTCAAAGGGAAGGCATTGCAATGGTTTAGGAGCCTTGGAGCTGGTTCTATCACAAATTGGAATCAGTTATGCATAGTTCTCCATGAGCAGTTTGGGGAAAAGGGAGACAATTTGTCTCTACTAGAACAATTGACAACTATCAAGAGAGCTCCCAACGAGCAGCTGACTGACTTCAACTTCAGATTTCAAAGGTCTTGGGAGAGGATTCCAGTGGCAGTAAGGCCAGCAGCAGAAGGTGCTTTTCTATACTATCTTAAGGCTTTGAATTCTGATATTTCTATGTTAATTCAATCTATGGGAGGCACAACCTTACCTGCTGCTTATAGCATTGCCATTAGAGCCAAAAACTGTCTTATTCAAGCTGGTAAACTGGCTCCTAGGCCTCCCATGCCCTTGTATCCAAACTTAGAAAATCCAAGCACTAGTCAAGCACCCACTTTGGCTCCTATTCCCACTCCTAGAAATCAAAGTTCAAATGAGACTTCTACTTCATCCTCTAGTGCTTCAAATGAACTCCAAGAGGTCATGAAACAATTGCAAAATTTGGGAAATGAGCTGGTTACTATCAAAAGACAGCAAGCTCAAAGTGCTAGACCGTATCAGCCTCAAGCACAGTACCAGGCTAGGCCCCCATACCAACAAAATAGGTCACCAACTCAGGCTGCAAATCAAAATCAAAGCCAAGTAAGGCCTCCCGCTAATAGACCATTTCAGCCCTATAACCCCAATGTCGTATCTGCTTCTAAAGCATTAGTGCCAGTCCAAAATAACATGGCCCAAGAATATGATTGGTGTTTCCCATGCAGTCAGCCACATAACCAATCAATGTGCTTTAACGGTGCATTAAATCAGGCTCTTATGGTGCAAACCATTGGTGGGTCGCAAGAGTCCAGCCACGAAGAGGATCAGCAGCAAGAAGCACCTCAGCAAGGAACATCTCCGAACGAAACTACTCTTGTCAATTGGCAGGCTGAAGATTTCTGTGGTATGAATCAAATACCCTCTCAAAGTGTTGCAGCCAACACAAGGTCAAAGAGGAGAAATTTGGGTGAAGAACAGCCATTAGCCCCAAGTAATCCACAACCTTCTACCACTCCACAAGCCGCTGGCAAACAAAATGTAGTTCCAAACACGCAAGGGGCACCCAAACCAGCTCCTAAACCAACTCAAATGCCAGTTGCTGCTGCCCATGTGCAAGGAATGAATGTGCAGGCCAAGGGACAACAGAGGGATACTTCATCTCCATTCAGTATCATTGATCAGATGAAGAAGACAAATGTAAACATATCAATGTGGGAATCACTATCTATCCCAGGACAAAGAGATTTGCTACAAGCTGCCATGAAGGACTGGTCAACTTCAAATCAACAGGTCCAAATGCAAGAGAAGGTACTCACAAATGCTGCCCAGCCTGAAGGAAATCATGGAGGACAGCAAGGTAAAATGTTGAAGCCCCCTCCATTTTATGTCTCATTAATCATTGGAAACCAATTGGTACATAATTGCATGATTGATTCCGGGGCAAGTAGCTCAGTAATGCCCAAGCAAATAGCTGATCAGCTAGGGCTCCAATATGAAGTCATCTCCAAGGGTGTAGTGCAATTAGATGGGACAGCAGTGACAACGGTTGGAGTAATCAAAGGTTTGAGCCTCACACTGCACGCATGTCCCAACGTAATAGTATTACAAGATGTGTCAGTCATAGACCTGCCACCACTCTTTGCATTGTGCTTGTCAAGAGACTTCACTGCTAAAATTGGAGGCTATCTTTCGGGTGGATTGGTCACACATGTTGTTTAGAACAAGGTATGGAACTAAGGCCACAATCAGATCTGAACCTATTGCAAACTTTCACATTGAGCCTTACACTCCAAGCCAAATCAATACCAACTGTTCAGCGTTTGATCAAGAAGATTATCCAAGCACTGATGAAGCTGACACCAAGGTTGGAAGCATCCCAGATTTGACTCTTGATGAATGGGCAAGCAAGGTGCATGCTTTTGATCCTTATCAAGAAATAGAAGAATCTGAGCTAGGAGTTTATTGTTTACATGAAGAGAATCAACCTCTCCCCAGCATCACCAAGCCAGATCATAAAGACAAGAATGAAGTATGGCAATTGTTCTTTGATGGGTCAAGGAGTAGACAAGGTGCAGGAGGAGGAGCTATGCTCATTTCACCACAAGGTATAAAGTATTACTCAGCCTTCCATTTTCAGTTTTCTTGCTCAAACAATACAGCTGAGTATGAAGCCTTAATTCATGGACTGCACTGGGCAAAGAAGAAAGGCATCAAGAATTTGCAAGTATTTGGTGATAGTGAGCTGATCGTAAACCAAGTTAAGGGGCAGCATGCTGTCAAGAATAATCTGCTCAAGTGCTACAAAAATCGGGTATGGGATCTTATGGAAGATTTTGAAGCTTTTAGCATCAATTCCATCCCAAGAAAAAGGAATGAAGCAGCGGACAGACTGGCAGCAATTGGGGCTGCATTTGATGTTGTAGAAAATATCAAAAGTGAAAAATCTCAGCCTCATATCAAAGTGGTTGTGAGACCAGCTGTTCCGGATAACAACACAAGTTGGCAAGTCTTCGAGAATGATCAGCAGATTGTTAATTTCCTGCAAGAAGAAGCTGAGTTCTCCGCATGAGAAATCAAGACAAGCTGGAGCAGCAGTATGGTGACCAAGTGGTGCAGCTGAGAACTAACAAATTACCAAAAGGCCTCATAACCTTGGAGTCAATCTTCAACCCGAATGATCAGTTCCGGAAGGAGAAAGTGAACATTCAAGTAAAGGGTGAAGATTCAGAGCCTATTTTAGTAGATGAAGGCAAGACATTGCAAATTGGCAAAGTAAGTACTCCACAAGAGAAATCTGATTTTGTTCAGCTTTGTCAAGAGTTCCCAGATGTCTTCGCTTGGACTTACAAAGATTTAAGAGGTTTCAACCCAAAGTTGGCACAACATACTATTGAGTTGGATCCGGAATCCAAGCCTGTCAGGCAAAAGCAAAGGCCAGTAAATCCTCATATCGAACCTCTCATGAGAAAAGAGTTAAGCAAGCTCATTGAGGCCAGTATCATCTTCCCCATCAAACACTCAAGTTGGGTTGCAAACTTGGTGCCGGTAAGGAAAAGAAATGGAGAAATAAGATTGTGTGTGGACTTTCGCGATCTAAATAGAGCATCACTCAAGGATCATTATCCGCTTCCATCAATGGAACAAATATTGCAGGTTGTAGCTGGTTCAGAAAGGTTTTCATTGCTAGATGGATATTCAGGCTATAATCAGATAATGGTGAAAGAAGAAGATCAATTCAAGACGGCCTTCACTACAAAATGGGGCACGTATGCTTACAAGAAGATGCCATTTGGACTGTCAAATGCCGGAGCAACATTTCAGCGAGCTATGGATATGGCATTCAAAGGCTTGATCAACAATATAGTGCTGGTATACCTAGATGATATCACTGTCTTCTCAAAGAATGCAGCAGACCATCTCTTTCACCTCAGGCAAGTGTTTCAGAGGTGTAGAAGGTTTGGAGTGTCATTGAATCCAAAGAAGTGTATATTCTTGGTACACGAAGGAAAATTGTTGGGTCACATTGTCTCTAGGGAAGGGCTAACAATTGATCCTGAAAGGGTTGAAGCCATCCGAACACTCCCATTGCCACACCACAAGAAATCTCTTCAAAGCTTCTTAGGAAGGATAAACTTTGTCCGCAGATTTGTGCCTAATTTTGCCACTCTTGTGAAGCCTTTAACAATGATGTTGAAGAAGAGTCTGGCATTCAAATGGACAGCAGAAGGCAAAGAGAGTTTTGAAAACATCAAGCATGCAATATCACAAGCTCCAACTCTTATCAACCCAGACTTTTCAAAGGACTTCATGTTGTATGCGTTTGGAGGATCAGATACAATCTCAGCTATCTTGACACAGCTGAATAGAGAAGGTTCAGAACAGCCCATAGCATTCTTCAGTCAAACCTTGGAAGATTACGAAATAAAGTATTCTTTCATCGAAAAGCATGTCCTTGCCGTCATCAGGAGCTTGAAGAAGTTCAGACACTTGGTCTCGAACAATAAGATTCAACTGCTGGTGTCTCATGCTGGTGTCAAGGACTTCCTCCTAAACAAGGATTTAAATGAGAAGAGAGCAGGTTGGATCACTCGGGTGATGGAATATGATATTGAAATCAAAGTGACCAAGCTAGTTCGTGGCAAAGGTTTGTGTGAGCAGCTCGCTTCCAAACAACCAGACGGCTCAAAAGGTGAAGAAGATGCTGTCCTACTACTACAGAATGATCAAGAACAACCAGCTGATGATGCACTCATCCCATGTTGGACTCAAGACTTGGTGCATTACCTCCAAACAGGCTTGTGCCCTCCAGAAGTGAGCAAGGTGAAGAGGAGATACTTTAGATTACAAGCTATCCCGTATGTACTCATTAACGGTATCTTGTTCAAGAAAGACATCCATGGTGTTCTATTAAGATGCATTGGAACAGGTCAAGTTGAGAAGATCTTACACGAGTTCCATGACGGGGAAGCAGGAGGCCACTTTTCTCCACGAGTGACAGCTCTCAAAATCATGAGAGCTGGTTACTATTGGCCTACTGTGTTCAATGATTGCTACTCATGGGTCAAAAAATGCAAGAGATGTGCATTCTTCACAGGGAAAGAAAGGTTAGCAGCGCTGCCCCTTCGTCCAATTTCAGTAAATCAGCCATTCATGCAATGGGGATTGGACTTCATTGGGGTTATCAATCCCAATTCAAGTCAAGGCCACAAGTGGATACTTACAGCAACGGATTATTTCACCAAGTGGACCGAAGCAGTGGCACTCAAGGAGGCAAATGAATCTAATATCTTAGATTTCTATGAAGGGATAGTCACGAGGTTTGGTGCCCCTACCACTATCATATCAGACAATGCATTGGCATTCCTTGGCACAAAGATCACTGAATGGGCTGTCAAGAATTGTGTGTATCTCAGCACTTCATCGAATTATTACCCTCAGGGTAATGGCCAAGCCGAGTCTACGAACAAGAATCTACTAAGAATCATCAGAAGGACTCTTGATGAGAATCAAAGGACTTGGCACGCAAAGCTCAAATCAGCCCTATGGGCTGATAGGATCACACCCAAGAGGTCTACAGGAAGCTCTCCATACAAGCTTGTGTACGGGAAAGAAGCAGTTCTACCTATATCACTCGAGTTGCCAGCATTGGAACTCATGAAACAGTTGGAACTGGCTGAGTTTGAACCCATGGAGGTTAGATATGCAGAATTGATGGAGCTCCAAGAAATTAGAGAGCATGCAGCCCAGGCAATAGAGAAGGATCAAGCCTTGATCAAGAAGACTTTTGATAGGAAAGCCAAGGCTAGAACCTTCCAAATTGGAGATCTAGTGTTGAAATGGGATGCAGATCGTGCAAAGCCGGGAAAGCATTCCAAATTTGATGCCATCTGGAGTGGCCCTTACATGATCATTGAATGCAAAGGTAGCAATGCCTTCTGACTGGCTAAGTTGGATGGTGAAGAATTACAGATTCCGGTCAATGGGATCTATCTCAAACGTTGCTACTAGAAAGAAAGCTTCTCACCCTTGTAAATATTAATTTAGAATTTCCATTCCTCTAAGTGCTTATGCACATTGTACTGCTGTTAGAGTAGTTTTTATTTCCCTAAGTGCTTGTGCACATGTCTTATTGCTTCTAGTATGTGCATGTTTGTAGTTCATCAAGCTCCTGGAAAAGAATTTGCAGCCGCAAGAGAACCAGCTCAACAAATGTTTCAATAGCTCAAGGACACAGGTTTTCAAATTTCAGATCAGCTGAGAGGTTATCAAATAGACTCCACACCCAATGGATTGCTACAAGCAGCTGGCCATTCTTCATCTAGCAGGCAGATGACCCCGCTGAGTCGCCAAAATTGTTATCCAAAATTCACCCCTCAAGGTAATTTTGATAACATGCATCAAATTATTCAGTCCCGAGCAAGTAGATTGATTCAAGGCCCAAAATCATGTTTTTTTGGGGTCCCCTCGGCCTTTTTCTAACTCTCACATCCAAGAAGAAATCCCAACGAGTTAGAAAAAATGGAAAAAATGCAAAAAATAAGGTTGCAGGACTGTTTTGAGGCATTTCGGGTCTGAAGGGCTCGGGTCGTACCAGTTCGGGTTGAACTGAGGTTCGTCGTACCAAGCTTGGGGCCGAAAAAATGAAGAAAATCGGCTAAGTCCTAGTCCAGGCGGTCTTGGGACAGTTGGGACGTCGGAGCACGAATCGGCCGAAAAGCCACCAGGCGGTCTGCGCAGCATTTGGGACAGTTGGGATGTCGGGACGCGTGGGACGTGAAAAGCTGAAATGGCCGAAAGAAGGAAAAAATGTCTAAGTCTTGTTTCGCGTAGTCTGGGACAGTTGGGCCAAAAGTACGCGCGGGACGCGGATCGGCCGGTTTGGCGCAAGTCAGTCCATTTCGGGCGGTTCGGAGATATTTGTCCCAGGCAGTTTGGGACAGTTGGGACAAAAGTACGCGGAGGACGCGAACCGGCCGATTCGGCCGAAACAAGAGACTTTCGTCTGGGACATTTGGGCCAAAAGTACGCGGAGGACGCGAAAAGCCGAAAGAGCCGAGAGCGAATGGAATCTCGCCACGTGTCTTCACCGCAAAGAGGAACAAGGAAGCCCGAATCGGGCGGCAGAAGATATTTGTCCCAGATAGTTTGGGACAAAGGTACGCGAGGGATGCGTGGGACATGAAAAGCCGAAAGAGCCGCCAATGAATCAAATCTCACCACGTGTCTTCACCTCATCGGCCTGGCGGGAAAATTTTAAAATTTTTTCCAAAGGAAAAAACAAAAGGGAAATGGTCAGGAAGGGCCCGCGTCCAATGAAATCATGCCATGTGGCACTTGAGTGGCGGAGCGCGGGGGAGAAATGGGAAAATTTTCCCAAAGTGAAAAATACCAAATTTTCGAAGGACAAAGTGCGCCCCTCAGGCCCGAGCCAATAAAATAGTGCCACGTGTCCAAGTGGCAAGAAATTAAGGAAGGGCCCGAAAGGAATTTTCAGAGGATGAACCCGTGAATGAATCAGAGCCTGACACGTGTCATCCAAGTGGCAGAGCGCGGAAAAAATTCAAATATTTTCCCGCCGATCCGTTTTGGCCTGTTTTTGCCCTAAATCTTCAGATCGCCATAACTTTCGATCCAGAGCTCGGATTTTCACGTTCTTTATATCAATGGAAAGCTGGTGAAATTCTCTACATGATTCTGGGGTCAATCTTGCATTTTGGTTCATTTTGGAGAGAGAAAATCAAAAAAACCTCTGGCACGTGATAATGGCCAGAAATGACGTTTCAATAACCAGCTTAAATGCAAAATACAGTTCGCCGCTTTTGCTAGGGTTCTCACCTACCGCCATAATGAGATGAATTAAATGCAACCTAGAAGTGGTTGGGGTAGATCTGGATTTCCTCTCTCTTCCCTCTCTCATTCTTCCTATAAATTGTAAGGAGGGGCTTCTTTCTAAGGGTCGAACATTCTTGTTTTGCCCCTCCCTTCTTCTCTTTGGCAGGCGAATTTGTGGAGTTCAAACCTCCCATTTAAAACTGTAATGCAACTTTGCCTCTTGGCATTTTGTAGTGTATTGTATCGATCTTTGGAGCAAGTAATGCATGTCTGTGGATGATTCTCAACCCTCTCTGTGTTCATTTGCATCCTCCTGATCTTTCACTGCAAATTTTGTTATCTGTGCATGATCTTGCATCACATTTGAATGGTTTGTGTTTATTGGCAAGATAGGTGTTCTTCATTCCTCGGTGCATCACCTCTGTTAGCTTAGGTTTATTTTTATGCATCTTCTTACCCTGTCTCCTTGGCAAGATTAGATTAGGTTTTGAGTAAACCCTCTGCATTTTTCGTGTGCATCTGAACAGAGGAATAGGAACCAGCCTTCTCTTGATATTCCTTTCTCATTTTTGCAAGTCCCACACTTGGAGAAAGGATTCCATGTTGTGCAATCACACTGGATGCTAGTATGATCAAACTAGAAATCTGATCAACATCCAGGGGTGCTGTGATTTTGCAAAATGCCTCACTTGGAGTAGAGATAAAGGATGAATCAAATGTTTCTCATGGAGAAGATGTCAATGAGCATAGACTGATAAAGAAAGTAACTCATAATATCTAAGGAATTGGAACAAAAAATCAGCTTTGGGGCAGTGATGAGATGCTTAATGGAGAATCAACTATATTGATAAACATGGAAGGCAACTGGCACTATGAAACTGACTTCAAAGAACATGAAGGTAGTGGAATTTCCAAGCAAGGAATTGAGCATCAAGAAGCTCACATGGAATCACTCCTACAAAGTAAAAGGACAATCATGGAAGCACCTGGCTTCCATAAACAATTGAGGAGGGGAGGGTACTTTCTGGAACCCGTCAACGGCTTGCAGAACATCATCACTCAGTGTTGCCCACTCATGGGTAACTTTTGAGAAACGGAAAGTGCTTCAGTGAAAGCAGGTTGTCCCCTGCCCTATACCATAGGTGATTATTAGGTGTAGGTGTGTTTCCCTTCCTATTGTGTGTGTCGTGTGTTTCCTTTCTTTCCTATTTTTTTTTTGTGTTGTGTGTGTGTGTGTGTTTCCTTCTTCCTTCTTCACTTTCTCTTTTGTTATAAGTTATACATGACTCTGTAAGGCCCAATGGATAAGGCACTGGTCAATGAATTATATGGTCTAAAATTGAGATTCTAGATTCCCATGTCATGTCTTCACTGCACTCAGTCCATGTCATGTCCCCAAGCTAGAGCCAGTTGTTGTCGTGTAAATGTGCAACAGGGAAATTGATAATTTCCAAGCATGAAAACTATACCCCTATGTCAAAATTTTCATGTTTTATCATTCCCAAGCACCCCAAGTCAAATCCAATTAGTTTAGTCACCTCCTAATATATGATGTCAAATTCATTCCCCTAGGTGATTTAGGAAATTCTATTCATTCCCCCTAGGTGATTTTAGGAGTTCTGAAAAGACTACTATCTTCTGGCAGTATTGGGAAGGGCTATTGCTAGCCTTCCCATGACTGGATCAACCCCCTTGGAACAGAACGGAAGGGAAAAATTCAACATGGAGGTGAATTGAAGACCTTAGAACATCATGGAAATTATTTTGGAAGGTTTGGGGAAGTTTTGAAAGACTTGGAGCAGTCTGAGTGAAAAAAGGGTTCACAAGCCTAGGCAGTACACAGGCCTAAAACAATTGTTGGGCTTCAGAAGAAGATTTTGGGAGCTCCAGATGGAGTTAGAAGTAAAAAAAAAATATCCAAAAAGAGGATTCCAAGGCCTACATGATGGTGAAATAATATTTTTCACAACACCTTGGCGCATAGGATTTTTAGGTAGTTTTTATCAGGCACAAGTGGAGTCTCAAATCACAAATATGATTTTTAGGGATCAGATGGATGAATCAATACATGAGACCCCCACCATTGGATTTAAAATTCCATTTCCAGTTAGGATCATATAAAATTTCACCAATAAATTCCATCAGGAGCTCAAGTTATCAGTTTCCCTCTCACAAGTTCATGACTTAGCCAAATTTTGGGAGGACACGTGTCAACACTAGGAGCCTGGCAGGATTTTCATGTCCCTGAGGTCCCTCAAGGTTAGAAAAGTGCTACCTAAACCCCTTGAAAAATATTTACCCAGCCCCCATGTGACCACTGGGACCCTCATGTGACCTCTAGACTTGACAATTTAGCTGCCAAGTGAATTTTTATATCATCCATGCCCTGCCTATAGATCAAGCACCACGTGTCACCTCAGGGACCATCGTGGAAACTGATGTCCCTCATGTACCTGAGGTGAGGGACATAAACATGGAAAAATGATTCCCATGTGACCTTTTGGTCACCCACGTGACCAGATTTCAGCCCCTAGGTGCATTTTTGGAGCATCCATTCCTGTCGTCGGATCAAGTGCCACGTGTCAGCTTCAGGACCACTGTGGAAACTGATGTCCCTCATGTCCCTAAGGTCAGGGACATAAAGACATGGAAAAATGTGCCCAATCCCTTATAGGAGAGTGTTTTGGTCACCCATATGACCAGTTTCAGCCCCTCAGTGCTTTAAAGCTAATTTTGGAGCACTCACTCCTTGTTGTCGTATCACCGCCACGTGTCATCCTCTTGACCACCATGGAATTTGATGTTTATCACATCCCTGAGGTCAAGGACATCAAACATGAAAAAATTATCCCAACTCCAACCCAAAAATTTGAAATTTTTTCTAACTGTTAGCTGCTTCTCCATTACCAGAAGAAAATTACAGAGAACACCAGTCCACCACTCCACCATTGCCAAAGCTTGAACAAGATCCATTACAACACATTATCCTTCACTCCATGATGGCACACAAGTCTCATAAGAATAATTCATCGAGATAAGAAGAAGAAATGAAGAACAGAGAAGAAGAACAATGGAAATCCCCATTGCCATGAAATCAAAATTTGAAGAAATCTTCCAAACCAGAGCACAGATTGACAAACCATTTGTTGCTGAGTTCTTCTCTCTTGAAGGCCATTAAAAAATCATATTCAAACCTCCAATTTTTAGTAAGGAATTCTCACAGTGAATAAATCCTCTTTCCGGCTCTACGAAGGAAAAAATTGATTTCCCATCAAACCGGTTGCCGGATTGAAGAGAAATTTCACGTGAAGCACCATAATGAAAAACCTATCGCAATGGAGTTGATTTCATTGCAAATGGAGACAAAAACTAGACCTGAAAATTTCAAGCTCCATTAATGGCCACCATGACATAGTAGTGGAAAAAATCAGTGAGCTACCTCTCCACTTCTCAAGGTTCCAGTGGGCGAAATTTCCTGAAAATTGGAGGAAATAATCGTTGAAAAATCTAGTTTTGTGTGAACTAGTTTTCACGCCATGAAGTCCCTATTTTTTAGGGATATGGAGGGCTATTTTTTTTATCATAATTCTTCCCTCTTTGAAGAAATTTTCAAATTCCTGAAGATCCGATGGGTGAAATCATCCAAAAATTGGAGGGAATGATCATTCCAAAAAATCTAGTTTCACATGAACTAGTTTTTGCGCCATGAAGTCCCTATTTTTTAGGGATATGGAGGGATGTATTTTTTGTCAGTATTCTTCCCTTGCTGATGAAAACATCATTTTCCCACTTTTTCAGATGAAGGAATTACTCAAAATTTAGAGCGTGGAACCCTGGAATAAAACCCAGAATTTCAAGACCTGTTTTGTCACAATTTGACATTCATGGTGCACTTACTAAAAATAACATGTCTCCTTGCATAGGGGTTTGTTACTTTGGGTAAGCCACCATTTGAAGATGCCATGAATAAGGAAGTGAACACAAGAGGGAGCATCACAAGAAAGGTCATCAAAAAGGTCATCTCGGCTCGCAATTCACACTTACTAAAAATAGTAAGTTACACTCAAAGAGTAGTTTTGGCACAATGGGTCGTACAAGGATAATCATTCAGGGGGACATCATTGTTTGGGAGCATCCTAGTCATTTTTCACAGGGCATTCGAGATCCATCTTAGTTCATTCAACTTGGTGAGCATTCATGAGCTAATTTGGAGGAGTTTCACAGTGTGCAAGGAGTTCAAAGATTCAGAGTTTCACTGCATTTGGAGCTTTCCATCAATGAGGATCAACGGGCTTCATGGGAACATCATATCCTCTTCTTCTCTCTCTCTCTCTCTCTCCTCTTCCCCCAAGTTTCTCTCCCCTTCAAATGTTCTAATTCTTCGTTGGGGTTTGCACTTTTTGATATGCCTTTAAGTCACTTAAAAGTGACTTTAGAAACATAATGTAAATTAAGTCACCTTGATTTTATAAAAGGGACTTAAATATTTGATAGGAATATGAATAGTCTAAAGTTAGAAATAAGGCATATGGAGGGTCATGAGGAAGATGATAAGTCACCTCTCATTCTATAAATTGTAATGCCATTCCCATTTCAAAGGGTTGGTGATTGATCTTGTAAACTCAAGAGTGCATTGTACCTAGAGAAAGAAAAGGAGATAGCCATTTTCTTCTACTATCCTCCACTCTCAAATTTCCTCCATTCCCACTATGTACAACTTTGTTTAAGAAATCAATACAAGAAGAAGGAGTTTCTAGCCTTCTTTGACTAAGGGATATTTCTTGATACTTGTGATCATAAATTCTATTTGGTCTTGTTGCTATTTGCAGAGTTGTTTCTTCTCATAAATGCATGTGTTGAAGTTTCTAACTAGTGTGTGCAGGAATCTGATTTTCTACCTGCAACATTAGTTCTCCTATCTATTTTCTCACTCCCCTTTCCCACTCTTCAGACAAAGTCTTCTCTAGCAAGATATTGCTAGCTTTGTCGCAGGGTCAGTGGAGTGCCCCTGTTGGATCCCCGGTCGAAAGGCCACCATAGAAATCCACATTTTCTCGTGCATGCATATACGACATTTGCACCAGTTAAGTAGAGGGACTTAGATTCCTAGAGATGTTGGCAAGAAATCCACAAGTCAACAAATCCTAACATATTTGGGTATTGTATTGAGAGAGAGGTGACTTGTAATCAAATTTGAGAAAGTGATTCTTGGTGGACGTAGCCCAAATTGGGTGAACCACATTAAATATTGTCTCTATATTATGTTTTTTTATTTTCTACATTTTTATTTTAGATCTATAATATATTTTGCATATTAGGTTTTACTATTGAAATTCTGTGTGGAATTGTTCCACATATTTTATCCCTTAATTCCTAACAATTAGTATCAGAGTCTGGTTTGGTTTGCTAAAGCATTGAATTGTAGGGAAAGTTTTAGCTTGAGTGGGAGTGATAACAAATGATGGAAGATCAAGGGTTGATAAATCAAATGTGCATAATTTTATTCTTTGGAAGATGTAGATGGTAGATTACCTTTATCAGAAGGATCTTTATATTCCATTGTCTAGAAAAGGGACCAAACCCTCAAGCATGACGGATGCGGGATGCAATTTTCTGGATAGGAAGGAACTTGGGACAATTCAACAATGTTTTACATCTTTGGTATTATTTAATGTTTCAAAGGAAAAAGCTACAAAAGAACTGATGAATGCATTAGGGAAGTTATATTAGAAAATCCTCTGCCTCTATTAAGATATTTTGAATGAAAAATTTGTTTAATATGAAGATGTATGATAATAGTTCAGTAGTAGATAATTTGAATGATTTTAATATGGTTGTGAATATGCTAGCTTTGGTTACAATATAATTTGATGAAGAAGTTAGGGATTTATTAATTCTATGCTCTTTACCTGAGAGTTAGAATAGCCTAGTCATGGCAGTAAGCAACTTGCTTTTAGCTAACTCAAAGTTGAAGTTTGAGGACACTGTAGGGGTGATTCTAAGTGAGGAAATGCGAAGAAAAGTGAAGAAAAAGCTTTGGGGAATCTTCTACTTCAGGGAATGCTTTGATAGTGGAAAATTGAAAGATTGGGCAAGGTAAAAATCCAAAAGCAAGATGATATCCTGACATTATGAAAAGTATGGGCATGCAAAGAAGGACTATTGGGAGCTTCATGATAAGAAGAAACAACAAGAATAAAACAAGGAGGTAAATGTGGCAATGAGTAATGTATGTAAGGATGCTTTGATTATTTCTTTGTATAATATTGTTAAATCTTGGGTTTTAGATTCGGGGGCTTCTTTCCATGCTACTCCACAGAGGAATTATTTTGTTGATTATGTTTAAGGGGATTTTGGGCATGTTTTTCTTGGTGATGATGAGCCTTGCAACATAGTTGGAAAAGTTTTTGTTCAGGTTAAGATGCAGAATGGGAATACATAGCTATTGAAGGATGTCAGACATGTTCCTACATTAAGATGAAATTTGATATCGGTATGGCAGATGGGAAAGTGATGGTTCTATTGTGATATTTACAACATACTTTTTGGAAGGTTACTGTATGAAAGAAAATTGACACACAAACTTCTTTCGCACTCAACCTCTCGAGGTCATACCGGGAAAACTAGTGTGGAATGTGTAGATGATTGGCTATAAGAGAATGAGTGACTAAGATATGGTAGTGTGATTTACCAGTAGAAAAATGTCAAAAGGGGAGATTTATAGGCTATGAATGGGTAGCATAAATTCCCTATGGCTTGTTTGCCTAATTGGATCTAAGTTCTTAACTAGTTTGAAGTGTCCATGTAAACTTAATGAAATTAAAAATCTAAGCTAATACTTGAAAGGAAACTAATCTAATAAATCACAAAAATGAAATATTACAATCGCTAAACAACAAATTACTTCCATTCTAAATAATTAAAATAGTTCTACACTAAAACTAAACAAGCGAGATAACCCAGTGTGGTTATTCACCCTTGCTGAGTGTATTCTAATTAGTGCTAACATAAAACAAGAACTTATCCAATTAATGTATGATATGCAGACAACACCATATAGATATTCTCTTTGCCCAATCCATAGGGATTGGAAGAAGAAGATCCGCCACCGGGGGTTGATATAAATATTTAAACCTTCTTGGAAATTAACTAATTACTTGCAAATGAAAGGAAATTGATTTATACTATATTTAATATTATGCAACAATGGTAAAATGTAGCAATGAAGGAAATTAAACAACAACTCCAACCTCGATTTCACAGAACAAAGGTAAATCTAGCTGTGTAGTAATTTGTACCCTTTGTTTATCTTTTCATTCTCTTTGTGTCCACACGAGTCCAATGAATTTGGGAATGCAGAGGAAATAGTAAGAGAAAGTGCTTGAAAAATGACAACTTGAAGGTAGTCTGGTTGCAAAACAAGTAGAAGAGAGATAACACAAGAGATCTAAGCTTGGCTATACAATTTATAGCAGGATTGTTGCAACAATACTATGCAAGATACACAAAAGTCTCAGGCCCTTTGCTTGAATACAAACATTGAATATATAGGAATTGGTTGGGATGTGCCTTCATGTACAAGGAAGCCTTGGAGTGCCAAATCATTGGGTGAAGAGGTAGTTAAAACTAACTAAATCTATTTAAAAATAGAAGAGGAAAGGAATACCATGAAATCAAGACTATTTGTAGGCAATTTGGTTCACAAACACACTTTGGAAGTTAAGTTAAGTGAAGCGTCACGTATTAAAATTTCACATGAGGAATTATGGTAAAATCACTCAGGACCGCCACCCTACATAGGGTGATGGTTGCAGGACTTCCACCCAGGCATGTCAATAGTTTTGACACTTAAGGCCAAAACATGTACATAAAAGAGCGGGAGGTTGGAAGAAAGCATGAAAAAGCTAAGTAAAGATGTCTAAGATGCAAATGGGAATACATGGCTATTGAAGGATGATTAGACACTGTGAACTACCTTCTGAAATGATATAAGTCATCATTGGGAAGTGATGGTTGTAACCGTGATATTCTGGAAAATGTAGCACATGTAATTTTGGGTGCGTACATTTACCAAGTGTGCTCTTGTGGTTGTAAGAGGTAAGAAGGTTGGAACCTTGTATTTAATCACTAATAACACTAATGCTTGTAATATTCTGGCTTCAAAAATAGATACAACATTGTGGCACTCTAAGCTCATTCATATGAGCCATAAGGGCATGAATATCATGTAGAAGGATTTTCCCAGATATACAGAAACAAGTTTGGATTTTTGTGAGAATTCTGCATATATGGGAAATAGAAGTGAGTAAGGTTTCTCAAGGTTGGACCTACAAAGAAAGAGAGTAAGTTAGAGCTGGTACATTTTGATGTGTGGGGGCCGGCTCAGGTATCATCTCTTGGGGGTTCAAGTTATTATGTTACTTTTATTGATGATGCAACAAGGAAAGTTTTGGGTTTATTGTATTAGAAACAAATCTGATGTATTTGACACTTTTGTTAAATGGAAAGCCTTGGTAGAGAATGAAACAAGTCTTAAGCTAAAATGTCTCAGGTCAGATAATGGAGGGGAGTATTGCAGCAATGAATTTGATGATTATTGTTCTAAGAATGGAATCCGCAGGAAAAAGACGGTTCCAGGAACTCTGCAACAAAATGGGGTATCAGAAAGGATGAACAAAACAATAATGGAATGTGCTAGGAGCATGAGGTTACATGCAGGACTACCTCTTTCTTTTTGGGCAGAAGCGGTGAGCACAACTGTGTACTTGATAAACAGAGGACCCTCAAGTGCCTTGGATGGAGGCATACCTGAGGAGGCTTGGTATGGTAAGAAAGTTGATTATTCATTTCTTAGAGTCTTTGGATGTGAGGTGTTTGTTCATATAGACAAGGATGATAGGACCAAGCTAGAGGCTAAATCAGAAAAATGTACTTTCATTGGTTATGGTGGTGATGACTTTGGATATAAATGTTGGAGTATTAAGGAAAAGAAAATCATTCAATCTAGGGATGTGGTCTTTAATGAGAAAGTCATGTATAAGCAACAGTTGCAGGAAAATAGGGAAGAATCCAAGAAAGAATATGTAGTGGTAGAGGATCTTCCAGATGGGAAAGTGACACATGAATCAGTTCAGGAACCTACTCAACAGGAACCCCAAACTCCTATATTGAGGAGGTCTTCTAGGGTAAGAAGAGAACCTGAATGTTTTTCTCCTTCTCTTTATTATTTATTACTCACTGATAATGGAGAGCCAGAGAGCTTTGATGAAGCAATGCAGGTAGATGCCAGGAAGAAGTGGGAGCAAGCCATGGATGAGGAGCATCAGGCTCTCATGGAGAACCAGACTTGGGATTTGGTGAAGCTACCGAAGGCAAAAGAGCACTACAGAACAAGTGGGTGTTCAGAGTTAAAGAGGAAGAAGGAGGAAAGAAAATATATAAGGCCCGATTGGTGGTCAAGGGGTTTGCACAGAAAAAAGGTATAGATTTTGATGAGATTTTTTCTCCTATAGTAAAAATGACTTCTATTAGAATTGTTCTTGGAATAGTTACAGCATAATACTTGCACTTAGAGCAGCTAGATGTAAAGACTGCATTTCTCCATGGTGATTTGGAGGAGGATCTATATATGCAGCAACTAGAGGGCTATGAGGTCAAAGGTAAAGAGGAGATGGTGTGCAAACTGAAGAAGAGCTTGTATGGCTTGAAACAAGCTCCACGTCAATGGTATAAGAAATTTGATAGCTTCATGATGGAGCAAGGTTATATTAGATGTCATTCTGACCATTGCGTGTATACAAAGAAATTTGAGGATGGAAGTTATATTATCCTATGTTTGTATGTTGATGACATGTTGGTTGCAGGTAAAAACATGCAGGAAATAAAAGTACTCAAGAAGTAGCTAAGTGAATCCTTTGATATGAAGGATTTGGGGTAGCCAAACAAATCCTTGGTATAAGGATATCTCGAGATAGGAAGGAATGGAAGCTAACTTTATCTCAGCAAGATTACATTAAGAAGGTATTGGAGAGGTTTAATATGCAGGATCCTAAACCGGTTGGGACTCCTTTGGTAAGTAATTTCAAGTTATCAAAGGAGCAGTGTCCCAAGACAGAAGTAGGAGAGAAACCAGATGTCCAAGGTACCTTACTCATCAGTGGTTGATAGTTTGATGTATGCCATGGTGTGCACTAGGCCTGATATTGCCCATGCAGTGGGAGTGAGTGAGTAGATTTATGAGTGATCTAGGTAAAGATCATTGACAGGCAGTAAAGTGGATCCTTCAGTATTTGAGAGGGACCATGGGGACAGTTTTGTGCTATAGTGGATCAGACACCACTTTACGTGGTTATGTAGATTCAGACATGGCTGGAGATGTAGACAGCAGGAGGAGCATGATAGGTTATATTTACACTGTAGGTGGGACAACAATGAGCTAGATTTCATGACTACAGAAGCTGGTGGCTTTGTCAACCACAGAGGCTGAGTATGTTGCTGCCACAGAGGCAAGCAAAGAGATGATTTGGTTACAACAATTTCTTGAGGAGTTGGGGCATAAGCAGGAGGAAGGAAAGTTGCATAGTGATAGTCAGAGTGCTATACACCTAGCTAAGAACTCTTCTTTCCACTCTAGGATGAAGCATATACAGTTAAGGTACCATTTCATCAGGACAACTTTGGAGGAAGAGAAGTTGAAGCTGGAGAAGATTCATACCAGTCAGAATCCTGCAGACATGATGACCACGGTGGTTACAAGGGAGAAAATGAAGCCGTGTTCAGCTTTGGTTGTTATTCATGGATGACAATGAAGGGTTGAGAAGCTTGTTTAGAGGAAAAATAGTCTCCAAGTGGGAGATTGTTATGTTGTGGAGCCTTCTTTCATGTGTGGAAGTGTTGAAGACTATACACTAAAAGTACTGTACACTAGTTTTCAAAGTTGGGGCCTGTACCAGCGGGGGTTTGGGGGCACAACCCCCGAATAATTTTTTTGGCCTAGAAACAAAACATGCCCAATATTTCGAGAAATGTGCTCTTCTCATATGGGTGGGATTTTTGACCCATAGGTTTATGGGGTGGTTTTGGCCCATGGTTTTGGTACCCACGGTATTGTAAAAACTACTTAAGTAGTTGCTTATTTATGTGGTTTTTTGTATATGGTAGGGTTGATGTAACATTGCAAATGTTTGAGTTTAGGTGTGAATTTAGGAGAGTTTGTTGAGCACAACTCCAAATAGATTTGAGTATTGTATTGAGAGAGAGAGGTGGCTTGTAATAAAATCTGAGCAAGTGATTCTTGGTGGACGTAGCCCAAATTGGGTGAACCACGTTAAATACTGTCTCTGTGTTGTGTTCTTTTATTTTATGCACTTTTATTTCAGATCTGTAATATTTTTTTCATATTAGTTTCTACTATTGCGATTCTATGTGGGATTTTTCTGCATATTTTATCCCTTGTTTCCCAACAAAGAGTAAAGAAACATGCTATTTATCAAACCAATGTGGAAAATAACATGTAAAGTTCTATTAACTCAAAAAAAGTATATAGGTCATGATTTAATATTTTTATAAATATATGATTTTTTTATGTTTTCAAAGTTTTTAATTATGTAAATGAGAGAGGGGAAATATTAAGATATCCAATGTGAGCCTCCAAAAGAGGTAGAGAAACTAGTGAAGGGGATGGAGGCTTATAACTTGATTGTGTGGAAATAGGTGAGTCAAATGCAAGAGTGACAACAATGGTAATTTTTGTAAAAGAGGATCTAGAGGAGGAAAATGATGTATGGGGAGTGTGGGAAGTAAAATAACATGTGTAGAAAGAAAGAAGAGTGAGTGCTCCAAGACATACCATAGGCACTAAAATTCCTGAGATGTAAATGTGTTGTGTGATAAGCATCTGAAGCACTATGAGGACCTTAAAGAAGAACCATGTGAGGGGAGGATCTATGAAATTCTCTTTGTAAAATTAAGTTATTTTATAAAGAAAACCTAGGAGAGATAGAACCATGAGAGATAATGTGTGTAACCAAAGGCTTATCAGGAGTTAGACCTAGGAGGTCTAGATTTTTAATGACCCAAAAGGCATTGTGTGCAACTACCCTGTTGTTAGTCCTCATCAAGAGACCTAGGAGAGCTAGAAATATGAGAAGTAGCGGTTAACACTACTGACCTAGGGAGAAACCTATAAAGGTTAGATATATAAGGGAAATTATGTGAAACCAAAGACCTATCCACATGTGCACTAGATATAGTGGTAGAAACTACAAAATAATACCTAAGAAAACTAGGAGAGGAAACATCAAAAGGGGATAACTTGAATAGTGACAAATTTCTAGTTATGGATACTCTTAGCACATTTGTGGATGAAATATGGAATAGTACTAAGAACACAGCCAAGGGAGACCCAAACACAAAATACCAGAACTATGAGTAGCAATAATCAATAATGAATTCACTTATGGGAGTGATAGAAGCAATAGTGATGGGTAGAGTAATATTTTGATAGTGAGGATTAACACCAAATGAAAAATTCTATGTAGAAATGCCAAGAGAATAATTAACACAAGAGTAACAATGTTATATTTTTGTGTGGGTCAACTAAAAAACTATGGATAGTTACTTGATTAATAGAGATAGGAATATAAAAAGTATCAAAGACATGCATGTCATCTATATCAAAAGTAATGAGCGGTGCAAGAGATGATGTATGATTGATGATGTCAATTATTGCATCTAAGGGGTGATCATAAGAGGGTGATGGTGGCACCATATGATATGTATTATGTACTTTAGATATAGATTTATCATTTTTATGCTTAGGAAGTGGATCATTGAAATTGTTTAGTTTATCATTACTCATTATCATTGGCTAGCTTGGAAGATTTCATGGGTTCATCCTATTCAATATCATGTAAGTCTATGAGATCTTGAATGATATGTCGAATCTTAAGGCACTTGTTGGTGAAGTGAATGATACATCGATGATAGTCGCATTAAGCATTGGTATCTAAATTATTACTTTAAGGCTTGTTTGTGTCAACCTCAAATGGTGGAGGGAGTGACACAAGACTACACTAAAGAAATTATTTCAATTCAATGTGGGGGGAGGGGGGGGCGCAGAAGGTAAGAGGGTAAAATTCCAGTGGGCGGGTTGGAGTTGCAACTAAGGTTGTTAAGAAACAACATTGAAAGTGTCCTTAGAAGAACATTTAGTGCAATTAGTCTTGTCTTTCAATGTGGATTTACTTGGGAACTTGGAATTAGGTGCAGTACGAGTTATAGTGTAATTGACCTTATTCATATGTAATAGATTAGCTTCACACTCCTTGAGCATATGGCATAGATGGTCAAAATATTGGAATTTTTTAAAGAGGACCAAATCTTGCAAATGTGGCAACAAACTTTGGGTGAATAGATCTTGCAGTTGACTATCAATTAATATATTACTCATTTTGGTAAGCATTGTATTATATCGTAAGACATAATTGTTAATAGGATTAGTTGATCCTTATTGCAATTTATATAATTATGCGTCAGAAAATTTGTCCCCAATGTTTATAGAGATTCATGCCATAAATTGATTTGTGAAAGTGATAAAAGAGAGCACATAATGCGTGGGTAGATCATATAACCATTACAATGAAAAATACTTAAGAATTTCAGGAAAGAGTTTGGTGAGAAAGATATCATGAGAGGCGTAATCAAAACAAGCCACATGGAAGGAGTGAATATGCTCAGTGGGGTATCTTTTTCCATCATAAGTAATGAGATTAGGAATAACAAAACCAATGGGAAAAGGGTAAGAAACCACTTCGGGTGCAAGAGGATTGTGAAATAGTTGAGTAGAATCCATATCATGATTAGAAGTGGGTGCACCTTGTTTGAATTTTAAGATTTTAGCCTATAAGGTATGAACCTAAACACCTAAGTAGTTTGAAAGTCTTGCTAATAGATTAGATCAAGAACATCAAGAACAGATTAGGGGTGGACGTAAGATCATACATAACAATGAGTGGTTCAGGAACTAAACATTAAATGCAATTGTACATGATGCTTAAGATTATGAAATGTCCTAAGAAGGTAGGTTCTTGTAGACATAATTATGGTATATGTCTCAATATGAGAGAGTGAAGCATTCTTAAGATGATATCATGTACTATAGAGGAGAATATCAATATGAGGGGGATTATCTTGTAATAAGTGTGTAAGGTGTTGTATTTTAGCTTCAGAAATATTGTGAGAGTGAGTAGAAAGGATGTTAATGGAACATTCACCTTAGATATGATCAACATTAATGGTAAAAATAATATTAGCACTAAGCTTATTTTAGATGTAGAATGGTAGAACCTAGTGCATGTGGTACAAAAGGTGAAATGGTGTTACCAACACTTTTTGAATAATATATCCTAGTGGAAAAGGATAGATATTTTAATATTAATTAAGAATCCCAAGTAGGCTTAGGAAGCTTTCTGGGAGCATATGAAGGAGGTTTGTATAGATTTTAGATTTTTTGGAAGCATGAGTTAGCCAATAAGAAGGTTTATTGGTTAAATGCAGGTTAAAAGGATTAATCAACGTATAGTAGTTAATTAAGAGGAGTTTGAGGGGGAAAATGATCCTAATTGATGAAGTGTCGTCAATTTTTGGGGAATAGAATAGTTAGTGTAATGTTATTAATAAGATTAATTTGATCAAATTATAGGTGTGTACATAAACAAAAATCCAACAAATAGTTAACATTCAAGAGTAATCACTATTCCTAGCTACTTGGTTCGAGTGCATCTTTCAACTACTCACAACCTATTGTAATTTAGAACTCCAAAACAATTGCCTAGAAAGGTCTAGGAGTCATTTACTCAATGGGAATGTACCCATCATCACTCAACCACATTTTAATGAAATTTATTCCATTCTGCTAATAACATTTAGGCTTGACTAGTTGCAGTCGAATAAGTGAAAAATTCATATAATTCGACTATTTCAGAAAACTGAACCATATGTTATATTATAATACTTTTGATATCCTATTACTACCTTCTAGGTATAAAATATAAACATCTCTATTTTTAAAAAGGATTAAGCTCACATAAATTTGATAGAGTATCTTTTTGATCAGGGTCACATTTTCTATGCTTAAGATCACAAGACAACTCACAGAAATACGTTACAATCATCATTAAACACGTTTCATCATATATTGTAGAGTGAATATAACATCAAAAACTAATAATAATCTTAGAACTCATGAATTCAAACTCAAACAAATATTCAACACTACATCCACCTGTTATTTTATTTAGATTAACAACTTCAAGTATGTGACTCAGTTCGTATTGAACCCAACTACCATTCTAACATAATGACTCCTACGTCATTGTTTTAAATCCTCAACTCACATCTAAACATGTAGGCCATAAGTAAATAAAAATTCACGTAGTATGAAATACTAATAGAAGTTAACAAAAAAATGGGTATTAAGCTACCCATTATCAAGACTATCCAAAAATTAGAAGATACTTTAGTAACAACTTAAACAGTGCTTGAAAAACAAATTTCAAATACATTATCTGTCTTATTAAACAAAAACACCAATACCCAACTAACATTCAAATTCATAAATTTATATCTACCTTAGCAGGCTTGAAAAACCAACTGAAGTTCCTAAAATAAAAAGGAAGACTTTACTAAAAGCTGAATTCGAAAATCCCACACCAATAATTAACCCAGACTCGATGGATTTGAATATGGTGTATAACCATATGTATTTTAACAACAATAAAACAATCACCTAGTAAACATTTCATGTTTTCATAGTAAAATAGCAAGACATGGAAAGGTATTTCCATGCATGTTAAGCTTTTGCAACAACCTTAAAAGTTCAATCAATATTCCTCCAAGTCTCCTTATAGAAAACCCAAAAGAGAAACATAAAAGTAAACAAAAATATCTCAAGATCCCAAGCCATACCGTGGCTATAAAATGATAAATCCTCCATTATTACCTTCCAGAAATAGCTCAACAAAATAAAAACAATGAAAATTCATGCATAAACTTGAGAGGGAGAGGAAAAGAGCTCACCATTTTGAATGCAATAATAAAATAGAAAACCAAATTTGCATGATAGCTTCCCATAGAAGCTTCTCTCATTCCCTGAGATCTGTGGGGATTTCATTTAATTCCTTAAATGTTTACAAGTACCACATAATGGATAACTTAGCTACCTTCTCCTGCCAACTATATTTTCCCTCCAATACCAACTTGGAGTTTTCGAACGGTCGAAGAATAAAATAAAAACTATAACTTTGCATGGGTCGAGATTTGACCAATTCATTATATTGACCAATCAAGCTGTATGCCATTCGACTTAGGTAAAATTAATATCAACTCCAAATATGACCAATGGATATGGTGGGTGATCATTATAACATTAACAATGCCAATTCATATGGTCTAAGATCATAGTATTTAGCCCTTTATTAAACCATACAAAATTACCCTCAAACCTTTGCACTTATCTATGTCCATTCTAATAAATCGATTTGTAACCCAACCATGTAGATAAAAAAAATGTTGATTTAATCGATCATTCATTAATAAAGGAGTATCGATTGGTCCAAGATAACTAACCGGCTCAACAAATTAAATCCATATGAAAGACGATCATGATGAATACTTTACGATAATGATATAAAACAAATTATTGTGTAATATTAATCAATAATTGTGATAACATTTAATTTGTAATAAAGATACTTAAATCTATACCTTTAATGAAATCAATGTTTTACCTATTTCAATTGACGGCCCTCTCTTTGCTGTACCATGAATGATCATTGGTATTAATAGAGTTAGTACATTCAACATTCATCAATATTTTCACATAAAAAAATATTATATAAGAACCATGTGTAAATTCAACCATACTTTGCAAATTATTACTTCCATCATGAAATTAAACTACAATATCAATAGTAGGTACAACAACAACAACAAAGTATCCAAACATGGAAATCATCAAACTCAGCAAGGTAAACAAATCAACAACCAAGAAACAAAATATGACATTAACGTAAGGTATCTCATGAGTTCTTGGTGACAAACATCGTTACGCGGTTAGCTTCTCCACTACACATAAGAATTTTTATCCTTTTGAGGGTAAACATGTGTATGCCTAGCTGCAATACTATCCGGGTAACGCTTCTTGCCCCCAAACCTTCATGATCCACTTCACGCTAATAACCCTATCTTGCAACAACATGAGATGAAAAATGAAGGATGTGACATACTAGGTGAATGGTGCTTGTTTTATTTTCAAATTAAATATTTATTATTCCTAATATGAGCATTTTATGCTTTTAGGGATTTAAGTCAATTTGAGAAAATTGCATTGTTAAAGGAGGAGTTTTGTTTTTTTAGCTTCCTTGTAACTTTGCTTGATGAAGATGAAGGGTGATGCTCGGGTTGGCAAGAGGCCAATTCCTCCTAAAAAATTAGATAATTGTAATCTACATTTTGTGCTGATTCCAATGAGTGGGTTGAAGGCTATGCTCACCCTCATCTAGTGAAAATTTTAATGCTCAAGTGCAATATTATTTAAAATAGGGGAAATCTTATTGTAATAACTTTTGATTGGTAGCTCGAAAATGAGTGTAGTCTTTTTCAAAAGTTAATATTTTTTCATTTCTCACAACTTATTCTTATTTATATTATAAAATGAACTAAGTTATAAAGTGCCAAATTTGTGGGGGTTTACTTGATATAGTTTCGGAAGGTGTGTATAGTGTGTATTCTCTTTTGTTCAACACTTCCTTCTTTTCTCACATTTCAGCAACAAAACTCCACTACTTTACATTATGTAAAATGGATCTATAAGCTCATTTAATGCACTTACACCTTTTACCTACCAGGAATGGAAATAAAAATGAGCATTGTGCTTAGAAGTAAAGGGTTGTACCGAATCACTACGGGGTTAGAAATTGAGCCTAGTGGAGATGCAGACAAAGCCAAGTGGTTCAACAAGGGTGATTAAGATTTTGGTATCTTACGTCTTTTAGTTTCACATGAAATCCTCTTCCATGTAGATTCAACCACATCACCAAATCAAGTTTGGACTATCTTAGCCTCACTATTTAAAATAGTTGATACAATGAGGGGGCATGAGCTAGAAATTGAACTTATAAGCCTAAGTCCTAGAAAATTTTACACTTTGGAAGATTTATTTACCAAACTCAAGTCCTTAAGATTAAAATTGAAGGAATGTGGAACAAAAAATAAGGATGAACAACTTGTTCTCTCCATTCTTTCCAAACTAGGTCTTGACTATTCTATCTTTGTCTCTACCTTTTATGCCACCAAGAAAACCATTAGATCCAACTGGAAAATGCCATCCTTAGATGAATTTATTGCTTATTTGACTAAGGAACAAGAAAATTTAATACAAATGGGCACCTTGAAGTCCTCCAAACCTCAAGCTCTCATTGTCAGGAATGGAAAATAAAAATCCTATAGAAATAAAGAGTATAAAAAAAATAACAAGGATCAAGAAATAAATAAGGATCAACATTCTTCCACATATACATAAAAATATGAAACTTCCGTTTCTAGTGTTAAGTACAACAAATAAAGGATTAAATGTGGGTATTGTAAAGATAAACAAGATGAAAGAAAATGTATGAAGAAATAGATTGACCATCTCACAAGTCTTCTTGAGAAGAACAAGATAGGTGCCCGTGACGTCTTCCAAACAATATCTTCATCAACCAATGAATCCTCCAATGCAAATATCAATGGAAAAGGGAAAGAGAAATAATTAGGAAAGGAGAAAAAAGGGAGATCCCTTGTTGCAGTTGTACCACCACCTCCTACATGGGTTATTGATTCTAGTGCATCACATCATATGGCTTCTTCACACATAGAGTTCACTTCATTAGAGCCATGTGACATGTCTACTATACGATTGGGTGATAACAATTCTGTACAAGTTTTTGGGAGAGGGTATATTGAAGTGACTGGAGGAACATTCACTAATGTTCTTAGTATTCCCTCACTATCAACTAATCTCTTATCAATCTACCAAATTACTCACCTTAGTCAAGGCATGCGGGTTGAGTTCACTCCAAATTTAGTCTATGTCAGAGAGATACATAGTGACACTATCATTACAGTGGGTGTAGTTGATCATCTGACCCAACTATATTCCTTCTCTCACTTTGTCCCTCCTTCAGATTCTTCACCAGATTCACCTGTACTTGATGACACTTCTGAGCTTGAGCACAATTTTGATGAGAACTTCTCTTTTGGAACATATGACTACAATAGTGATGGGGATCCACCTCCACAATATCCTTGTCACCTTCCAATTTTATAGGAGTTATTTATTGATCCACCTACTTCTTGTCCATATCATATTTTTCAGGGAGTAGGCATATTGATTGAGGACTCATCATACAACAAGTATTATTCTACTCAATTACATGAACCTCCACATTCTTTCTTCGATTTTGCATTAGATACATCATTCCTTCATGGAGAATTTGGAACTTATACCTTGCATGAGAAGCATAATTCCTTGGATATGAACCATACTGTGGTTGGAGATAAATCATACACTCGGTGGCTACATTCACTCTTCCATGGTGATAAAATATTTAATGAATCTACCAAAGAACTACACTTGGACAGAAATAGGTTACTTGTGAAGGATGTTGGATGGCTAATGACAGTTTTACTGTCGAGCATTCACTTCAACATGAAGCTCCCCTTGTTTCCCGATGATACAATTTTAGTCAAGATACCAATTGAACTGTCTGACAGAGCGGGAAATTCTAGGCACTGAGAGGGGGGTGAATCAGTGCTTATTCAAATTTTGACATACAATTCAATTTCCTTAACTTAGTTATGATGAAACCAAAAAATCATTCACAAGAAATAAACAAGAGAAAACACACAGAGAGACAAGATTTAATGTGGGAAACCCTTCAAGGGAGAAAAACCCACTAAAACCAAAGAACTAGCTTGGACAAAAATGTCCTGTAAATGTTACAATGATTTCATGTTGAGCATCCACTCAACTTGGAGCATCAACTCCAATACTTTAGTCAAGTTGCCACTTGACCTTTAGCAAGCTTCTACTTGCATGGAAGATTCAACTCCCAAATATTCAACCAAGCTTCAACTTGATCTTTTGTAAGCTACCACTTACAAGGAAGCATCAACTCCCTGTGTGTTAAGCATCCACTTAGAATTATTCACATTTTTTGATCACTTCCCTTCTGTTATCTCTAAAAAAAAATTATTATCACTTATTCAACTCAACTTCTTCTCTTCTCACCCTCCTCCATCTCACTCAAGTACCTCACTTCATATCCTCTTCATAACATTTTATCTTAACTTCTCATAATCTGATATCACCTCTCAAACATTTTCTCTTTCATGTCTAGAACTCTGCAAAATTTCAGTCCTCAATGCATTAGATACATCCTTTGATTTTCATGCCCTTACTACACCTTCAATGGTATATCTTCATCAACAACAATCCTTCATACTAATAAATATTTATAACATAAAGGAAAACATACTTCAAATGAACTTTCACTTCACCTTGCAAGGTTTCAAAACTCTTCCACTTCAACTCATTTCAACTTGAATAGACAATGAGGAATGACATCATACCAAACTGATTTCATGCAATGAGTGCACTTGATTACATGTAAATTACATTTACAAAACTTACACAACCTTTCATGGAAGTTTTAACCTTCATTTTGATAAAAAAATAAATCCTTGACTCGCTACACACTTGAAGAGATTTTTATTACATTGAAAACTAACATCTGACATCTCTTTTGTAACTGCCATGCCAAGTTTTGTCTTCTTCCTTTTTGGCAAGTTCTCTTTGTCATTATAACTTATAAAACTTAGGAAAAGTGTGATATGCATGCATGTAAGTTACAAAAATATTCATTTTTCATCTACAACCTCTTCACATCCTTCCTAACTTGCCATTTCTCTTTCAAATCCCATTAGAGATTCACTCACTTTCATGGAAGTACCAAAAATTGCAGTCATGGAGCATGCTTACTTATAACTTCCAAGTCTTCAAATAATTTGTCAGGTTAAATCTCACAAAAAATTTTGGAGATATTATTTTATCTCTGATATTCCACCTTCAATGCATGGAGGATCTCATCACTCTTCATTCAAGGTCAAGAACATACTTGATTTGAACAAGGTATAATTGTGAGTTTCATGCACAGAAAAACAGTCTTCAAAATCTTAATTATTTAGAGCACTAAACCTTGTCATCAATCACCTATCATACATCAAATATGAATCTCATTGAAGTATTATTTCACATCCAATTGATATAAATCATAAAAACATAAGCAAGGATCATCATTTCACTCCAATTTCTCAAACTGGTATGACTGGGTTCTAGTGAGCTTAAAACCAGTCTTCAACTATCATGCACAACCACCTTCAAAGGGAACTCTCCAAATCAATTTAACACTTCAAATAATTCATATGACATCCTAAAACATGTCAAGCATTCATAGCATACCTTCTTTGGGAACAAAACTTCATCTACTCACCTGTAGCTGACAAGCTTCTTCACTAGCTCAAAAGGGTAGTTTTGGATCACTAAAATTATGCATGAAATAAATTCATCAAGAAAAAAAAGCACACTATTATCTTATATGGGACACCTTCATGCTATTCAGGACAAAAAACAATCACTTTATTATGCAAATCACCATGTTCCTATTCATACCTTCATGACTAGTCTTGCATTCTAGGATTTATTGGAGGTAGGATTAAAAATACACTTGTATCATTACATTCCTCCAAAGGAAAAATATATATGGATTCATGAACATCAAGAAAACATACCAAACATCCTTCACCAAAAAAATTTGAGCATGGGTTCCTTGCAAATTTTGTCTGTACACTAAATTCTTCACAAATTTTTTTTCTTATGGGCTCCACCACGTGTCATAAGCTCAAACCACCATGGAAAGATGCTATGATGAATTATCTACATGATCAAGTAATTTTCAAGGAAAAAAAATTCCATTTGGAGGCATAACCAAGCAATTTTCTCCATACCACTTTCAACTGGGGTTTAGGAGGGTTTTAGACAGTGCCAGAAAAATGGATAGAACTTTCTTATCCTTCATCCTTTTGACTTCAGAATTTTTACAAAATATTTGTCTCTCTATGATCTTAAAAAATTTCTCTTATGATTTATCTGAAGAAAGCTTGTCAATTTATATTGAATGCTAAGAAGTCAGGGCACTATTTTAGCATACCTTGCTTAACCCGGTTTTGACAAAATTGTAATTTCTTGCACAAAACTCATCCTTTGGTCCTAAAATTTGGTCCACACCTTCATGAATACCTCCTCCATGATCTCCAATGGATAATTTTTCATAAATTAACCTGGAACTTCCAATCCAATCTCATTTGGGCATGTTAAACTTATTTGTCTTGAAGATCAGTCATACCAATGACCCTAAAAATACCTCTAAGTGTTGACTTATAACATGATGCTTCATATGAGGACTCTTGGAAATGTCCCTACACACTCCCCATGTAATATTTTTCTTGTTATAGCTTGTTTTGCTTCATACCCTCATGTTAGGTCCTTGAAATAGGTCTAAATGAGCTAGTTTGCACCATAACTCGTCATGTTTGTCATGTTCTTCACCATGTATCCCCTTAAACATGTCAATTCATGTGTCTCATTCCTTTACCATGATTTTCTATCAACCTCAAGCCTTCACTCCACCTTTCCAGGTCACTTTCCTAACTAGGCCTAGGGATTAATCTTAATGAATTGAGCTATTCTGACTAATTCAACTCATGTACCCATATATCCATCCTTCTAACCTTGGTTCCACATCATATGCATGTTAGAAATATGTATGACATCATCTTGGTATGCTCTCACATCATCACCCTTACATGTCTATACCATACTGCTCAAGAAGTCAAGTGCTTACTCAGGTGTTCTCAACCTTTGTTTAGTCCTTCCTTTTCTAACCTCATTCCAAGATCCCTCTTTCTCTCCTACATCCATATTTTTCATTAATATTCCTTTGAAATCAATGAAAACTCAACATGGACATGATCACAGGTGTTGGTATCCCCTTTCTTAGTCTGCTTACCTATAGGGCATCTACTTTCACATACTACATCTAGGTGCTATATTTCCATTTTATCTCATTTATTTCCTCATTATGCTTGGCTACATATTTTTTTCTATCTTTTAGACTAACAGGACTAACACATATGTTTATTGCAACACTTACACTTATTGCTAGCTATTTTTATATCATATTCTTTTCATTCATTTAGATACACTTACTTTTTATACATGCTTTCTAGTCGTGTGTGTGGGTATGCTTGTTTTATACTATGATTATGACATAAGGGTATGCTTATCTTGCGACATCGTGTGTGTCGCACCCTGTTCATTCAAACATTATGTTCTTTGTGTATCAACCAATTGTTTGTAATGGTCTCAACGTGCCTTGATTGTCTTGTGACACCGTAAGTGTCCCATGTTTGTAAAAATTTCCCCCCTTTTGTGTGTAATTTATTGACATGTTTGCACTTGTATCTACATTATATACAATTGTCTTCTAATAATACATAATTTTCTATTGTTTTTATTTTTGTTTTTTTACATTGACACTGCTCTTATTATCATGCTTATTGTTCTTGTTTCTCTTATATTGCACCATGGTTTATACCATGAACATCCCCCTTATAGGTCAAATTATTCTTTGTGGCCACCACATTAGTCATTTCATAGGTTATATCCATATTTTTAGATACTTAGCTATGAGTGTACATCTCATCTTTTGAGGTGCACACTCAAATTCTTCATCAGACACACCTTCAAAGAAGGGGAAACACATCTAAGGTTTAATTATATATTTCTAGCATACACAAACATATTTTTGGGCACAAACATATGCAAGGGTAGAAAAAAATCCTTAAAATTGGACTCAGGCACTTAAGTTTGGCAAATATATACAAAGGGTCAAGACCTTACAACTTGGCCAGGATTGTATGGATGGTTCTAACCCTATCATACAATTTTTCATAGGGGCATTTTCTCCAGATCTATTAATATTAGCAAGTTTTCATCAATGATACAAAATTTTCATATGGTTTCATATTCATATTGAATTTGTTCAACAAAAATTCAAGGGTCATGAGGTATTTCATTCTCTCTTTCTCCATGGTACCCAGTTTTACTTCTAGTTTTGGAAACATTGGGGGCATGCACCTTATTTTTTTAGTATGATTTCAACATGTAATCAATTCTATTTAGTTTCTACTTAGTTGTGTGGAACATGGGAAGAGTATGGGGAAAATTGTTTCTCTTTTCTATTATGTGTTCTAATTTACAAAATTGGGCTTATATCCATCTACAGTGGTATGGTCTATGGGGTTATAGAAGGTATCAAAGTGGATAATTTATTCATAGGTAGAAATTTCCTATCCTATTTCCACTTAAGGGGAAGATATCAGTGTTGTTGAAAGACTTTGATACGCAACCTTCCTCATTGGCGGGGTGTTTTGGTGCTATTTTTGGATATTCTCTTTAACATTCATGTATTGGGCTGGTATAAATAATACATAGACCTATCCTTAGAAAAAATTGAGGACTCATCAACCCCAATTATTCATCAAAGTTCAGAAAATCTAGAATTTAATAAGGCACAAGAACAAAAACACACTTCCTCCACAAAATAAAAACTTGTATTCTTTCCATGTTTTGCATCTCTTTTGAAATTTCTTGTCACAATTTTTTTTTATAGTAATTTCATTACATTTTGAGTTAAATTTTAGTTTCCTATATTGGGAATTGACTACACTCTGTGTTGCAGGTTTCATTTTGGATCATGCCAACACCAACACAACAAAATACTTGTAAAACAAAGTTATTGTGAGAAAATAAAAAGTGTGTGTACACAATTAGGGTTATTTTCCTTTAAGCATGTAATTTAATTTCATACTTCAATTTTTGGAAAATGTAGAAACTCAAATTTGGAAATATATCCTTTGACACTACTGATCTTGACATTGCATGCTTGCATGTAAAAATGCACTTATCCTCATTCTTGTCTTAGCACACCTTGATAGCCTTCGATTACTTGCTTATATTTACACTCATATTTTTCATCAATTTTTGAAGTTTAAATGCATAAAGGACATCTAGAAACATCCATCTTATGACCCATATATTCAAAACATGATTTTTCCCTCTTGGTCAAAACCACTATTTTTGATCGATTTATACAATTCTATAAGTCAACACTACTCTATAGCTTTGGACCGACATGTGTTAGGATAATTATTAAAATTCTATCACATTATTATGAGAAAATACATCCCCTAGGTTCAGCCTTTCATGACATAACAACCTTCAAAATCATATATAAGCAAGTAAATCATACCTCATTTAAGGTAACCTGACACTTTAAGAACTCCTCATGTAAAGAAAAACACAAAAGGACACTCCAAGCTCCCTAAACTATAAAAAATAATTCATGATCATCCATTAAAGAAGCACCCTATATAGGTTTTAAGTCTCCTTCCAGGTCTAGGAGTCTCCATATTATTTTTATAAGAAATAAAAATGACCCTTCCCAAGTATTTTGAGCAAGTGTGAAACTCAAACAAAGCATTGTCAAAAACAATTTTTTCAAGTTCCTGATTGCACTATGGTAGATATCACATGCTAGGAAATGATGTGTGGTTTGAGATCTCTTCAAAATAGTGGTGACATCGGCAGTGCACAAGGGTTCCCAAAACCCACCTAACTGTGTTTTGCAGGAACTCCTATTTACACTACAAGGGTTCTAGGGTTCGAGCAGAGTTTACAAAGTCATTCTGAAGGTGAGTAAATAAAAATGACACACAATGACATTAATTTCTAGGTAGGTAAAAAATTCAAGAAGTTTCATACGTAGATTCCAATAAGGTCCAAGATAGTACAAAAGGTTCAGGACCCTACAAACGCTTTTAACCTAGTTGTATGGTTTTTACTAGGTTCAGTTTCAGGTGCCATTTTTTTGTAATGAAGCATTTTCAGTCTTAGATCAACATGTTCCTACATTTATATCAACCAAACTCTTCCAACTCCACACATAATCAACTAAGTTTAATTCTCCTTTGTGTTTTTGATAGTTGTTAGATAGTATAATCAATTTGAAATGTGTTATTTTGATTTGTACAATTAATGTCAGAAGTTAATCAAATCATAATATCTACCTATTGCATTATTTCATCCTTTTTATGTATATTAATTAGAAATACTCTATATAATTAAAATGGAATGAAATATATTCAAGAAAATGAAATCACTTACAAACTAGATCATAAATAAAAAATTATCTTACAAGGTTATGACAAAGCGAGATATCTCAAAAGTCAAATTTGTAAAATCAAGAAAATTAATAAACCTCATGTCAAAAAGCTCTCACTCAACCTCTTAGAGGAATACAATTTTAAGTTACCCCTATCCTTATAAAATATTAAATGTCAAATTGGTTGACATAATTTCAAGGCTAATTATGAAGTCATTTTTTATCCCCCATGTGGCCAAAAAGTCAAAAAAACACCTACCCCATGGGTAGGCATATGGGAAGGTTTTAAGAGTGTGGGACAAATGTTACATGTCTCACACACTACCAAAAAGTGTCCCACAAAGAAAAAAATATTTTTTCCTAGAATGAAAATTTCCAACAACTCAACCAAGCCACTTGCAATTCTAAAAAGGTAAAAAATAATTAGGACACTAAAGGCTACTTAAATCATCTTTGAAAAAATAAAACAATGCAAGTGTCCCATGTGAACCCAAGGTAACTCAAAAAAACATGAAAATAACTAAAATAAATTACAATATAGTCATTTAACAATTTATAAGGTCTAATTTCATGTTTGGGTGACCTCATGTTGGTTGATGAGGTTTTTGTGAGTTACTCCCCCTTCGTCCTCATTTTGGAATGTTTTGGTACAAATATTTTGAACCTATCCTCCATGTATACTCTAAAAAAACACATCATACCATATAGAAATAGTATTCTAAAATCAAATCTAACTATATATAAAATAAGAGCTGATATATCCATATGCAACATATACATACAAACTATTATACGTTTTCAAATTGGTAGCAATAATTTATAAAAAAATCAATGCATCTATCTAATTCATCATTTAAAACATATAAATACTAGCATAATTCTATATTAATACAAAATAATAAGTCTTGTATCAATATTGGCACTTCGTGCCACTAAATAGTAAAGTATTGCCACAATAACTTTTGATTCTAGTACATGTTTAGGATAGATTATGGTCTCAACTTATAGAGTATGAATGTCTGCCATTTAATTATCAAAAGTGATTTGAGATATGCCACATAACATCTCTTGTATGCAATAGGCTATATTTATGAAGGGACAATGATTTTTTAATTTTTTATATGGGGAATCACCTATTTTTCTAGCACCAACTTGGAAAGAGGCATTTAAATTTATTTTTAAGAACATGAAGGGGAAATGACTATTTTGGCAACTAGATGCACTTTTTAATGTTAAGATCACATAAGACTATATAGCCATGAAACCCCCTACATGAATCATCTATTTATTATATTTTTGACTTAGTTTTTGGTGGTAAACACACAATGTTTACTACTAGATTTAAGACTTAGAATTTTTTATTTACCACAAAATATACGTTTTAAATTTAAATTGTGATTCAAACTCATGACCTACCTTTTATTAGTGTAACACTTTACCAACTAAGCTACATGGTAGAAAATAAAAATCATTAAAGGTCATTATATTTTTTTGAAAGGAAATGTTTATTTTAACTTTTGACTAACATGACATGTATGTGTGGTATGGGGACCTCACATACATAAATGATGCATTTTTTTGCTAGAATTGTCATCCCTTCTTGAAGGTAACACCTACATTATCATATGACGTTTTAATTTAAGAACATAAAAAAATACTAGTTTTTCTTCTTGAAACCATAAAATGCAACGACCATGAGGAGTAATACTACTTTTCACCACCCCAAGATGGATTCAATGCTTCTAATTGAAGTTTATCTACAATTATGTTTTTTTTGAAGTCCAAAACTAGTGCCCAAGCTTGTTTTATAAGCCAAAGTGTAAGAGAGGAAGATACAAAAAAAACCAACACTAAGTAAAGTAGCCAAGTGTTAAGGAAAAATTCAAATATTATAATTCAATTCCTATGTAATAATAGAAAATTACAAAACAATATAGAATTTTTCTAGTGCCAATTTAATCTTCCAAAATAAGGCAGCACCATATCTTTTTAGTGATTTCCTTTCACATTAGTAATTGGTTGGTGGGGAAATCCAAATGGTCAACATTATTATATCTATTTTTTATGTTTCTATTTTAGTGTGTCATTTATATATTGTCTAAAATTAAATCTAGGGAAGAGTTTAAGGAATATTCACATGACAATTACCAAGGCCATATTGTCATGTGAATTCTATAGATACCCTTTTCTTCCAAATTTTCATGAATTTTATCTTGAACTATTTATCACCAGGGAAGTGAATTAAACCTATGGGGAGAGCATGATCTTATAATATTTTAGGGTTTTATCTAGTGGTTATGTGCTAATCACATACATTGTGTTCATATATGTAACATGTAACATATTTTATTGTGATGAATGGAATATGAGTAAGTCTCTATAGATTGGAAGGATATTTATGTGGATTAGGCATGCTTTACCTATTTTCTTATGTATATGATGGTATTTGTGTGTGTATTGTAAATAATTAACAGAGTTGGGATTTGATGAAAGGTTTTAAAATGTAATTATCCATACATTTATTTGATCTTCCTTTCAATCTCTTATAAAAAATAATTTCATACTACTTTACTACACTTCAAGAGAGACACTCATGTCTAAGTGTGAGTGAAATTTATCCAATTTAAATAGATTTATTTCGATGAAATGTGAATTAGGTTCTATTTTTCACAATTATATATATGGTCAGTGGAAGGTAATAAAAAAATGACTACAAATGTCAACCAAATCCTTAAGGTCACAAAAATATTGACTTCCAAACAAACTCATTTCTAATGCGTATCTAAATAAAACTAAGATGGTTCATAAAATATTGCATGTCATATAATGGCTACTATTTAGTCCATAAAGTACCAACACATTAGGGAAATTCAAGGGAAATAAACCCAGAATGAGACCTTAAGGAATTGTGTTTTAAGATGAGAAAGTGGTTATAAAATATGTAGGAAAATCTAAATTTACCAAGTGGTATATTTATGTGGGATAAGTGAGATATGAGTTGGGTCAACAAAAAAGAAGAAGGAAAAATCCATTTTGGTCATATTTTTGTCTTTCTTAACACCATGTCATGTATATGTAAATTGAACCCAATGTTTCACCATAATCTTAGATAGAATCCTCCCCAAAAAATTGTTGGTGTGAAGTATTATGTTTTCCTTATTATCCACGGGGTATTTTCCACTTCACACATGGCGAGTCATCTCACTTAGGTGAGGTCATAAGTCATTAGGTTTCATAGGAGTTATATGATAGATTCTTTCATATAATATTTCATGTGTCAGTACATCATACATGAGTTAATTTCCTTTTTTGGATCGTAAATCCTTTCTCCCTTGAGGAGTTATGATGGGTCATGTATTGGGAGTTATACAAAACTCCTATTTGTGCTCTTTTATTTTGATTTCTGATAATACTAGACCTGTTTTTTATGCATGAATATTGTATGGTTAATTCTTATTGATTACTTGGAGCACATTTTTTGATTTCGTTGGATTGCAACATTCTTGATGTACATGGGTTTAATTTGATCCTCACAGTCCAATCTCACATGGTATTAGGGTAAATTTTAAGACCCCCCTAAAAAGACCATAGATATTACTTTACGAATTTCTAAGAACGAGTTTCAAAATCTTGGTGAATGCCATGAATTGAAAGGAAATATTGTCCACTAGTAGAAACTATTGGTCGGTACCATAATGATGTCGAGAAGTAGAAAATTTCTCTTTTGTGCATGTGGTAAAGGTGATTTTAATATAAAAATTTGGCTATTATTGTAAATGTTAGGCGAATAAACACAAATAATTGACTTGTACCTAGAAAATTTTGGCGAAATAGAAAGTGACCTAACTCCTCAAATTTAACCAAATTGAGATTTCAAAAACCAAAATATTTGTGAATTAACAAAGATTATCCAATAAAATTTACACTACATAGTATCAAATTTACATTATCAGTAATTGTGTAATCACATTTGATTGTTGGTAATTACTTCCGGTTTCAACTTTTTATCACTTAGCGTGAAAGTTCATTAATCGTTTTATTGATTGTGCTAACTAGGTTGGCATATTATTTTTTATAGTTATTGTTTTGTGGTGTTTATTTTTTTCATGTACAGTTTAGGGGGTTCTCTACTAGATATGACTAGTTATAACTATATTTTGCGAAAATCTCATTTTTGAAGGTATTTATGGTTTTTCTTGGAATTTATCATTAAAAGTTTACTTTTTGATTTTATTTTGTTTTCCTTATAAACCTATTTACCTCCTTCTTCCTACCCTTCTCAAACCATGCTCCTCCTCAGCTCTTCCTAAGATCTCTCCCATCCTGGAGAGTTACTCTTAGAGTTCCCACGAGCTCACCTCTCCCCCACAAGCTCCCATCAAGCTCATTTCCCTCACTACCGAGTTCTCACAAGATTTTTTTGTTTATTGTTGCTACTTGACCCTTTATATTTTATGTTCTCACCATGGTTTTACATTGGAATCAACCTTATTACAATGATCTCCTATCGATTTGTTTCCTTAGCCCTTATGTATTTTCCAATCATGATTTGTGTGTCTAGTTCCAACATTTCCCCTAACTCCCTTGGAACTAACTCACCATGTTCACATAGAAATATGAGTTAGCTTGGTTTTGGCTCTGTGGTGTCTATTGGGATCGACCCATTTAACCCTATGCATGCATATGAGATCATTTTCCTATGCTTGACTATGATTTTCTTTCCCTCACTAGGTCATGTTTCCAAAATGATCTCATCGTCGTGAGCTCATCATCGAGCTTGGTCTAAACTCTATTTCAACTCTGTGGCTCTTGCATGTGCGTGATCAATGCAGATAAAACAACCTTAAAATCCTACTTTGTCCCTACTTGTTGTCTAAATTTATTGTTTATAATGAAGTTAATGCACTAACTACTAAATAAATTAGAAACTTAGAAATGATGGATGGTTTACATTACCTCGGATGTGATATGGGCGTTAGATGGATGATTCTTGTTACAACTCAATATTCCTACAAAACTGGAACAAAGATGGATTATATAGATATATACTGGGGTTTCCCGACAATCCAGTTCTAAGAATTGATTAGCTTCCTTTTGCGGATGTCAATACCCATTTTAATAAAAGTGATGTAATAGATGAAATTGCAAAAGCATGTAGAAACAAAAATATTACTAAATCTAGGAAGATGACATAAATTGATCTAAAAGCTAATTAGATAGCAATAACTGTAAATTGAATGCTACCTAGTCTAGGTTGATGCCGATCCATATTATGTAGAGGTAGTTTGACGGCGACTTGGGATGGAAAATATAGATTGTAAGATGAATATGAAGACCTGAAGGGTATGAATGCCAACTGGAGGATGACAGGAGACTGTGTATGTTGTGAGTAGTCTACAGGAAAGAACCAAAGACAAAAACCCCCAAAAACTAACCAAAAATGGAAAGGAAGGAAGTCTGATTGACAAACTAGGCCTGGGTCGACGACGACCCAGTTTGAGAGATGACAACTATATCAAATTCAAATATGGCCAAAGAAAGGAAAGGTAGAAAAGTAACCTGTAAAAAAATAACTGAGAGAGGTGGTTGCTAAAGAATCTCATGCTATTGTTGATGGTTTGAACATGCAAGAGATTAGATACACGAAATACCCAAATACTATGATAAAATTTGAATAAAACAACACAATGACAATGATAAATCTCACGACGGATGATTGTGAGGGATCCAAGCACACTGAAAATATGTCCAGAAGATATGTAAGATTTTTAATGATGTTCAGGTGCAGGGAAGGATGCTTAGTTTGCAAGGAAGCCCAAATTTACATGCATATGATGATGAATAGAAATAAAGCAATTAGTTTTATAGGGTCGGCGGTAACCAAGTTGGATTTCCGCCGATTGCGGGGAAATTTTCCCCCATGGGCTATTTTTTGTGCTTTTGACGGGATTTACAACTTCTTAAAGAATAAAAGGATGCTTTAAATCAATTAGGTGGGCAAGGGATGAGATAAGGGTAGTTAGGGAATAAAAATAGATAAAAGATAGAAAATAAAAGGGGATGTGTGTGTAGGATAAAAACAATAGAAACAGAACGCTGGTTAGGGGAATGGATGAAGATTAATTAATTAATATGAATTAATTAATTAATAGGAATAAATATCAATGTGGATGGGATAATTGGGCATGTAAGATATTAAATGATTAATTAATTAACATCACTTAATTAATTAATGAGGATTGATAGGGAATTTAATTAAAGGAAGGGGGATGATCAAATAAATCTACACACGCGAGAGATGAGGGTATAAATATCCAATTTAGGTGTCTACATTTTTCCCCTTTTTGTTGATTGGTTTGAGCTAGCAAGCCATGGGACAAAAACGATGAGAGTTAGATAAGGATTGACAAACGGATTAGTGAGGAGCTCCCCCTCAAATGGGGGATTGATGACGTCAAGGGAAATCGATGATGCATTTGAAAAAGGTAGATGATGAAGGGTGGGTGGGAAAGAAAGGATGGGTAAAATTATTACCAAGGCAAGATGCCCCAGGTAAAAAGGATTGAAATAATAATGAAAAATATGGTGGTAACTCTAATATCACATTGATAGGGGAAAATTATGGTCTCAATGGAGACAGACAACAATGTTCTACAGACCAGTGAGTGGGTGAAGATTACTATAGTATGGATGCAAGCCAGGATAACCAATGGGTCATAGGCAAGCCATCAAAATCTGTGCAATTATATGTGAAAGGTATGCGAAATCCTTTATACATGAGGAATCGAGTGAATAGGTATGAGTCCACAAGGGACAAGGATGAATGATATGGTGCCCAATGGGACATGAAAAATAAATGATAAGGAAAAAGTAAAAAGCGAGTGATGAATTAATATGCACCAAAGGGGGAAAGCATGGATGCGAAGGAAAAAAGGAATAAGTACACCCAAAGAGGGGAAAAACATAGCCACAAAGGTGGACTTTGATGAAAAATAATGGTGCCCGAAGGAAGAATACAAATATGGCCACAAGAGTGGACTTGATATAATGAATGTACTAGCCAAAGGGGAAGACGAATATGGCCTCAAAGGAGGACTTCATGCATGGATATGATTATAAAATATTATGCCCAAAAGAGGAGTCATTATAGCCACAAAAGGTGGATTCAAGGAATAGATATGATTAACATGCCCGAAGGAAAAAAGAGATGGTCACAAATGTGGACTTAGATTGTTACATATGCCCAAAGGAGGGATAATTTGAATGTAGAATTAAAATTCCCTAAGGGAAAAATGGAGATGACCACAAGTGTGGACTTAATGGTCAACAATAAATGATTCCCTAGAAAGGGATGCAAGAAAGAGGGGAGAAAGCCCCAAATGGTTATTGCTAAGGCATTCGATAACGATTGAGGCCAATCAATGGCGATCCAGATTCATTTTTAGATGATGATGTCGATGTTTTTGATCCTTCATATAATGCAGTGGATTTTTCCCTATTTCCATGAATCGATTAGACCAAAAGAGATGAATTTTCTCTTGATAGAAAGAATCAACTGATTCTTGAAAGAAGCATATCCTGGTACAAAAGAGAACTTGCCAAGTTACAATAAATTCAAGATCATACCTCAGGATCACAAAAATTTCCAACTCGACGAGGTCTCCAGTCAACCAAAGCTCCTTCTCAATCAAACTCCATGCCATCTAGTCATATACAACAAGAAAGAAAGGAGTGGTTTCCAAAATCCACTTCATCCAAAGAATGTGTCACGAGGTGAAAAATCTAAGGGTCCTAGCTCCAGTGAAGAAAGAGGGTAGTGAAAGAAGAGAGTGTGTATCGAGATTTTCCACTTCAAGTAGAAATTCTTCTACTCACATTACTGATAGTTCTCAGAAGCTCATTACAAACAATCCTCAGCCATTCCTTACGCAAGAGTCCACTCAGGTGAAGATAGTCCAAATATCAAATGCTTCGGAACCTATAGTTCATGAAGAGATTTCCCAAAATCTCTCAAATGATCAAGAGGTAGATATCGAGTTTATTTCTCCTAAAATTAAGGTCATGGAAAGGATTCTTGTAGAATCTCATGATGTCGAGAACAATGAGAATGTTGCTTCAGGCTCCAGGCTTCTGTATGCAAAAGTAATGAATGATACTCCTTTCTGGGTTGATTGCAAAATCAATAAAAGGAAGAGGGTTGTCAAGGCAATTGACATTGAATTTGATGCCCTTTTCAAACTTTCAAATGGCGTCATTCCCAAGAATCCTAAAGTGCTTTCCCAAATAATGGTGGATGATGACAGAAATAGATTTGTGGATCTTACCATTCTACAAGTTAACAAGGAGCTTGATGCCATGAAATCTGTTGATTATGAAGTTTCCAGACTTGGACTTGGGAAGTACACATTGAAAAGTGACATGGCGATGGCCTGAGATTCAATTGATATCTTGCTAAAGAGACTTGAGAAATATAAGTCTTATAACTCTTAGCTCAAGGCCGAAAAGAATAAATTGGTGGAATATGTTCAACATATGATAAATCTCATATCATCCAATTTCCCAGTACTCGATGCAATGGCTGCCCCTGATGAAGAAAATTTCAATTTATCAAAATAAATAAACACATTGGGCCATGCCACTAAAACTTGGCTTTCAGAGATTCTCATTTTAGGCCAAGAGACGATCAAAATAATCGTTAAGCTCCATGAAGATATCAGTTCATAGATTGATCCAATTATTTCTTTTAAGGAAATTTTTATTTATAACATATCAAATTTGGATGAATTTTTTCCCAGTCTATAGGAGATGACAAGTATGGAGTCCTAAACTTTAGCCATCAAAGGAATTCTCAAATTTGAATGTCGAGGGACACATTTTCTTTGGTGTCTGAATCTCAAATAAAGAAAGACACTTCTCAAGGATTCTATGATCCATTATGAGAGTGTATGTAATGAATCCTTCACTTCACTTGCCTTGATTCAAGAATTCATAGCTGAGATCCCTTGTGATCTTATAAATGAGAAAAATCAAAGGTATTCATCAGAACACATGGAAGATAAATTTTCATAATTGTTTAAGGATATGTATACTCCCACCATCAATTTCTCTTCAACTTCAATGGAATGTTGCATAAAATTAAAGAACTTTTTTGAGAATGCTAAATCAAAGATGGTCAATCTGAATGATATGTTAGGTAGGATCTTAGAATTACAGGTAGTTTGTGAGGTTATTCTTCAACTATATGGGTGTCTTGAAGAAGAAAAGATGTTTGAAACATTGGGAAGGTTCAGATCTTTTCAATTGGCAAAAGCGGCAGATCCTAATTTCACTGATGTGACAAGCATATAGTTTTCTTGGCATACAACAAAGTGGGAGAGTCCATTTCTCATATGTTTGAGATAGTTAGACCCCATTTCAATGGATAATGCATTGGTTATCATCATATGTTTTAAAAGTGGAATTTTAAAAAAGGGATGTTATTGAGCTTATTTTTTGAAAATTATGGATAACTTAAGTGGTTTCTATTTTTAGTTGCTTTTAATCAAGTTGGTTGAAAAAGTCAAAGTCACTTAAGTGCCCTATTTAATGTTAATGTAAAACCCTAACTACTTTGTAACCAACTTTTGGGTTATAAAAGGAAGTCAGGGGATCATTTGTAAGGGTGAATTTAAGAGAGGAAAAGAAAATACTTTTGTATGCAAGCTTTATTTCAAAGAAAGAAACTTTGTGTTATTTTGAGAAGACATTTTGGAGTTTATGAAATATGAACTCTGTATCCCATTCATTATCTCTTTTAGCATTTGATGTTCTTATGTTCATTAGATGTTAGTGTTTTAAATATTGCATGTGAATATTGTCTTTGATCTTATTGTCAACACTATTAATTGAAAGAGGGATATGTGAGAACCAATATCGAAACAATACACCACAACAAATTTTCACTCCAATGGTAACATCATAGCTCCAATGCAATAAGTAATATTTGAACAATAGAAAGAATATGTAAATAAAAAAATAGGTATGCTCATTCTCATAGATCAAAAAAGGAAGTACAAATAGGGGTATTGTGTAACGCCCATGCCTAAAAAAGGAAATTAACTCCTATGATGCCATTGACGCATATGACGTGATTGTTGCATATGATGCCACTAAAGGAGGAGTTATAATTCCAAATAAGGAATGTAACTCCTATGATGCACTGACATAAATGACAATGACATATTCTATGACAGAATCTGACACTTGTCATTTGACTCCCTAAGACATATGACTCTTGCAAGGCGAGATGAATCACCATGTGATATGGAAAATGACTAGGTAGGTCACACACACCAACACCCCCCTTCATCGAAGCCGAGGTAGAGGTCATGGCAAGACATAACAAAAAAGAAGACTACCCTAGACAACTAAGAGAGATGTGCCAATGGGGCCTGACAACTAAAGGCCTGATAAGGTGCCCATATAGAGACACAATATTTCTGGAAGGAAGAAGAGGAGTAGAAGAGGGAGACGAGAGGGATGCAGAAGATGTCATGGATGGATCTGATATATGCAACTCTAAGAAGTCTCCTAGAAGAATGTTGATCACGAGATCCTCTGCCTCTGGATTGAAGAAGAGCCATTCATACCGAACTATGTGCCTACCATTAGGAAGGATAGAAATGACGTGCTAGAAGTATTCCCACTCCGAGAAGGAAATCGAAGGTAGCAACATGAAGAACTCTGAGTCTGGTCCACGAAAGTGTGACATAGGTTTAGCAAGTGAATACAAATGAACCGAAGGTAATGTCATGACTGAAAAACTGTTAGAGTATGAAGGGTGAACACATGTAGAAAGGATTTCCAACTGAAGTGAAGGCAACAAAACATCCTCCACAATAGAAAATGGATCCAGAAGAAAGGGTGGATCAATGAAGGTCTCTGGAAAAGTGGAAGTGGTAAGAATCCTAGAAGGGGCACTCCCAACAATGGAGACGATGAAATCCTCTGAAATATCGGTAGATGGATGAGGAACTTGTAGTTCATCACAAGTGTACTCTGTAAAAATATGACTAAGGTCAGGCAGATACTCTTCCCAATGAGGGGGCTCAACAAATAGAAGATCGATGTCAGATAGGTATGAGTCATCCAATGAAGATAGAGGAGTGAAAGGGGCCTCACACACTGAAGATGGAAAAGAGGTGGGTGTGATGACTATATGAGAATGGATAAGAGACTGATGAATATTTGATGAGATGTGGGATGCATCAACACACTCTAGAATAGTGAGAGATGGAGGAGAAGAGTCCTCTTACTCTCGACATCAGAACTAGGTGCATAATCCTTGTCATCAGAAGTAGAACCAAATGAGTATGTGTCAGTGGAACTATCATCACACGAAGAAATATGTGTGGGTAGCCCTTCGTAATAAAAATTATCGGTGAACTCACTTTCCTCTATGGATGCAAGATCATCTAAAGATCCATAACTAGGTGAAGGAAGATCAAAATCTCCATGAAAATTTCAAATGAAAGTCCAAGCTTGGTGCGTAGACTTTGTGAACTCTACTCGACGTTGAAGGTCCTCCGGTATAGTAAGACAAAGAAGCTTGTATGCCATGTCATTATTGTTCAACCAATCTTAGTGATGAATGCGGTCAATAGGTTCAGGTGCCATCCTAAGAAGATGTGGTAACAAGTTGTACATAATGCAATGATCGAGTATTCCATTCTTCCATTGTAGGTAGTTTCCTGGTCCTAGTTGAACAATGTAGCGATGAAATTCAATGTCCATGATGAGAGGAGCCTCCAAATAATACTAGTTTAACCCCCCTTTTTGCGACACTTTATAGTTTAGTGCGTTGATTACAATCAGATGCCACTGTGTGTCAAGAACTAGTTAGTCACTCACCTTTTAATCAATGTAATAACGCGCAAGAGTGGAGACCACAATCAAGGTTTGTTAAGCACAATAGTTTGACACTGCAAGAAAGCATAAGAATGAGGGAAAACAAGAAGGGGAAGAGAAGGCCTTGTGAGAAATGGTGTCTCACATCGCACGAAAAAATTTATTTTCTGTAAGACTATGGCGGACGTGCTCACAAGTCCATAAGTAATAAAGGGATAGTACAATGCTGAAGATGATTCGAAATGAGTCGAAACAAGCAATACAATGACACCCCCTAGAATGTGGCACTTTATAAAAGAGTGCATTTATAAAACTGATAATCCTATCATGTAGTGTGTGAAAAAATATACAACTTTGACTAAAGAAGTTCTCAAAATGGAGCAACGAGTCAAAATTTATAGCAAAAAAATGATTCCCGCAACTAATGGAAAAAGCCAATATTGCAAATTGATTAAAAAAGTGCCCAAAATGCATGCAAAGGGTGTCGTATGGGTACTCATTGGAAATGGCATCAAATTTTAGATAGGGTTTGTTTTTCTTACGAGGGGGGATTAACCTCCTACCAACCCCAAACCTCACCCTTCGTCTTCGACACATGAATGAAGGACATTAAAACAAACAAAATATATCGAGCTAAGTTATTACAATGCAATGAAATGATGTTTTGAGAGGCCCAATGTTAAAAGGTGAATTGTTAATAGGCCCAATAATTGATGAGAGCTAGGGATGGTTATGAGTGAACCCAAGACACGAGAACAATCTAAGGATGCCAAGTTGTCCACGAAGTGTGGTGCACCAAGTCACCGAGAGTAGACCAAGTCACCAGAATGCATGGACGAGTGCAAAAGTTTCAAGCCGGGAGATGGTAGGTGCACGCGAGTTGATCTGAGTGATGCAGTGGGTGAAGCCATGAACCAACAGTGCGTGAGACAATGAGGATTAGTTAGCTATGTCAACAAGTGAAGAAACTAGCTGACCTAAGATGTTTCAAGGTGTTCAGACTGAGCTGCACAGAGAGCATGTCAAGGGTTTGACTAGCAGAAAGACTACAAGTGAGTGACACAACACCATGAGGTAATGAACAAGGAGCATGTAGAAATCAATTCCAAGTAAGTAGAGCATTAGAATAGTCTAGTCAAAGATCACCAAAACACCTGTAGGGAAAGGTCAAAAACAGAAGTCCGAGCATAAAAAGAACAATGAACCGAACCAATGCATGAGTAATATGGACTACATGCACAATACAAGTTACAGAAATGCCGTACATAGGTGAGCCATCAAGATAGAGTCAATGCACAATACATGAAGTCCGCAGAATAGCAGCACAAGGAAAATATGATGACCCGAAGTTGATCACGACAGAGTGGCAAGGCAAATGCAAACAAGCCTGTGAGAAACCAAGGTTGCACGAGCATGAGTAAAGTCGAATCACAGAAGGAGTGGAAGGTTGAACAACACGAGCCAAGAAAGACCAAAGCACGAAAAAAACCCCTGAGCAGAAAACTTCCATGCAAGGGTAACCTCGTGACAACAATGAACCACAGGTCCACACCAAAGAAAAACTGAGCTCACAATTATAGAAGCAATCACGAAATCAGCAACTAATAGTGCAAAACACCTCAACGCGAGGTGAGCAACATGATTCCAAAGTAATAATAAAAAAAAATTACATGAGGAAATTAGAAGAAACCAAAAGTAATAAGCAACTGATAAATAAAGAGTGCACATTTTACCGAAACCTTATGCTCTAATACCATGAAAGAGGGATATGCGAGAACTGATATCGAAAAATGCACCACGACAAAATTGCACTCCGATAGTAATGTTGTATCTCTAACACAATAAGAAATATTCAAACAATGGAAAGAATATGCAAATAAGAAAACAGGTCTTCTCATTCTCATAGATCGAAAAAAGGAAGTACAAATAGGGGTGTTGTGTAACCCCCATGCCTAAACAAGGAAAGTAACTCCTATGATGCCACTGATGCATATGACGTGACTGACACATATGATGCCACTAAAGGAGGAGTTACAATTCTAAATAAGGAATGTAACTCCTATGACACACTGATGCAAATCACAATGACATATTCTATGATAGAATCTGATACTTGTCATTTGACTCCCTAAGACCTATGAATCTCGCAAGGCGAGATGACTCACCATGTGATGTGAACGATGACTAGGCAGGTCACACACACCAACATTAATATTTTTTTCTAGTTCATAGTGATCAAGCTCTGATTAACTACTTTGTCATGTGTGTTCCCTTTTACTCATTCTCATTTAGCTGATGCAACGTCCATTTTATTTGTGTTATTTATTTATTTATTTTTGTGTTTGGAAAACAATCAACATTTTGGAAAGCATTTCGTTGAGATTAAGTGCAAACTATTTAATTATTTCAAATGTATTTATTTTTGACAAAATATAACATAGAAATGAAACTACTCTATAAACTTCCTACATTGTTGCATATATTAAAGCAAAAATGTGTTGGCACTAAGAAAATAAATGAGCACTATCAGTTTGTCTAATTAAAAATTATTTTACTATTTTTATGTTTTTTTTGAGATGGAGGGTTTTTCTTTTGGCATGTGCAGGGATGGTAAGGTTGTTGAACAATTTTATGAGAGCCATGGAGTGGATCTTGTCAAGAGGGAGAGAATAATGGTCATAATTAATAGAATGGGTAAGATTGCATCATTTTTCCACTGAGATTAAAATCTGAGATAAAATTTTAGGTATTGGGGGTCTTTTCACCAGGGTTTTCAGCTATGTTTGGGCCCCTCTGTCCCTTGTGCTATCTTCCATTCAAATGTGATTTCTAGGATTTTATGCCGACGCAGACCTCTTCCACTAAGGTAATAACCTACATGACTATTACAGGTAACCTCACCTATATTGCAAACCCAATCTCTGTAAAAGTGGATACTGTAGATTGCATATCATCATGTTTCAAGCAATTTATGAAATGAGATGAATTTTATCATCCTTTAGGCTAATTGGTCTGTAGAAAAATCATAGTATTAACATGATTGTTCCTACACATGTTCATTTTAAAAATATATTCTATAAGTTTTGTTTGACTGTCTTGGTTTAAGATTTAACCCACTGGTTTTTTGTGTCAGTAAATATTTGTGTAACTATGCATGACATTAGTATATGGTCAACAAGTTAAAAGGGAAGTGTGTTTCATCCTCTACTTTAAGGTCACACTCATTACATTATAAATTCTCCATTCCAAAGGTGTTTTTATCCTCTACTTTAAGACATAAGTTGCACCCTTTACATTTACAAATTCTCTTTTCCCAACGTGTTTTCTTGTGGTTGATTTCATAATTTCCCTACCATTTGACACTATTTTCTTCTTTACGCATGAAGCACCTCATGTCCTTCGAGGGATCAGTCTAGTTTTTCATGACTTTGACATTTTGCATGTTACAAGAGCATCCAAGAAGGATCATGTGTGTGTGTGTGTGTACATGTGTGTGTGTGTGCTGTGTGACTAGTGTGTAGTGTGTGTAGTGTGTGTGTGATGTGATGTGTGTGTGTCTAAAAAACTTTACATGAGTCCATATTGTAAGCAATAAGGATTCATGTCCCACTCCATTATACATTGAAATGGTCATGTTTCAGATAGGGGAGAAAAGTCCATTTGAATATCTACGGGGAAGGGTTTCTATGGTGCCTCATATTTAAGGTTTCCCATGTAGGAAATGATGGATTTGAACACATTTCCAAATAATCACAATGATATATTGAAGATGCTAAGATAGAGGAATTTGAAGACATGACTAAGGTGAACATTGGAAATGTGCTAATAATATAATGGTGTATGTGCAATGCCTTAAGTAGTTCCACTTCTGGTTTACCATCTAAGGGATTCCAAATGATAGGCTCGGAGACCCATACTTGTGCATGCATAGTGTATGGTCATCTAGTTGAGGGAAACATTGGTGATGTTAAGATCCTTTCAAGAGTACTAATGTTTAATGATAAATGTTACATTAATAGTCACCTAGAACATTAGACACCTGAGAGATGAACAAGAAAAAAATAGATGCATTTACCTTGTCTATTAAGGTTGAAGATATGCACTATAGATGAAAGAAATGAACCAAATAGAAGAATGGATTGTTCAAGATCAGATGATGATTTAGTTACATGATATTTAAGATTGGAAATCGTAGCTCTAATGATCCGTTTTTTTAGATTTATCCATGGCTACTTCCTAAGAGGGATAGGCACATATATGGCCATGTAAAGTGGTCATAGGAGGGAAAAATAGAAGTTATGATTGGATGAACTGAGTCAGACAAGATAAGATGATGTCGGATGTTGAATCTAACTAATCTCCATTCCATTGAAAAAGTCTTAGAAAGAATTCCCCCTAGCATATGGAGCTTTGAATCGATAGGCGAGAAAAATTGCTAAAATATCAGAATGAACGGGAGGGGGAGATACTCCACCCATTTTGAAACATGGGTCTGTGATGAAACATGATCTGGGATGTCAATCAGCAATCAATGCGATGTCACTCTGACGATGGTGTAAGCCTAGGTGAACAATATCAGAATGAACAAGGAAGGACCCTACAGTTATCCTGGAAGAATAGGCTATGGATGGGTGAATCATACCTTACAATTGTCAAACCAAGAAGTAAAATTAATGTGATGATTATTTTTGCCCAGTAGATGGGGTGTAGGCTTAGGTACTTCCTTTCCTTTCCTATGTGAGGACCTCTACTGGATATAGTCTGAATGCTTTCACAATACTAAATTTGTATGTGAATGCAGGTGATGGACTTCCATGAGCAATCTGGATATACCTCAAGGTGATCGCCGTAAATATCATGATCAAATGTTTATGTGATGGTTGTCTCTTTGGAAGGAAGAAGTATGGTAATAAAATGTTGTTGGTTCCTCCACATTTCCAATTCGATTTGGGCACCAAGCAAAGGTTCACATGTACACTAAATTATTTAGTGATCGTGGATAAGCAACTACTAGTTTACAAACATAGGTTAATATTTCATGTGGTCTAGAATTATTTAAGATCAATTTTGGATGACATGTTATAATTATTAATATAGGTTGAGATTTCATTTGTTAGTTTTTTTAAATATAGGTTGATATGTCATTTTGCTTTATATTATTTATTAACACAATGTTGTATATTACATCATAATTGTTAATAGAGGTTCAGGTGTCAATTTAATGGAATTTTAATTTTTTATATTGGGTTGATACGTCATGTTGTAACGGAAATTGTTTAGAAATTCTATATTGTATGTCATATCATAATTATTAGTATATGTTGAGGTGTCTAATGTGGGATTATTAATAAGAGAATAAATAAATATTTAAAACAAAAATTGAAAGTAGTGAATGATTATTAGTATTTAATTAACGAGAATATTTTGCAATAAGGCCTAAAGGAATATTACACTTGTTAACCTATAGGGAAATATATAAATATAATTTTAAGTATTTTTGGACAAAAAAATATGAACCTATTAGTATCTATAAGCTTTATAAACCTATGTAAGTCAAATTAGTTCTCATAGTAACCTAGGTAGACTAATAATAATGAATTAAACCTAATTAAGCAAAATTGATTGGTATAATACCATGTCATTGACAAGAGTAATAATGTAGTAAGCTATATATTTTTATAGATTTTTCATGGATACAAAATGTATGGTGCACAATAATGTCTATTTAAATATAATGCAAAAAAAAATTCCCTTGAAATTAATACAAAAGTATTCAGTGCATATTTAAATTTTCAAATGATGTGTGTGTGTGTGTGTGTGTGTGTGTGATGTGTGTGATGTGTGTGATGTGTGTGTGTGTGTGTGTGTGTGTGTGTGTGTGTGTGTGTGTGTGTGTGTGTGTGTGTGTGTGTGTTGACATGCACTATGGGGATTAGAAAAGATGATCTTGATTCTTGGCCATGTGCAACCAATTTGAAAAATCCCCTTGATATGGGTAATAGATCTACCATAGTAAATACCATTGGGAGAAAAAAATGGTAATGACACTAGTGGCTCCATGCATAAGGTAGAACATGTGATTAAACAAGGTCTTATTCATAGTAATAAATGTTCATTTTAAATGAATTTAAATTAAAAAAATATAAATATACAATCTTTCTTTTCAAAAATAGCTAATCACGGACTAGATGTTTACTAAAGGCATTCACAACATTTATTAGATGTTAAGTACATGTTAATTTCATATTTTTCTTGGGAATAATGTTGAAATGGGGGATAATGACTCATTTTTTCCACCAATAAACTACAGATAAATATATTTTAAAGAATTGTTGGGTAAAAAATGTGCAAGTGGAAACCTTTAGACATAGGAAATTTACGATGCAAAAATAATATTGAGTTACTAGATTGGTTGACTAGATTGAATATTCAATCACTAATTAAGTAAAAGTGAATGCAATATTTCATATCCTTCATGAAGAACTAGATTACACACACAGATGCATCAAAACCTTAGTAATTAACTATGATCATATCAATATTAAGTGTCTACAAACTAAATGAAATACTTAACCATATTTATTTTCTAAAGATGCTTCCCAAGGAAGGCGTAGATTCAGGGAGGAATATGAGCACGCCAGAACAATTTGAATTAAGGACTTTGCCACTTTTGTAGGTCAAGGATATTTTTGGAAATGGAGGGTTGAGCACGTGATAAGCATGAATACTTGAAGATCACGCAAGGCTATTTTTGGATATGCAACAGTTCAAGTGCCATGCAGGGTCTTGATCTAATAATAGGATTTCTACTTAGAGTTAACTATAGGAAATCTATTATTAGAGCACTTGTATGCTTTTGTATTTCCTTGTAAAGGCGAATGGCTATTATTAGCATGTAGCCTATTTTTGGAAGGTGCATGGGCGGTGAAGGGAAAGTCCCCACCCCTATATATATGTATTGATTTCCATGACTTAAGAGAGACCTATTATTGTAGAGTTATGTTATGGATTTGTTAGTGTGCATAACCATGGAGACTATATCTTGAATGTATGAAGCTTCTATGTTTTGTAGTATTTAATATAATGGATCATATTGGCTGGATATTGGTGTTAGATGTGACTGAATCTGGTTCTTGCATGGTAAATCTCATTATAATCATTGTTTAGTCAATCTTTCATATGGTTTAGATCTAGATCTGGTTCATGCATTGTGGTTTACTTGATTATCTATTATGGATCTTAAAATATACATACACAATCATGCTAACATTTCGGACAAGCAAATCTAAAGAGGGACCTAGTACCCTTGCACACTTCAGGTGAGCACTCAGTTCTGGCTGAGTGATGTGTCAATGCGCCTTGGGATTTGTGGGTATATTCTAGGCTACATCATTGGTTCCATTGTCTGGACCTCTTTCTCAGTTGTTTTTCAGGATGTTGCGTGATGAAGACATACCGATTGACCTTGGCCAGTATTGAGGAGTGGTTAGTAGATCTGGAAGAAGAGTATGCTCATAGATTCAACACTGGACCTGATTTTAATGCACGCATGTGGGTCGAGAAGAATCTGTATGACTGCTTATATGAGAACTTCTTTGTTATCTTCCCATAGAATTTGTATGAGTGGCTAGTGACTTATGTGTTAAAGAGGAATTGGAGGTTTCACATGCTTGTTTGGATGCAGGAAGAATTTCAGGCCTTGTATGATGCAGATCTGATTTGGATGTGCTCTGTGGATGTTTGGTTCCATGGTGTTTTGAACAGCTATATCCTGGAGTACGTAGTTTCGGCTTACTCTTTCATAGAGGTTGTTGAGTTTCAGTTTTTGCATGAGCCCAGAGGATCGTATTTGTGTGGTACTCCACTAGTGATCAAGATCCTGATTATAACCCTAGATTTGGAAAAGAAGTCGATAGCTAACTAAACCCCACCACGCACGGGGGCAGGAGCAGGTTTGGTAAGGATGGCGGACCTAGTGAAAGAGAGACAGAGGGAAGAAAGGTGGCTTAAGTTCAATGAGGCACACGAGAGGGATCTAGAGAAGCAACGTGAAGTTATAGAATGGATGGCATTGTGGAGAGAGATGGCTCGTGAAGGATTTGGAGCTCACGTAGAAGACATGGAGCCAGAGCATCTGGATCTCCCCCATTTGGGAAAGCATGGTAGGGAACCCTCTTCAGCCTCAGATGAGAGCACATCGGTAGAGATAACATGGGCCATGGGTGTGCATCTAAATATACCTAGTGACCTAGCCCTTCCATGCTTAGTTTTCTAGTTTCTACGACAAGTCAGTAATCAACAAGCTAGTGTGAGCAAGTAGAGTTGCAGTAGATAGAGTTAATTTGCAGTCAAGTTCAGGAGTTAATCAATGAGCTTATTCATCTATGGTGCAATCATCATCTACTTTATTTGGAGGACCAGTTGGAGGTATATTTTCTAGTGCATCATCGATATAGAATGTAGGCACACAGAACCTTGGCATCACATCTGGAAGTAGTGCAACTTCACAGACTATGGGCATTTAGTTTATCACAACTATTGGAACAAAAGGTAGTGCATCTTCTAGCCCATTACCTATTAGAGGGGGTGGATCAGGAGGATCAGGTGGCTTGGGCTGGAGGATCTGGTGGATCTGGAGGTGGTGGAAATATAGGAGGAAACACAGAGGTTCTGGATCTGGTGGGCAAGGGTCCACACCAACCTCAACAAATTTACATGGAGATGTCTCTCTATCTGCCAGAGTACATAGGTATTGAAGATGTAGCTGAGCATGTGCATATGTGTGAGATACTATGGCACACAAAGGGGATTACAGCTCCAGAGTGCAAGGCAAGTCAGTTTGCAACTATGTTTTAGGGACACGTGCACAGTTGGTATAGAAAGTTTGATCCTGATCAGACTTGTGTGGATTATACAGCACTGCGAGATGCTTTCTTAAAGGAATTTTATATCCCTGAGTTTGAGTAGAAAAGCATAAGTGCACTTAAATACATTAAGCAGGGCACTACTGAAAGTGTTTGGGAATATGATGCATGGTTCAAGACTCTCTGTCTAAGTTATCTTATGACATACACATGAGCCAACATGCACAATGGTTCTTTGGAGGACTGATCACACCTTTTAGAAGGGCACTTTCACATAAGACTTACATAGATCTGTGTAAAGAACTTGAATTATCTATGCAAGCTGAGGCAGTAAGAAGTGTGGACACAGGAGTGAGCCCATTCTTGGAAGCTCAAATTGCAGCAATGGTGAAATAGTTGGAGAAATTATCTGCTAATTCAGTGCATGAGATGCACAACAGAATTTGGTGTACAGATTGTGAAGTAGAGGGGCATACTAAGGATAGTTTCCCTCAGAAATCGGTGCGCTCCTTGTTACTGGATTGTGAGATATGTCACTTGGACCATAGTTCAATCTGGTGCCCATTATTGCAGTGTGTGATAAGAAAGAATGTGTCTAGTTACTGTAAGATTTGTAGGTCCTCGACTCATGATACTGAAGATTACAGGTTGATCGATTAGATCCATGATGCCATTGATATTGGCGTATGACAGACTGGTGTTGCAAATAATTCCAAGGAAAAGGGTGAACATCGTGACTATGATCATAGTGAGGGGCGTTCTGATGGTGGTCGTGGTAGAGGTCGAGGTTACAGAGGTGGATTCAGAGGTTGAGGTCGCGGGGGAGGAAGGAGTGATTTCCCTCATGGAACTTGCTATACATGTGGATCTCCTGACCACTACAGGCATGAATGTCCATAGAATATTGTGTGTTCTTTTTGTGGAAAGAATCATAGTTATGAAGAGTGCCCTGAATTATATGAGAACTTAAGAAAGAAACACAAATAGGAAAATAAATGCATAAGAATGATTAGAGTATAGCAAACCGTGGAAGACCAATGGATTCAAAAGTTAGTGCCATATTTTGAGTTGGTGTCTGTGAATATTACTACACACACTGAGGTAGTGCGCACCAGGGAGAATCTACAGTAGAAACCTACCATTACTAAGGAGGAAGTCCTACATGCCAAGTATCCAGACCCTATGCATCAAAAGGAGGTTTATCAAGAAACTATGGAAGTAATTTGGAATTTACAGGGTGAGATACAATGTTTGAAGGAACAGTCGCGGAAGTTGGAACAAAAGAAAGCAGCTGATCTCCATCAGACAGATGTTGATGATTTGAAAGAGGTTTGCAAGATGTTGTGCCAAGAGAACATTATTCCTTTGTTGGGGAGCTGGTTGAAGGGAAACACTCCGCACTGGGACTGAACATGAGAGACAAATTTTGCATGCTAATCTTCCTTTGGATAGTTTGGATTATGACAAGGAGATTACTCTAAATGTTGTTGTTGATGGTTGGCTTTTGAGTAACATCTTGATTGACACATGTGCAGAAGTGAATGTGCTCACTTTGGATGCATGGGTTCAGATGGGAAGACCTCCATTACAACCATCTTCTAATGTGTTGTTCATGGAAAACTGAACTAAGGAAACACCCATTGGAGTTTTAAAAGATGCATCCATTACTATACAGGGGGCCAAGTTCACTGGGGACTTTGAGGTCTTAGCGCTTGCAGAAAGCAGACAATTTTCCCACATTACTTGGGCACCCTTGGTGCTATGAAAACAACAATGACTTGCATTTCAACAAGGGGTATATCAGCTTTGAGAACAAGGAAGAGCATGTCATCATACCTCTGACAGATGGGAAATCTACACCTTATGTAGAGCCCTTAAGTGAAGAAGACTTGAACAAAATTTATGTGTGCACCATCCGAGATCCAGAAGTTCTTGAGCCATCAAAGGAAGGAGTTATCCAGTGGGATGATGCAAAGTCCATGAGTGATACTACAAGTGTTGCATGTGACAATTGGGGCACAGACACTTATGAAATGGTTTGGTGCATAAAGTATGAAGTGCAGCTGCATGCGTGTCAGTAAGCCATGCAGTATCAGGCGTTTGGGAAGCAACTAGGTACCAAAGTACACAGGTGAAGAGAATCCAGAAGTATTCCTGCTTGCTATGGAAGTTCAATGGGAATGTCAGGTGGAAAGAAGGAACATGTTAGTATATACTTTGCATGGGATGACAACGCGCTGGTGGATTGTTCACAGGGATAATCTTTTGGAATGGAGAGAAGTAAGGATTGCTTTATCTACTCGGTTTCTAAAAAGTAATGTGCCCACTCAGATCTACACATTCCATGGTAATGATCCTATTCAACACCATGTTCAGTAGTGTGAGAGACTCTAGACAAGGGGGTAGGAAGTTTTACCACCTTCGTTGTGGGTGCACAAGTTTTATTTCACCTTGCGAGGCTACATGTGCACATGGTATGTCTATGCAGAGTTGAATAGAGTGACAAGAAATTGGAAAGAACTTGTTGAAGGTATGACTCAGACCTTTGATTAATTTTCTTCTAAACCCCCAATAAATGAGGTGTTACAGGTTATGAAGTGCTTAACTATGGGAGATAGTGCAAAGGATGAAGAGTTACTTCAGGAGTTGTTAGGTGAGTCAGACCTAGTGACGCATTTTGAAGAGGAAGAAATAGATGCTGAGAAGCTTGGGCACACCTTCCTAGAAAGAGAAAAGGGTAAGATGATTTACATGGTTGATGATGAAGAGGTAGAGAACCTAGACATTGAGCACACAGAGGGTACGCGTGAAGTCTTGGATAGTGCAGATGAGAAGGTGTGCACCTACCATGAGCCTATGAAGACTAAGAAAGTGAACATTGACATGGATGTTGAACCTAAGGAGGATATTATAGGAGATTACTGGTATGACTCTGAGGTTGCTAAGATCATTGAGTTGTTGCGTGAATTTTAGGATTTTTTCCGTAGAGGCTATCATGAATTGAAAGGTGTACATGAATCATTGGGAGAAATGAAGATAAATCTAAAAGAAGGTGCACGCATAGTCTGGAAGAGGCCTTATAGGATGAATATGAACTTGCACATCAAGGTAAAGGAAGAAATTGACAAAATGTTAATTTCTAGAATTATTGTGCCAATTGAGGAGTCAGAGTGGGTAAGCCCTATGGTGATCAACATCAAGAAAGATGGCAGAATCAGGATTTGTGTGGATTACAGGGAGTTAAATGTTACATGTGTGATTGATCCCTTTCCCACACTCTTTACTAAGGAAATCGTGGAAGGAATTTTAGGGCGCAAAATCTACTCCTTCACTTTTTCTCTTGGAATGGCGCGGGGATGACACGTGGCTTCATCCACCGACCTACTTCATTTATTTGTTTCTCGGCTAAGTTATTTGCTCGGTGAGGTCCATTCCTTGATTGGGGACACATGGCGGTTTGGCGTTTGTTTGAGAATCCTCTTTCTGATTCACCCTTGAGTTAGCACCATTTGGACACTTGGCACTCTCCATCGGCCTCCCACTATGCATTGACTATTCAACTGAATCTGTTCCCTTCGAAGAGACTGGACGCATGGCGGATCTGTGCTCCCTGAAATTCCCGATCAATATTTTCCCATTGAAGGAGCATCAGGTTGACACTTAGAAGCATCTGTGGGTCCTTGGGCTTTTCAACTATCTTTACCTTAATTTTTCATACCCTGGGCTACATGGAGAACTAACTTTTTGAGCCTCTGTGTTTGGATTCAACTCTAGAAATGCGCCGCTCCGACACGTGGCTCTCTCTGCTAGTACTTCTATACTTAACCCTTTTTGAGGCGCGCCTTGTTTGCCTTTTGACCTCTGTTGACCATTTGCTACATGGATGGATGATGCAAGTTTGAGAACCTACCCTTTGGCTCCCATCTTGGATTTACGCCGAGCCGAAACTTGGCACCTTCCTGTCTAGCCGAAGACTTTTCAACGGACGCACAAATTTTGGGGTCCTGGACACATGGAACTGTGCCACTCATTTGAGATTCCTTTCTTGGACTCACCCTTGGAGAAGTGTTATTCCAACACATGGCTCTTTCTACAACATCCTCCATACTTAGCCAATTTTTGGACTCATTCCGAATTGTTTTGAGCCCGAGGACTCCGGATCTTTATTGTTTATGACTTTAACTGCTCTTGGCTTCTTTAATAGCGTTCCTCCACATCTGACCTTGATGTTCTATATCTGATCCTACCTGAAACCTGTAGAATGGATTTAAGTCCTGGGTTTGCTCGACGGAGCCATCTTTTTGATTTCTCCCACATAGGGTTGTTTGTTCTTCGCAGACCCCACCACTTCCATTATAGAGTCCCTCTGCAATCTGTTTGTAGGTTTTGAACATGATTTCTCAGGTTCCTTTAGTGTGGGGTCATTTTGATCCAATATTTTCCCCTGGGGGAAAAATATGGATAACAGACTATATCAGAGTTAGATATGGCCAGATAAAGGAAAGGCAGAAGAGCAACCTGTAAAAAAATAACATACAGAGATGATTGTAAAAGAAGATCTAAGTGCTATTGTTGATGGTCTGAACTTGCAAGAGATTAGTACGATAAATACCCAGATAATATGATAAAAGTTAAATAAATAAACATGATGATAAAGATAAACCTCATGACGGATGATTGTGAGTGATGTAAGCACGCTGAAAATATTTCCAGAAGATTTGTAAGCATTTCAAGAATGTTCAAGCGCGGGGAAGGATACTTAGTTCACAAGGAAGCAAAAATTTGCATGCATTTGATGATGAATAGAAAGAAAGCAACTAGTTTTATAGGGTTGATGATGACCAGGCTAGGTCACTGCTGATTGCGGGGAAAGTTTCTCCAACGGGTTTTTTTTGTGCTTTTAATGGGATTTAGAGCTTCTTAAAGAATACAAGGATGCTTTAAAGTCCTTAGGTAGGAAAGGGATGAGATAAGGGTAGTTAGGGCATAAAAATAGATAAAAGCTAGAAAAGCAAAGGGGATGTGTGTGTAGGATAAAATAAATAGACATAGAATGTTGGTTAGGGTAATGAATAAGGATTAATTAATTAATAGGAATAAAGATCAATGTGGATGTGATAATTGGGCATGTAAGATATTAAATGATTAATTAATTAACGCTAGTTAATTAAATAATGAGGATTGGGATGGCATTTAATTAAAGGAGAAGGATGATTAAATAAATATGTGCATGCAGGTGATGAGGATATAGATACCGAATTTAGGTGTCTACACTACTAGCTCTATATTTCAACTGACCCTGACAAATTTGTATTTCAACCGACCTTTCCTTCTCTGCCTCCTTCAAGGTGTAACCAGTCAAACCCCGATCTCTTCCTTGAGCCCTTCATCTTGCCATGTGGCACTTGTTACATCCTCCCGTTTCCCTTTGACTAATTTTAAACTTATTTTTCCCTCCCTTTTCAATTTTTCATGCCCACTCTCCTTTTAATATATGCATTGTGTTTTAAAACTTAGGTTATTTTTTTAATTATAACCTATGTATTTTAAATATTATCTTATATTAAAAATAAACTTAGATTATAATCTAAAGCATAACTTGTTAAATCTAAGTTAGGTCATAATTATTAAAGGAAGGAAACTATTTATTTTACATAGGTAATTTTTTAATAACAGGGTTTTTTTAACTAAGCCCCCTTTTAATTTTTCGATAAATTAAATTAATTTGGAAAATTATTTTAAAAACTAGTGTTATTGGGTGTTTCTAACTGTGTGGTTGTGAAGGGGTGTATTTTTTTCTTTCTAGATGCTTTTCTTACGTTTCAGAAGGCTCCTCGCTCCATTTGGAGTCATTTTTTCTTGTAATGAAACTCTTGCTATTTCTTGCAGGCTAGGGAGTGTGTCCACCAAAACCTTGCGGCAAGGGAGTTCCTTGTACCGTGAAATTGTATTTATCACATAGGACTTAGTTTTATCCCTTATTCTTGTTTTCTCCTTGTTTCGTACTTGTTACGATGTCGATTTGCTGCGATCACTCAAAACTTATTATGGTCTCCACACTTACACATTTTTACGTCAATTAAAATTGAATGGCCAACTATTTCATGATGCACAATCACATCTGATTATAATCAACACACTAAACTATAAAGTGCCATAAACAAGGGGTAAACATATAGTTTTGGGGTGTGTGTTGTCTTTCTTTCTGCATTCTCTCTCTTCACGATGAATGTTAGTTCAATTCCTTTTCTCACACCTTTTAAATTATTTGAATGGAGATTGAAGATGATTATGACATTATGGGGTAAAGGGTTGTTCCATATCACTATGGGAGTGGAGAAAGAACCAACAACTGAACCCAAAAAATCTAGGTAGTTTAACCGATGTGACAAAGCCTTAGGTATTCTTTGTATGTCCTTCCCTCCCAACTTTCTCTTCCACATTGAGTCTTCCACAACACCTGATATAGCCTTGAAAAATATTAACGATATGTTTGGAAAACAAGATGACATGAGAGCACATGAGTTGGAGAATGAACTGCTAGGATTAACTCCTAGTAACTTTGATAACCTACAGGCCTTCTTCTCAAAGTTTTTCCACACTAGATTATTGTTGAAAGAATGTGGAGTTGAGAAAAAGGATGCCCAATTGATCTTGTTAATTATTTCTAAGCTTGGCCCCAAATAATCCATATTCATTTCTACTTTCCATGCCATAAAATAAGCTATAGGGACTGCTTGGAAGATGCCCTCATTTGACAAATTTTCATCCCAACTCATTTAAGAACATGATATTTGATTCAAATGGGAGCACTAAAATCCAAGTCACATGCCTTAGTTGCAAGTATTGGTAAGGGAAAGGAAAATAAAAAATAAAAGAAGAAAGAGAAAAAGGACCAACCTAAGAAGGAAACCAAGACCAACCAAACCCAACATGAACGCTTCTACTTTTAAGCCTAAAGTGAAGAAGGAAAAGTGTAATTGTTCATATTGGAAGAAGACTGGACACAAGGAGCATCAACACATGAGAAAATAAATAAATTACCTAATCCATTTAATTGAGAATAATAATATAGGTGTTCTTGATTCTATCAAGAAAAATGATCTAAAGCCCGAGTCTTCCAAAATAAAGGAGTCCAAATCTTATAAGAAGAAAGGAAAATCCCTTGTAGCTATAGTTGCTCCTTCATCAATGTAGATCATTGATTCCGGTGCCTCACACCACATGGGTTCTTCCCATGTTGATTTCACCAACATTGAACCATGTGGCATGTCCCAAATAACCTTGGGTGATGACACTTCAGTGTCGTTTTGGTAGTGGATCGGTAGAAGTAGATGGTGGAACATTTAACAATGTTTTGAGTGTTCCCAATCTCTCTACCAATCTCCTATCAGTTTACCAAATCACTCATCTTGGTGAAGGAATGCAAGTGGAATTTAATCCTAACTCGGTGATTATTTGTGAGCTTCACAATGAGTCTACAGTGGCTGAGGGAAAGGTAGATCATTGGTCATGATTTTAAACCTTCTTCCACTTTACTTATGATTCTATGCCCACTTCCTTGCTCACTCATGTAAATGAGGTTAGAAAGATATAACATGAGCATTTTTTTCATCTAAACTATTTTTTCCTTGAATAGTTGAGCCAAAATGAAATGGTCAATGGGTTACCCAACGTCAAATTTTCTACAGGTATTTGTGAGGTTTGTACCCTTGGGGTTGAAGAAAATTTTGGCAAAGGAAAAGCCTAGAGGGATTCTCATCACTTGGATCTTGTTCATAGTGAAATTTATATCCCATTACCACCTCATTTGTTTACTAGATCTCTTTACATTCTTATCTTCATTGATTATTTTTTGCATTACCCTTGGGTGTATTTTATCATCAGAAATATGAAGTTTTCTATCACTTTCTAGACTTCAAGGATCTTGATGAGAAACAAGATGAAATATATATAAGGGTTCTTCGAACTAAAAATGGAGGTGAATATGTGAGCAATAGGTTTGATGATTTTTGTACCTCTAAAGGGATTACTTTGCAACATATAATTTCTTACAACCCTTCACAAAATGGAGTTGTGGAAAGAAATAACCAAATGCTTAAGGAGATGGCCACTTGTATGGTTCACTCTAAATCCCTTCCTCTACAGTATTGGGATGAAGCCTTGAAATGCACTTGCTACATTTAAAATCATGTTCCACATAAGATAGTAAGAGGGATGACACCCTTTGAGGCCTAGTTTGGACACAAACATGATGTCGAGTACTTTCACATCTTCATATCAACTATTATGGCTTAGATTCCCAAAAAGAGATGTAAATCCTTAGAACCATAGTATTCCATACCTTGTATATTTGTAGGGTATCCTGATGGCATGAAGGGATATAAGATTGTTGAACCCTACTACTCATTAGATTTATATTGAGAGAAGTGTGAAGTTTGATGAGTCATCTTTGACTTCCACTTCTCCACCCACTGAGGTCCTTGTGCCCCTCTTTGATTCTAACTCTTCTGATGATGATTTTTTAAAGCCTACTCCTCCTCATCCTCCTCATTATCCTCTTGCCCATCATGTTTCAAAATATTTTGATTCTGATAGTAGTGATGATGAGGAATTTTTCCCTTCTCACTCAAGTGAAGAATCTATAGATTTTGAGCCTGAATCTCCTCCTAGTCCTCATTGGGCTAGGAAGACCTTGCAGAGTGCTAGAGATTGGATAGGGGATCCTTCGGATGAGATAAAAACTCATTGAAAGTTCATTGGACCCCACACCTTCTTCACCTTGATTCCGACCCTCAACATTTTTGGGAGGCTTCTGGGATTCTTGAGTGGGATTCTACCATGGATGAGGAGTATTCCTCACTCATGAAGAATGATACTTGGGATCTCACCCCTCTTCTCAAAGGAAGAAAAATAATTCAATGTAAATGGGTATACCAAAAAATGTATGGTGCCAATGGGAACATCGAGAAGTATAAATCAAGACTTGTAGCTAAGGGTTTCTCCCAGGTAGTTGGGGTTGATTATTCAGAAACCTTTACTCCTGTTGTGAAGATGAATTCCATTCAACCGAATCTCTCCATCATTACCGCAAATAGATGGGAAGTCCATTAGATGAATGTTAAGAGTGCCTTCCTTCATGGGGACCTAGAGGAAGATATCTATATGGAATAACCTTTGGGTTATGTCCATGATTCCTCCCTCATTAGTAAGTTAAAGAAATCTCTCTATGGCCTTAAACAAGCCCCTTAGGCTTGGTATGCCAAGATGGACTCCTTTCTTCTTGCATCAGGGTTCACTAGGTGTGACTCTGAACCTAATGTTTATATTCTATGGTAAGATGAATCCATGTTTATCCTCATTTTGTATGTTGATGAGTTTTTGATTACGGGTAACTCTTCCTTGATCATTGATTATGTGAAGATTGTCTTGGCCAACAAGTTCTCCATGACTGACTTAGGTTTTCTTCACTACTTTCTTGGGATACAAATTACCCAATCTTGACTCAAGAATTATGATTTCTCAACCTAAGTATGCCCTTGATTTCTATCCACTTGTTTTGGATTTCACATGTCTAATTGTAAGCTATTTATCCTACTCCTTTTATTTCCAAGTTTAACTTAGTTTCTGATTTCTCCACTCCCTTAGTCGATGGTACCCTTTATCACCAGTTGGCGGGGGATCTTGATCTATCTGATTCACACTTAGTCATATATTTTTTATGTTGTTGGGATCATGTCTAGATTTATGCAGGAGCCTCATGAGCTGCATTTGAGAGTAACAAATTGGATCCTTCACTATGTTTGTGGCACTCATACCAATGGAATTCACTACTTAGGAGGGACATAGATTGATCTAGTTAGAGTTACATATTCTGATTGGTCTGATTATCTTGATATCAAAAGTCTACCTCAAGGTTTTTTCTCTTGGTTTGGGTCTATCAGTTGGTAAGAAGAAGTAGAATGTGATTGTGATATATTCTAAGAGGAAGAATACATGGGAGAAGTCAACGCTACCACAGAAGTTGTTTGGTTGTAGGGGATTCTGACAGAGTTTTGTATTCACTTTTAATGGCCTACTATCATTTACTGTGACAATGTGAGCACTATCTCCATTTCTCAAAATATGATTCAACATCAGTAAACAAGGAATATTGATATCCACATGAAATTCATATGGGAGTTGATCCATAGAGACATCATCAACTTGCAGTATTGTCAGACTTATGATTAGGTTATATACATCTTTACCAATCCCTTCATTGAAGCCAAGTTCCTTTACTTGTACTCTCTTCTAAGGGTGAGGTCTTCTGCAATCTCCCGTCTTCTTCAAGATTTATAATCCTCTTATAATCTTCTTCTTTCCTAGAAAGATTGTAGTTTTTACATGGATACCTCATCAAGAATTTAGTTGTCGGGACCCATATGAAGCATCTTTCTTAGTTGTCTAGAGGAGTCCTCTTTCTTTTTATGGCTTGCAATACCTCTACCTAAGATTTGATGAAGGGGGGTGTTGGTGTGAAGTATTATGTTTTCCTTATTATCTATGGGGCATTATCCACATCACACATGGTGAGTCATCTCACTTAGGTGAGGTTATAGAAGTTATATGACATATTTTGTCATATAATCTGACATATGTGTTAGTACATCATATAAGAGTTACTTTTCATTTTTGGATTGTAACTCCTTTCTCCCTTGTGGAGGTATGATGAGTCCTACATTGGGAGTTACACAACACTCCTATTTGTACTCTTTTATTTTGAACTATGAGAATGTTAGACCTGTTTTTTATGCATGAATCTTGTATGGTTAATTATTTGTGATTACTTGGAGCATGTTTTTTATTCCATTGGAGTGCAATGTTTTTGATGTGATGGGTTATGTTTTATGCTCACATTCTAATCTCACAAAATTCTCCAATCAACAAAATTAAAAGAAAATCACATGCAACATCAATTCAGAAATGGATAAAAAAATATTATGTGGAGATATTTCACCACTTGGACTATTTTTGGGATGAAATTATGAGGATTTTCAATTGGAGGCACTATTCTTGATAAATTTATAATCCACAACTGTATACTTTCAAAAAATATAATAGTTTTGTGATACACCACTAAATATGATACCGAGGGGCGAATCTCCCTAAAAGGGCCAATCAATGCTAAGGGTAGAAGGAAAAATCTCGTAGCTTTTTAAAAATAACATGATATGAAATCGCAAGTGATGCAAGACAAAAACAATAAAGAGTATTAAACCTAGTGGAGAAAAAACAAATACCTATTTATTTTTCACAAAAATTATTTTTATAATTTGAAAATAATTTAATAATCCATTTTTAACTCACAAATTAAAATTGACGTGGATAAAACTTAAAGATACATAATAACCATAAATTTTTTTAATAAAAATTTATGGCTAATATGTTATAAATGAAGGAAATTAGGTTATGTTTTTAATTGAACCAATATTTATTTAAAAGAATATTTAATTAAAAACAATCTATAACATCACACCAAATTAATGATCTATAAGATCATACCAATAATGTTAGTCTCCCTAATGCATTAAGTCCTAAGAAATATATCATAGCTCAAAACATTTGAAATAAGGCCATTGAGTGGAAGAATACTTGTAGTACCAAACTAAAAAGGGAACAAGAGAAGAAAATATTATGTATCTAAAAAAATATTATCTCATAAGAAGAGTTGCAAATAACATTTTTACAAATAATATTATATAGGAACCAATTAATGGTAAAAAATGTATTGCCTCAAAATTTTATGTTGAAGTCATCAAAACATATGAAAAGTGTAAGTTCTCCCACACTTTTTAAATTTCATAAATATTGTTAGAGTAGAACATGGGAAGATATTTAATGTACCAATTTTCATATCTATATATAAACAAACAACTAAAATATATAAATAATGTCCTCTACTCACTGGATTTTTTGCGTGATATTAATTTTATTAGAAATAAGCAACATTAACATCGAAATTGGAACTCTTAACAAGGATTTATGTTTTCACAAGCTCATTATTGGATATATTGTAAACCACATGAATTATATGCGTTTTCTTTCATATCTCCACATGTACTTACTTACACATACAAATATTCTTCAATAATCTTTCATTAATATTTGTGATTAAAGTTTCAATAAACTTCATCCCATATTCAATATTGTGTGAGAGGTGGAAAAACGTACTACTCTAAACACATCACGTGTATCAAAGAGAAGATACTTTTTTTATGTGGAAATGTACCGATGTTATTCTTAAATCATTTCATAAGAGTATGCCTTTTTATAATTAAAACCTTATATAATGTATGTTTATAGGGACAAAGAACTTTGTCCCCTACTTATTCACTAGTAATTACACATGAGTGGTGTAATGGAGACACCGATAAAGATGCATTGAATAAAATAAAATTGAAGGAGTGAAACAATGCAAGAGGAAGAGGGGTGATGCAAAATGTATTTGAGGGAATACCATGCAGAGGGAAAATAATAGGGGGAACATGTGTAGAACTCTTCTTTTTTTCGATAAGACACATATGAACCATGTGCCATATTTTCAATCATTTGAAGGATAAGGGTGTAGGGTATATATCTTTGAGGTGATGCAATTCAGAGATATCTCAGAAAGAAAGCCCTTGTTGATCAGTACTTACAATGTCAATAGTTACTTTTCGCATGTTAGACCTTATGTTTTGTGGATATTTAGAGAATACAAAAATTTTAGAGGGATTCACTTGTGCATGCCACAGGTGAAATCCCTCTTGCATATGTTGAGGGGAATTGAAATACCAAGTAGATCTAATGTATTAGTATAATTTGATAACCAAAAAACATAACAAGTTAGGTGGTTTTGTGTTGTGTTCATAGATCATTATCTATGATTGCATAAGAAATAACATATATTATCCATAAGGGTTTTTCATGTGGATTTGTATTTGACATGACCTCTTGAACATTCCAGGTTCATCACTAATTAAATTTTAAGCATTGTCATGTGTATAAGCTTATGCCTGTTATCTTAAAATTTTGGCATTATGGGACTTCACACTATGAGGGAGTGGTCAAAGAATATGAGAGATGACCAAGTATATGGGTATCCTCATAAATATTGTAAGTATTTTTTCAAAAGTAAATGCAATAATTTTTCATTCATTAAAAACTATTTTATAATATTATATCCATATTTTCTTTATCTTGTAATGTTTTAATAATCATCATGATTTCATTGACTTTTCCATTACTAGCAATGTTATCGTCAAGGTTTGAACACGTGACCTAGAATTTCTCTTATTATTTTATTTTTTCTCAGTCAAATACATGGATTTCCCTGCTATAGTCAGGGTTTCTGTCTTCTATGTTTATCAACATAAAATTCCCTAATTGTCAATTCATTAAATTTAATTTTCTAATAGTATATATATTTAATGATATGAAGGGTATTTGATTTCAAAAGCATGGATCTTACAGTAAAAAAGTATCATCTTTATACTCTAATAAGATTCTATAATAGATCTGACGAATAAACCAATTTGAATATGATTATTCTAATATTGTGAATTGTATAATTTTTTCATGAGGGTTGTGTCTATTCATGAGACTTGTTATATTTCAAATATGATATTAGACAATGATATATTTAATGAAACAAGATTTGAGAATTTTCATCTTACACTATATTTCTAATATAGTCTCTCACTCCTGGAATGAGGTGTACACAATACGATTGGAGTCGAATGAGATCCAATAGACAAAGATAAGGGAGATGGTTAGCCTAATTGAAACCTCACAACTTCTAAAACCCCTCTACCATATATCAAAGCCTACACACATACATAACCTTGAAGATAATACATTAAAATGTAAACATATGAATATGAGATTAAGTCATAAACACATCAAATTAGAAGAAGTATACTGATAATAAAAATGGGGCTTGTTGTGGATGGGGAACGAGTTGCTACAAAAGAGAGGAAGGTTACTTTAGAAGAGGATGGGATGAATAAAAGAGAGATAGGATTTAGAAGAATATTTAAGAAGTTTGCAGTCATTAATGGTTTCCCTAAAAATTTGGAGATTTAAAATTGAATGGAAGATGATAAAAGGAACCATATCAAGAGGGTATTTGGTATAGATGAAAGTATGATAAAGGTTATTTTTGTGAAAACTTCCAAGTACGAGCTTTGCACAACAAATAATCGATACACATGTTATTATATAGCCAAAATAATAGTAAAACTACTTCCTATAAAATAAGAAGGAATACTAATAAATAACATGTGTATATTTTTTATGTTATAACAATATATACGACTAAATTTTTTACAAACTACCAACAATGAACTATATTTACCCTACGATAATTATGTTAACAATGTGAGCAGTATAGTATTTTCCTAACATCCCTCCTTAGTGCAAACACGAGAGAAAAACAATAACAATTCTTCTGCAACTTACCTCCCGTGCTTACTCATGATCTGGATGGTTTTTTAGGATATCCAACAACCTTCAAGGATGGTTTTATTGGACAACCACCAACCAACAAGGATGGTTTTTCAGGACAGCCAACCACCTCAACAAGGATGGTTTTTCAAGTGGCTTACCAACAACCACAACAAAGGATGGTTTTACACGACAACCAACAAACCTAATATCATGATGATGTTTTTTCTTGTGCTTTCATCTGTCCACTATGTTTTTACATTAGGGGAGCACATAGGAATTACTGCTCATTTTTTTATACAAATTTGAAAAAGGAGGCAGAAATGGAAATAGAACATTGAGATCATGTTCCTCCCCTCATTGTGAATTTTTTACTAATTCAACACAAAACAGGAACTCTGAAATAATAGTAGAAAGCAAAATACACACCAGAAAATGCAACCACAGCTCCGTGTGGCCCCGTCATTGGTGACTAACAAGAGGTCGTTGATCGACCTCCAGTCTCCTGTGCCTCCATCCTCCAATGTGTCGCTGCTTACTCACTAGATTGGAACCTAGGGCTCAAATTTGCACCATCTTTTGTCAATGTGTCTTCCCCACAAATCTTTGCTTCAAGGTTCTGAAATTCCAAAGCGAGGGTCTGGGAGCGGAAGCCCCCAACGGGGTCAAGGGGAAACACCCCTTGAAGGATCCTAGGGCAGCGCCATGGGTGTGCTCTCTGTCACGGTACAGGGTGGGGTCGAGGGGCAAAGCCCTCGAAGCTAGACACATTTTCCTTCTTTGCAGTCATCAAAAATATCAGCAGAAATGTGATATTTCACATTTTAATCTCCCAAAATTTGGACGTCAAGTAACACCGAAAATGCATCCGTGAGGCAATTTTTTTTATTTTCATAATGTTCGACTCCACAAGAAGACTATACTATTGACAAATCAGAATGACTTTTTGACAACACTAAATGACAATAACTTGAAAATAATTAATTGACGCAATTATTGATTGACAATGACATTAATACGAACTATAAACGATTAAAAAACTATTTTTGACATCAAAAATGACCACTTTGACTATAATGGACTTTTATGACATAAAATGACAATAATAACTTGACAAATGATGACTACTCACAAGATGAAGGCAATTCACACAAATACATTGACCATTAGACAATGACAAAGATGATGATTACTTTTGAGAGTAAAATTTGACATAGACAATTAATCTCACAAGACTTGTATTTAATTGTCTAATGACTTAATGAAGAACTATTTTGATCTCTAATATATATGACCGAAATGACACACTTACTAAACTATAATAAATTAAATGGCTATTGTGACCGATGCCACTATGCAAGTTACATATTTCACATGGGCCAGTGATAAACAATAAGATCTAGACTAGAAACGTCCAAATATACTTTAAGCCTATATTGTCTCAACGCCACTCTATAGTGTTTAATTCTGAGCTGCACGGGTTTAAAGCATGCATAGGACGACTACTAGATGTCACCATTCGCCACAAACATAGCAGCAAATCAAAGACTGCAAGATGAAGACGTTAATCAAACTTTCTCCCACAATAGAGAATAGAATTTTGAGAAGATATTCCTTTGAAATTCAATGAACACAACTAGACAACAATTTTTGAGGAAGACAACGTAGATAGAAGATGTAGATATAGAATACATGACCAAATGGCCAATAGAAGATTCGGATAACCAAATCATGCAGACACTAACATTGAATGTCACAAAACCTGACTAGTTGATCAAAAATTCAAACAAAAATGTGTTGATTCCACATCAAATCCTCATGACACATATATGTTGAAGTTGATATTTTTGTCAAGACGTATTCTTCAATGCACCTTGGAATTCTGTTTAACATGCAAACTTATTGATACATATGTAGTGAATTTTCCAAGTCTACATGCATATGCAATCACCCCACTGATTTGTATGACAAGAAATGGTTATGCTCGTCATTTCACTAGGCCATACGTAGGTGTTAGAATTTGGTATGTGGAAAAAAACAATGCATGTCATGTGGGTGGAGATTAATACAAGGCTGGAAACATTTTTGTCATCTATATCAAATCAAAACTAGTTGCTATTTCTATCATATCCGAGGGGTTAATTATATTAATCATTCAAGTAAGATTTAATATTAATTAAATAACATTGCAAATATTACACAAAACATTATAAAAAATTCAATGAAATAAAATAACACCAAAAAATGATCTAGGTGGGGAAAACCATAAAGGTAAAAAACCCCACAAGAGCACTTTCCATTACTTAAGAATTTTACAAACACAACTTTCCCCAGCACCTCCACTTCCTTCTCAAGTCCCACAATTATTCACTTCACAACGATATTCAAAGAATATAATTTTTTTCTCAATCACACCTTATGGGAGAGATCACTGTATAAAATAGGGTGGGTGATTTGGTTGCACACGGGTGCACCATTTCATTTTAAATAAATTAAATCATAAGATATAATTTAACACATCCACATTAGGTGTAAAGGGGACCGACAATATAAAGTTTATAATTAAACTTTAAACAAAGGGTGTAAATTGGTGGCCCACCTAAATGGTGGGCCACTTAATATTAACACCCCAAAATTTTTGAATATGTAAAAATCTCGACATGAATCTTCATGCTAAAGCACAGTCCAAAAAAATGCAGTAAAACTTTATGTATGTGATAGGAGCATGAAAAAAATAAATGAATGGAACTAGAATGGAATAGATGGATTTGGTGAATTTAAGACTTGGGAATCATATAAAGATTGAAAAAAAATTAGATACTATCATCTCAACACTCCTAGCTCTAATACCAAATGCTAGGTATGAGATTTGCACAATAAATAATCTTATATTAAACATAAAATGGAATCCATACACATACTATTATATAGCCAAAATAATAGTAAAACTACTCATATAAAATAGGAATGAATACTAATAAATAACATGCATACCACCCCCTTGGGCATCGCAAAGTCAATTTTGATGGAGCCTCCAAAGGAAATCCAAGTCTTTCAAGGGTGAAGTGTATTCTTTGTAATGAGTAAGGTATGTTGATAAGTGTTGGCGCATTCTATTTGCAAAATGGGATTTGTAATATAACAAAAGCTCATGAACTCCTCTTCGGGTAAAAATGGCAGTTGAATGTGGGAGCTCCCAATTTTTCATTGAAGGTGATTCCCAAATAATAATCTAGGCTGTGAAGAATGGTAAAGCTTTACATTAGGCCTTAGATGACTATATTACAAATATCCTCTTTTGGTTGGATAAGTTGGACTCATGGAACATTGGTCATGTATTAAGGGAGGAAAACTTAATAGCTAACCTATTGGAAAATGAAGGGGTGACATAAGTAGAGGAGATCATCATTTTGAGTGATGTGGATAGATGGCCAAGCATGATGAAAATCATTGTAAGGGACTCCATCTCCATTAATTCCCAGGCGTGCTTGGCGGGGCTCATGTGACTCTAGTATTTAAGGAAAGGGTGCTAGGTTCATTTCATATCATTATTGCCCCATATTCTTGGCAAAATTGTGAGTGACATGTCAGTGGTTAGCTACTTTCTCATGGCCATTCGTCCATTCCCCTATCTCATTTTGAAAGGTGAATTCCAAGAAATGGCATTTTATGGATCTGTCTCTCAAGCCCGTCTAAAGAAACTATTTTGCATAGAATATGACTCAGCTACTAACATAGTGGAGTGCATTTTAGGGGAGAAATATCTCCAAGGAAGTGGTTGGGCTAGGGTAAATGTAAAAGTAGCTTCTACTTTTGTCTCTAACCTGTTACTAATTGGTAAAAACAAAGAGGCCACTATTATGATTACCCACCACATAATCTAGCCAAATCATGCCATAGGGTTATAAGAAGAGGTTGCTAAGTTTAGTTTGACCACAACCTTCCTTTAGACGTCTTTAATAGGGGATCCCAAATTAGATGCGGGGCATGCATGGCGGAGTTGGAAAAGAGGAATGCAGTGCTCTTGGAGTTTTTGGTTTCAGTTCATAAATTTTGCAAGATAAAAAATTTGGGTCCTACCTCCATTCAGCCTCTGGACTTGGACTCACTGGTCACTCAAATTGGTCTTGCTCCTTATTTATTCTCCCAAATCTTGTCCAAGGGAAAATATTCTTATGATTTTCTTTTAAAGGCTGGGGAAGTGGGGCACCACTCCAACATTCATAAAATAAAAGCAGAGACCATGAATGCAGCCAAGGTCAGTGGTATGAAGCATGTGGAAGCAAAAGCTAATGTCAAGGTGGAGATTATCGATCTGTCTGATTAATGTCATAACATAGTTTATAGTTTTTTTTATATAGTTTGGAAATTTGTAATTTTGTTATCAAGTTGACAATAGTTAATGCAAAATGTATTGGTTGCCTTGTATTTTGATCGATCTTAGTATTGTATGGGTGGGGTCCGCTTAATGCCCTGGTTCATAGCTCGGGTAAAAAGTGATTTATTATTCAAAAAACATGTGTATATATTGTTTGTTATAATAATATATACGACTAACAATTTTACATATTACCAACAAGGAATTATATTTACAATGTGATAAATATATTAACAATGTGAGCACTAGAATATTTTCCCAATAAAAACAGACCCTATCCTGAAGGGTGGTGGAATTTTGGCGGGGGGGATAGAGAAGACAAAGGTTTTGGGTAGGGTGAATGAAGATAAATGGGTTGGGAATAGAGTGGTGTTTGGGGAGGAGCAGTTGTATCCAAATTATGGATACTATAAGAAAATAGAGATCCCTCGACATCTAATTAAGTTAGCTGTAAAAAATACGAGGAACAAGGGTGTTACGGGGAAGCTTCTCTCATGAGCTTGGAAAGGGACAATATTAGAGGAATGGATCAAGGAAAACTATGTGGGGATATATTTGATAAGAATTAGGTACATGTTTTGAAAGGGAAGTTCATGGTTAAGGTGGTTTTTGTGGAAGAAATGAATGTGATTTAAATAAATAGAGTATGGAGAATGAAGAATGGCAATTTGGTGATCCAACCATGGAAGGAAGTTTTCATGAATTTAGGCTCTAATTTTCCATCCAAGGAAATATGGGTAAGGTTATATGCCTTTGCATTGAAATATTAGAGTCTAGAGGTGTTATGAATGATTAACAACTCAATGGGTACATTATGTGAAATTGATCATGAATATTTTGTGCATGATGGTATCTGTGTTAAAATGACATATACATTGGAAGGACTTGGAATGGCTGAAGATTTGATAGGAGTGTGTAGATAATTAACCAAGGAGACCAATTTCAAGTTATTTCTCTCAAAATTTAAATCAATTGCTCACTTTCGATGATGTAATCCACTAACTTAGTAGTGGTTTCATGGATCTCATGGACACCACCCTCTATTATGAATATACTAATTGAAACCTTCATGTATTCATAATATTCTAACAACATCTCTCATTCATTCTTACGTCTTTTGGTTTGGCTATTTCAAGGAATTTGAAACTGAAAGGCTAAGTGATAGTTCTTGTTGTTTAATCCTTATTGGGAGTTCATGTTATAAGAGTACTAGCCATGATGTAAAAACAAATGTTTGACTCATTTCAAGGGCTTCTCACTAGAAGCACTTGTCATCTGCATGTCATATGCTAACTATGATCCTATTGGAGGATTTTGATGTTTACCATGATGATTAGTATGTAGAGGAGGATGCTTAGGATAAATATTAATAGGTAGAGGAGGGTTTCATGGATAAGAAGATCATGATGGAGTATGAGATGGAGGTGATTGTGGTGTTTGTAATGATCTTTCAATTCATTATTTTCGATGTTTTGATGCCAAAAATTGTTGGGTTGTATTGTCAATTAACATAAGGTCCATGTAGGATATGGTGAGAGTTGTATGTTGACACTAGTAGGAATAACCTATGAATATAGACCCTTTCTAGTTGGAAACTTCATCCCAATCCATGACCCGTAAGTCTTCTATAAAAAATTTTCCTTCACGAAGTCCTCATCATCTCCTCCTACTCTCTTTCTTGCTGAATTAAAATAATATCCCTTCTAGAGATTTTAAGAATATTTTACATCACTTTAGGATGTTTGAATTATGTAGAGATACATAACAATTCTAGATCAACCTTAGCACAAGGTTAATATCCCATACGTTAATTCAGACTTCCTAAATAGTACACTTCTAAGAAGCTCAAGAAACCCACTTTGGTAGGCATATGAAATTCCTCTTCGTTCAATCAAACCTAGGACCCCAGGAAATGAACCGTTATATTTCTATCCTCTTTCACTTTAATTGTGTACCTTCATACCAATTCTTATTCAACCATAAAATGGATTCTACAAAGCAAAAAGAATCCAACCAATCATACTCAATTTTGTCAAGTACACATGCTCTTAAGAACTTACTCAAGCAAGGCCAATTACTAGTAAATTCCATGGTTGAGGGACCTTATGGGGCATACACATGTGGTTCAAACCAAGAGTAATCCTATGGTACCATTTTTTATTTTCAGTGGAGATGGGTATCAATTTTAGGTATTAAATCCTTTTGTTAGCCCATGATTATCTCCTCGAATATTAGGAATTTTGAATTTTGAATTTGGAAAATTTTGTACTACCGTACGGTAGCGCGTTCACCAAAATTTTACGGGCCCTAAAAAAATTTGAATATAATTTCACCTTCGTGTTTCCTCTAAGGGCCAACCAATGTTAGTATATTTACCTTCATGTATAACATACTAATATATATAGGATTGATTATAAATAATATAGTAATACTATTTACTTTCAAAAATGCGTATGAAAAAGCAAGTGAAAAAGCTGAAAGATATAAGGAAAAAGTGAAAGACTCAAAAGAGGTAAGAAAAAAGTGAACTGTTTGTAGACTGTCAATTTTTTGTGTTAAAACTGTTATTTTACATTACAATATTAATCAAAATCTGCAATGTAACGACAAGGTGACTGCGTAATGTTGAAGTGACAATAACAATATGTTACCGGACAGTAATAGTTATATGTGTTACCGTACTGGTAACATTATTTTGTGTTACCGGTCGGTAACAGTTTTGTTTTACCATTTCCGGTAACATCATTTTGTGTTGTCGTCTAACAATGTTAGTTTATTATTCACGTATGGTAGCATTAAGTTGTGTTGTCATTCCGTAGCATGATCTTTATTTTTACAGTCTTGCATAAAGTTTTTTACAGATCATATTTTGAAACTTCTATAGTTTTGTCGCATGTGTAGACTTCAAAATCACCCATTTGATGGCCCCTGTTACAAATGAGAAAAGAACTCAAGGAAAAAGAAAATGTGATATGGAAATTTCAAAATATTTCAGTCAACCAACAATAACCCCAGTGGCAAGAGGTAATTTTGACTCTTACTATGATAATGTTACTTTATTTTTTTATTTACTTAGGGATGTTATAAGAAAACCAATTTCTTTCAAATGTAGAAAACCCTAGCAATGACCTTACTCCAGATGAAATTCCCAATCAGCAGAGTAATTCAATTCAAATTGATAGTATTGATAATCCCATTTCCCATCCAACTCAAACTTCTGATAAACATTCTAGAAACACACATCAGAAACGTAAGAGTGGGAAGTGGACTATAGGAAGGACTTATAAATTTGAATGGTCAACCAAATATCCATTCATTGAACCTGTTGAACCATAAAATAGTATTGATACTCCTACAGAATGTAGATGTACTATATGTAGTTGGAAACTAGGCAGAGACCAAAAAATGCAATTGAAGTTGGACACAATAGAGAAGCATTGTGGGAAGGTATATGAGTCTAAAAATCAAGATGATGGAACAATAATAAAAACAACTAGATGGAAAACTGAGGAATATTGTTTACATATGAGATATGCAACATAATATGACAATCATCATAAACATATTCAATATCTAGTTAAGAAAGGTGGAATAATAAAGGCTAAATTTGTAAAAGCTACTGATGTAAGTCTTCAGGAAAAACTTATACAATTCAGAACAATATTTCACATTTTAAAAAAGGGCAGACCAATTTCAGATCTCATTGATTATAAGATATTGTTTCAATCTAATGGGTTTCCAAATATTCCAACAACACACTGGTCAGATACCAGTGCATGGGAAATGGAAAAGTGTATGGGAGAAATTGAAATCACTGATTTGAGAGAGAAGGTAAAAAATGCAAATTTTATCGCATTGTCAATTGATGAGGTTACAACAGTAGATAATACATCCTGGGTATGCATGCATGTCTACACTTTCAGTTTCAATAACCATTTCAGGGAAAATCATCTACTAGCTATGCACAAAATGATGGAGAACTGCAATTCTGAGAACCTCTGCAAACTTGTTATTAAAAATTTGAAGGAAATAACTGGTATGGATGATCATTCAATCTCTACAAAGCTGATTTGTGTAGGAGATAATGGTGTAACTATCATGCAAGGTCACAAAAATGGGATTTGTATTTTCCTTCAAACAACCGTAGCCCCTTATATGATACCTATTCATTGCATGGCTCACGAATGAATCTGGCTTACAAGATTGTAAGTAATTTTGAAAATGTTTGCTAAAGTGGAGGAGCTTATACGGGACTTGCATTCATATATGTCAAGCAGTCCTAAAATATTTTTGGAGTTTCAGAGATTTTCTGTTGGAATAAAAAATGGTAAAAAATTGCTAAAAGATGTTGACACAAGATGGATATCATTGTATGATCCAACTTGCTGATTTTTTGAGGAATACAGGTCCTTAGCAGGGTATATGTTCAAGAATCGAAGAGAAGTGGACAAGGCTAAATATTTATTGTATTGCTTGAAAAATTTAAAGACATTATTAACTTTATGTAGTATTTTTCAATGCTGAAGGAAATAAACAGCTTGGTGAAACATGCTCAGGAAAGATCCATATACATTGTTGATTTTATAAAATTAAGGAGACAAGTATGTATGATTTTGGATACCTTATATTCCACCCAAGACTGGTTTCAGAAGCCAATTTTCAGTAGCTGGAAGGTTTTGACAGATACAAAAGATCCCAACAACTATTTAAAGTTCAATATCAGTGGTCATCTTTATATTTCTTTTTATGGGAAATATATTCCAATGCACACTTTATACAGAGATCCTTATGTAATAGGTTCTGAAATTGAGGAAGTACCAGTCACAAGCCTTCTTTTTTATACTACAGTTTCTGATACATGAAAAAATTGATGAAGATATCTAAAACATTATCTTTTGAGATCAGAGAATGTTTTAAAAATAATGGTCTAGCTTGAGGCCATAGGAGTTGTAAATCCCATTTTCTGGAATCCGATGATTGATGAAGAACAAAGAGCTATAAACTTTGGGAAATCCATGACTGCACTTATGGAGAAATTTTTGCAAATATTCAGATGTTGATGGAGGGGAATTAAATGGTATATTGGAAAAAAAATTACTCATATCACAGTCACAACATTTTGCATATACAATGTCTGATCAATATAAGACTATTGTTGAACCAACAGAAATGGGAGCTATCACACTATTGTGGAGAAAGATGTATCAGAGTAGCATTCTGAGAGAAAATATAAGTGAATACTTCAAACTATATGAACTCATACAAACAATGATTCTTGGGTTTGTTGAAGATGAAAGGGTATTTAGTGCACTTACATTTGTGAAATCAAAACTTCACAATAGATTGGACAAGAATTTGGAAACTTGTTTGAGACTCTATGTTTCAAGATATAGGGTGGACACATTTCCATATGAAAGAGCACTAGCTACATGGACATCTCTTGCAAAGCGAAGAGATGTTAATTAGATAGCGAACAATGAAGTCTCTAATTATGGTGAAATTGACTTGGAATCTGTTAGACAAGAAACTGCAACAGATACAAGAAGTGATGAAGGACCATTCAGGATAGGGTTGTTTCAACTACCAGATAGTTGATTGTATTCATTTTTTGAAATATATATTGTTACTCAATATTTTTTCATTTACATATATTGCATATAATGTTTAGAAAAAATTTAATCCCTTATATATTTTAAATAATGTTTGCAAATAACAGATGGTGGACAGTTCATATTTGTGCAATATGCAAACTGGATGATGTAATAAAATTAAAGTTTGTTACTGATAAAGTATGTTCAATCTTTAATTTCTCACTATCAATTCCACAGACACAATTATTCGCAAATATATTATAATCCATATATGTTATCGCGATTATTAGGATTAATAAAAAACATAGCAGTCTGTATCCCATCATGATTATTGGAGATAATCTTTACATGATGAATCAACTGTCAAGACCCCCAAATGAGTTATGGATATGATTTTCTAAGGCAGGGTCATTTGGTGTGATTTGCATAACATGGGACCATCTCTTAAGCTGTGGGACTTGCGGACTTGAGATGACCCTCCGGAGAAAGTCGACTTCTTCTTCCTAATCCTAATGCTAAACTACTCCTAAGGAAGGAAATGTGACTATCTACTCCTAATCTAACAATTCCAAGGAGACAAGGAGAGAGAAAGTGCATAAAGAGGGAAATCCTACACTAACGAGGTGATAACACCAAGAAAAGGGATGAGATATTTGTTGAGGGAGAAATAAATAGAAAAATGGAGATGAGGGAGGTCAGATAGAAGTGACACGGCCCAGATCTGTAAATCATCCATTAAACTCCATGAAACATGACATCCTGCACCTGCAAATGTGAAATACATGCACAGAAAACCAAGACTGAAAGGGAGAGGCACAGGAGAAACAACAAAATAATGCAAAGGGTTGAAGAACGCCATAAAACACATGTTTTTATTGCTCTAGAAGGTGCAAGACCATTACATTTCTAGGAATAGAGGCACAAATACATTTTGTCAGGCATGGGAGAAGGTTTATTGCTCAAAAATGGTGTCGAGAAACAAATTTGACAGAGTTTCTCTATGCCCATAATGTCTCTCTTTCTCAAATGAGAAGTGTTACAGTATATATAGAAGGAAAAGAGAGAGAAGAGGGAAATGTTGAATCCTACTCCAATCACCATGAGATATGCATTGAATCTTACCTTGAAAGCTCAACCACTAAATATCAATGCCTTCTGTAAATCCACCCACAATATGTCACTTCTGGTTCCCCAGTAGATTGAATTGAATCAAATCTGGTAGTTGAAGAGATTAGATTCTACATTAATGGCCTGGAAGACTCTTCTTCATTTTTCACCTACCAGGGCCACGTGGTATCCTGGCACTCGTTTGGGATTCCCTTTTGATATGGGACACGTGGCAGCCAGATTAGAGCAAAAATCAGGCTTGCAGGTCTGTAACTTATCTTTTTCCCTTTTGTGTAAAAAACACAAAACTCAAAATACTCCCACAGCCCCGAAGCTCCACCTTTTGACTCTGTTTGACCATTTTCCCCTGCCTCCATTTCATCCTGAGACACGTGGAGAAGCGACGCTTGTTTGAGCTTCTCTTTTTGGATTCATCTTTGGAGAAGCACCGCTAGGACACATGGCTCTCTCTTTTTGGCTTGCTATTTCATTTTGAGCCCACCTGTAACTTGTTTGTTCATCCTGGAATGTGAGCTTGGTGGGTCTGAGTCATTTCCTTCATATTTCCCTTATGTGCAGGAGTTGTCTTGACCAAATTTTTTGGGGGGTGAATTTGGGATAACAATTTGGTGACTCACGGGGACATCTGCCTGCTAGATGAAGAGACCAGTGGCCTTGAAGCATCCATTGGGCATGGAGTCTACCTGATAAATACGAAACTGATCTGAGCTTTGAAACTCTGACCTCTGAGCCATTTGGAAACCCACTGAAACTTGAAGTTGAACTTCATCAAAAGCCAACTGAATGCACTATGCAAGAGCAATACAACAACACCAAAAACTTTGTACAAACTGAAAATCATACATGCTCCAAATGGAACATCACAGAGTGTGCAAAAGCACTTCTTCTGCTGAAAACAAACCTACCTACACTACTCTAACCAAGAGAAAAGGGAGCTCAAACTGTTTCCTTAACTGGCAGGGAGAAATACTTCCCTTCCTCAAAAATGGCAGCCATGTAACTGATTTGGCACTGAACATGGCTGGTTGGATGAGTGAAAAACTGACCATAAGTCGGTCCTCCACCCAAATCATCAAGGTATCAACATTAATGGAAAATACCTCCTCAAGCTTGACCTGCATTGGACTCCTAGAGGTATTGATGGTGACCCTTGGTACTTTGATGCTCATTCTCATGCCCTGAAGTAGGCATGACTGGTTTTGGTTTCTCCTTTGGCTCCAATGAAGCCAAGTACCTGATTGGGCACAGTCTGATCCTTTGGATGTGCCCTTTGTTCTGAGTTTCAAATCCAAGAATGGATTTTTCTTGTAGACCTTGGATGAATGGCATGGAAGAAGTGGTGAAACTCTTCTTCTCTTTCCTTTCCTCTTTTTGTGAAGAACATGGAAGAGTCATGTCTTCCAATCTTGGTTCTCATTAGGGCCATTATGGAGTGCATGTTGTTGTTCCTGAATGTTCTCCTCCATGGCAGTAGGTTCATGTGCATGGGATGTGAGAGATGGAGGAAAAAATGATGTGATCTCCATGGGTTCCCCTCGATCAAGGAAATCCCTCAAGTTAGAAAGATGGTCTGCCTCCTTGTTGTCCTATTGCATGTGCTCTACCTCCTCCATGGTGCCTTCCTGATCTGCAACTTGATCACCATGGCTCCCTTCACTCTCAAACATGAAGTTTGAAAGATCAAACTCTTCTTCAACATCAGAGCTTGAAGGGGATGAAGTGGGAGGAAGAACTGAAGGTTCTTCTGTGGCCTGCTCCACACTTGGGGCCTCTGAAACTGTATGGTCCTCCTCCATCATGGGTTCATCAATCAAATCAGGCCCTTGAAATGAAAGCAAAAAATCTTCAATGATGCCTTCTTCATTGAGTGGCCTCAACACTGATTTGATCTCTCCCAGCTGCTCCTCTTCAATGGGGCTTGGGACTGATTTTTCCTCCTCTTGTTCTTGCTCTTCTTCTACTACAAATCAGCCTCAGCCACCATTGGTTCTTCAATCTTGACCTCCTCTATTGGCTTGACCATCAAGGGGATCTTTGTAAACCCAAATTTGGCAGCCCAACTCTTCAGATTGTCTATCATTTCTTTTCTATTGGGCTCCTCTTCTTGTTGTTCTCCTTGACTGGATTCTTGAATCTCTTCCCAACATGGGCTTGGGAAAGCAAGAGGAGTGGCAGGTTGGGGTTCAACCAGCTTTGTAATTGTTTGTAGTGGTGAGGGAGGTGGAACTTCTTGTTTGTTCAGAGGGGATGACTATTTGGAAGGGAAAAGGATAGAAGAATTGAGATGGGGTGGAAGACTAGGGGATGGAGAAATGGATTTCACACTTGGGCTAGAATTCAATGGGAAGCTTGGAAATTGAAGCCCAAATTGAGATGGTGCTGCTTGAGGAGTAAAGAGAAAATTACTAGATAATGGTGTAGGATTTACCCATTGACAAGGTTGTCATGCACTTTTCTCATAAGCCCCGATCTCCACTGTCCATTGTGCAAGTTGGGGTAGCATTTCAATCATGAAGTCCAGCTTCTCCTGAGGGCTGTAGTGTCTTGGAAAAGGGCCTTCCCATGGACAAGGTGCCCTACAACCAATGTTGAATGCCCTCATTTGAACTGTTTCCCTTAATTGAACCATGCCAGCCTCCATTTTTTGAATCTTCTCCAGTAGATCAGCATCCTCTGCATAACTATCACCATTATATGTGTCCCCTTGTTCTTGATAAGCTCCATGGCCAAACTGATTTTGACTCTGCTCATATGGGTAAGCATAGTGGTCCTGGATCTAATTATAATGCTGATCTAGAGGAGTTGGGAAATACATTGGAGGTGGACTGTATTGTTGTAAGTGTGAGTTCCATGAAGGGAATGAAGTCATGATTGCACAACCTCATGGAATGGGAGAAAATGAAAGAGGAAGAAGAAAATGGATGAAATGAGTGGAAATGAATGGAAAAGGTCTGCAACTCAGAGAATGGGTTTTTGACCAGATGGAGTCGCCAGATGTGCTTGAAAGTGCCTCCAAAGGCTGAAATCTTCACCAAGAGCACATCAAACCTGATGAAGTGAAGTGGTAAGGTGCTTCAGACCTGTCCCACTGGGCATGCCAAAACTGTTAATGTGAAATCACAGCACCCCCAAATGAGTTATGGATCTACTTTTCTAAGGCAGGGTCATTTGGTGTGATTTGCATAACATGGGACCATCTCTCAAGCTGTGGGACTTGCGGACTTGAGATGGCCCTCTGGAGAAAGTTGGATTCTTCTTCCTAATCCTAATGCTAAACTACTTCTAAGGAAGGAAATGTGACTATCTACTCCTAATCTAACAATTCCAAGGAGACAAGGAGAGAGAAAATTCATAAAGAGGGAAATCCTACACTAACGAGGTGATAGCACCAAGAAAAGGGAAGTGAGATATTCTGTTGAGGGAGAAAGAAACAGAAAAATGGAGATGAGGGAGGTCAGACAGAAGTGACACGACCCAAGATCTCACAAATCATCCATTAAACTCCATGAAACACGACATCCTGCACCTGCAAATGTGAAATACATGCACATAAAACCAAGACTGAAAGGGAGAGGCAGGAGAAACAACAAAATGATGTAAAGGGTTGAAGAACACCACAAAACACATTTTTATTGCTCTAGAAGGTGCACAGACCATTACATTTATGGAATAGAGGCACAAATACATTTTCCAGGTGTGGGAGAAGGTTCACTACTCAAAAATGGCATCGAGAAACAAATTTGATAGAGTTTCTCTATGCCCAGAATGTCTCTCTTTCTCAAAATGACAAGTGTTATAGTATGTATAGAAGGAAAAGAGAGAGAAGAGGGAAAAGTTGAATCCTGCTTCAACCACCATGGGATACGCATTGAATCCTACCTTGAAAGCTCAACCACTGAATATTAATGCCTTCTTGCAAATCCACCCACAATATGTCACTTCTGGTTCCCCAATGGATTGAATCGAATCAAATCTGGTAGTTGAAGAGATTGGATTCTATGTTAATGTCCTAGAAGAATCTTCTTCATTTTTCACCTACCAGGGCCACGCGAAAGATATGCCCCTGACAGTTTGTTTGGGCTTCCCTTTTGATATGGGACATGTGGTAGCCAGATTAGAGAAAAAATCGAGCTTGCGGGTCTGCAAATTATCTTTTTCCATTTTGCGCAAAAAATACAAAACTCAAAAACTCCCGCAGCCCTGAAGCTCCACCTTTTGACTCTGTTTGACCATTTTCCCCTGCCTCCGTTTCATCCTGAGACACGTGGAGAAGCGACGCTTGTTTGAGCTTCTCTTTTTGGATTCATCTTTGGATAAGCACTGCTAGGACAAGTGGCTCTCTCTGTTTGCTCTGTTATTTCATTTCCAAAGCCCACCTATAACCTGTTGGTCCTGGAATGTGAGCTCGTGGGTCTAAGTCATTTCCTTCATATTTCCCTTATGTGCAGGAGTTGTCTTGACCAAATTTTGGCAAGGGGGTGAATTTGAACATAACAATTTGGTGACTCACAGGGTCCACAATTTGCCTGCTAGATGAAGAGACCTTTGGCCTTGAAGCATCCATTGGGAATCACCTGATAAATCTAGAAAACTCCCGTGAGCCCTACTACTCTGACCTTTTGACTTTGGAAACCCACTAGAAACTTGAAGTTGAACTTCATCTTCCTGAATGCACTCTGTGCAAGAGACAACACACCAAAAACTTTGTACTTGTTTGAAAATCATACATGCTATTCAATGGAACTTTGTAGAGTGTCAGTGCCAAAACACTTCTTAGCTGAAAACAAACCTAGATACATTTACTCTAACCAATGGAAAGGGAGCTCAAACATGTGGGATGAAGTTTGATCAATCCAATATTAGGCTTGACGAGGTGAAATATGGATAACAACTTCCTATCCTTATCTGCAACTTGATCACCATGGCTCCCTTCACTCTCAAACATGAAGTTATGAAAGATCAAACTCTTCTTCAACATCAGATCTTGAAGGGGATGAAGTGGGAGGAAGAACTGAAGGTTCTTCTGCCTCAAGACCTGATCCACACTTGGGGCATCTTGGGACTGATATGGTTCCTCCTCCTCTTGCTACAAATTCAAACTTAGATGCCATTGGCTCTTCAACCTTGACCTCCTCTATTATTGGCTTGACCATCAAGGGGATCTTTGTAAACCCAAATTTAGCAACCCAAGTCATCAGATTGTCTGTTATTTATTTATCTGTTGGGCTCCTCTTCTTGTTTTCCTTGACTGGATTCTTGAGTCTCTTCCCAACATGGGCTTGGGAAAGCAAGAGGAGTGACAGGTTGGGGTTCAACCATATTTGCAATTGTTTTTGGTGGGAAGGGAAGTCTAACTTCTTTTTTTTTTTTAGGGGATGACTGTTTGGAAGGGAAAAGGATAGAAAGAACTGAGATGAGATAGAAGGCTAGGAGATGGAGAAATTAAATCAACACTTGGGGCAGAAAGTGAGGGGCTTGAAATCTTGCCTCTGCTGAAATAGATAAAGATTGAGGTAGAGAGAAAATGAAAGATAGGGAGCTAGTGATAATTACCCATTAACAAGGCTGTCCCGCACTTTGCTCATAATCCTCGATCTCCTCAGTCCATTGTGAAATTTGGGGGCAGCATTTTAACCATGAAGTCTAGCTTCTCCTGAGGGATGTAATGTCTTGGAAAAGGGCCTTCCCATGGACAAGGTGCCCTGAAACCGAACGCCCTCATTTAACTGTTGCCCTTCATTGAACCATGCCAGCCTCCATTTTGTGAATCTTCTCTGCATTTAGATCAACATCCTCTAACTATCCATTTATATGTGTCTCCCTTGTTCTTGATAAGCTCCATGGCCAAACTGACTTTGAATCTACTCATATGGGTAAGCATAATGGTCCTGGATCTGATCATAATCTTGATCTGGAGGAGTTGGGAAATGCATTGGAGGTGGACTGTATTGTTGTAAGTGTGAGTTCCATGAAGGGAATGAAGTCATGATTGTACAACCTCATGGAATGGGAGAAAATGGAAGAGATGGAAGATGGAAAATGGAGTGGAAATGGATGGAAAAGGCCTGCAACTCAGAGAATGGATTTTTGACCAGATGGAGTCGCACCAAATGTGCTTGAAAGTGCCTCCAAGGGTTGAAATCTTCACCAAGAGCACATTGAACCTAATGAAGTGAAGTAGTAAGGTGTTTCAGACCTATCCCACCAGGCGTGCCAAAACTATTAGTGTGAAATCATAGCACCCCCAAATGAGTTCTGGATCTGCTTTTCTAAGGTTGGGTCATTTGGTGTGATTTGCATAACATGGGATCATCTCCAAGCCGTGGGACTTGAAAATGGGAGATGGATCCTCCAGAGAAGGTTGGTTCTTCTTCCTAAACTACCTACCATAAGCTACTTCTAAGGAAGTAAATGTGACTATCTACTCCTAATCTAACAATTCCAAGGAACCAAGGAGAGAGAAAGAGGGAAAAAATAATCCTACACTAAGCGGTGATACACCAGCAAAGGAAGTGAGATATTCTATTGAGGGAGAAAGAAATAGAAAAATGGAGATGAGGGAGGTCAGACAGAAGTGACATAGCCCAGATCTACAAACCATACATCAAAATCCATGAAACATAACATCCTCCTGCAAATGTGAAATACATGCATAGAAAACCAAGATTGAAAGGGAGAGGCACATGGAGAAACAACAAAATGATGCAAAGGGTTGAAGAAAACCAAAAAACATGTTTTTTATTTCTCTAGAAGGTGCATAGACCATTACATTTATGGAATAGATGAAAAAATACATTTTCCAGGCGTGGGAGAAGGTTTGCTACTCAAAAATGGCATCGAGGAACAAATTTGACAGAGTTTCTCTATGCCCAGAATGTCTCTTGTTCTCAAAATGAGAAGTGTTACAGTATATATAGAAGGAAAATAGAGAGAAGAGGCAAAATTCAAATCCTGATCCAACCACCATGAGATACACATTGAATCCTGCCTTGAAAGCTCAACCATTGAATATCAATGCCTTCTGCAAATCTGCCCACAATATATCACTTCTAGTTCCCTAGCAGATTAAATCTAATTAAATATAGTAGTTGAAGAGATTTGATTTTACGTTAATGGCTTGGAATAATTTTCTTCATTTTTCACCTACCAGGGCCATGTGGCATCTTGGCACTTATTTGGGCTTCCCTTTTGATATGGGACATGTGGCAGCCAAATTAGAGCAAAAATCAGGGTTACAGGTCAACAACTTATCTTTTGCCCTTTTTGCGTAAAAAACGTAAAACACAAAATACTCCTGTAGACCCAAAGCTCCACCTTTTGACTATGTTTAACCATTTTCCCCTGCCTCCATTTTGTCTTGAGACACATGGAGAAGCGACGCTTGTTTGATCTTCTCTTTTTGGATTCATCTTTGGAGAAGCGCTGCTAAGACACATGGCTCTCTTTGCAAGGTCTGCTATTTCATTTCCAAGCCCACCTGTAACTTGTTTGTCATCCTGGAATGTGAGCTCGCGTGTCTGAGTCATTTCCTTAATATTTCCCTTATGTGTAGGATTTTTCTTGACCAAATCTTCTTGGGGGGTGTGAATTTGGGATAACAGGTACCCAAAACTAGTAACAACAAAGTAGAGAGAGCAAAAACCTACTGCAAGGCATCCCAAGAAGCTCGACTCAAAAAAATTGTGCAATGCTGAAGAATTTTGGTGTGTACTTTGGTTTGAATCCAATGCTCAATCACAAAACTAAAAAATAATTGACATTGGGATTCACTGGAATAGCTCCATACAAGGAGACTGTCAACAGAGTGATGTCGAAAGTGCAACAAAACACCAAACATAATTCGATCATCTACTGCAAATAGGTGTGCCACAATCCAAGAACAATATCCAAGGAAATAAGGAAAGGGCACAAGATCCAAAGAAATTTGAGTGCCATGATCCAAGAAAATCTAAGGTAACAAGGCAAGGACACAAAACCTGAAGAAGCAGAATCAACACCACACCCTCCCATATTGCTAAATGGGTGGAATGACTCTACAAATTTATATGAGTTGTAAAAAAAACTAATCGAACACTGAAAAAATAACACTGGGCTTCACCAGAATACCTCCCCCACAAGAGAGACTTTCAACATGCCAAAAATGTCGAAAAACCCATATATAAAATCTCTCAACAAACAAGAGAGATACACTACACCTGCTAAAGAAAAATGCTCAAAACAAAGAGCATTACAATGCAAAAGGTATAAAAAGTATAGCAAGAGGCCGAATGGTGGAGGATTCAAGCCTGTAAAGTCCTCTCAACGAATGCCTATGTTGCCACCACAAGTGATTAGATTTCCACCCCAAATCAACACAGAATGATGAAGAAAATGCATGCATATGACTCAGTGTAAAATGCACAATGAGTTCATGTAAAGGAGCATCAAAATGTGTGTTAGGTCGATCATGTCTGACAGCTAGAATATCAAGTTTCTTAAGCCTGAGTGAAGGTGCAGAAATCATGTATAGTTCATGATCCTCGGAAAGATTCAAGTGAACAAAAATAGGAGCTTTGTCAATGTGTGATCCCAAGTAAAGTACCTGCGTGAAAACTAATGCCATGGAAATAATTCCACTTAACATGTGGAATAGGGGAAACAATACCCTGTCAATGTCTGCCAAACCACCACCAATGAAACCCATAGAATGGAGCATGTGAGAACCAAATGTAGTAGTATGCTTCTCAAAAGAGTCATGTATGTGAGAAAAAGGAGTTGATGTAGGATACTCACAGCGTGTAACTGCAATATGCACAAGTGCATAAGAACATGTAGTAACAAGCCTAATAGGCTTACGAGCATCGGGAACATAAATAGGCTCAGAAAATGACAGATAAAGGTCATTGGGTACTAGAGCAATAGCTGCAAGTGGACTAGGAGCATGGATATGACTATCCACAATATGATGGCGATGTTGTAAATGAGAAAGTGTTTGTTGTAGGGAGTGTATTAGTGTATCCTTCTCATAAATGAGGTTATGAAGATGAGATTTTTGCTTTTTAAGAGACCTATTATGTTCCAAATATTTGACCATATCTTCCTGAAGTCCGCACACTTTGAAGAAAATCATATCATTTTCAAAATCCATGATAGATACAAGAATGTAACACCCAAAATTTTAGGACATTGGGATCAACCGAAATTATGTCCACAAGTTATTACAACACCCTCCCAAATTTGGCACTTTATAATTAAGTGCATGTAAATATTACAATGAGTAAAAGTACCTTTTACATTTGAAAAATGTGTATAAAAATCCCACCAATGCATAGATCTAAAAAAAATACACAATTTAAAAAAAATCACCTTAATCTGAGCTACAGATCAAAAGTTATGAGCTCTAGAAGGTTTTGCTATTCAAAATAATATTTTAATGCTGATTTTTTTAAAAAAGGTACACATGACGCCCAAATTTCCAAAGAGTAAAAGAGTACATCCACATGATACAGGCTTGCGACCAAAGAATAAAAGCATGCACCCAAAACCTAATTGTGCAGAGGGTAAATCATTGCATCCAGAGGGTACATGTTTATATCTGATGGATAAAATAATACACCGAGAGGGTATAGTTCTGTGTCTAATGGATAAATACTGCATCCAAAACAAAAATATCCAGAGGGTAAAATAATGCATCTGGAAGGTACACACCTATATCTAATGGATAAAAGAATGCAACTAGAGAGTACAGATCTATGTCCAGTGGATAAAAGACTACATCCAAAACAGAAATATCCAGAGGGTAAAATAATGCATTCGGAAGGTACACACCTATATCCAATAGATAAAAGAATGCACCGAGAGGGTACAAATCTACGTCCAGTGGATAAAAGACTACATCTAAAATAGAAATATCTACAGGGTAAAGGAATGTATCCAGAAGGTACATGTCTATATCTAATGGATAAAAGAACGCAACTAGAAAGTACAGATATGTGTCCAATGGATAAAATAATGAACCCAAAAGTACATTTGTTAATACAAACTAAGACTGCAAATATCTCTTTTTCTAGAACCTGTATCAAAAAATAGAAAGAAACCCAGAAATTTGATATAATTTTTGTGTCAATTTTTTTATGTACATAATTGTATGGCTTTTTTGATAAATGTGCCAATAAACCCTTTAAAAATGTCCAAATTTTACTATCTCAAAACATGGTTGAGTTTACAGTCAATTCTAGGGTTTTAGCACCTTCTAAATCCAACGATGCATTTTGTTTGACATAAAAATGCATGTTGCAGAAAAGTAATAACAAATTTTGAATACATGAAAACGATAAACCCTTGCTTGAAAAGGAAAACTTACAAATGGATTTCTACATCATATATCACTCTGATACCAGGAAAGGAATGATAAGAAGATCGTTCCAAGCTATGAAGAACTCAAATGATCATAACATACCACATTTGATAAGCTGAAAGAAATTCACTAGAATAACTCTTTAAAAGAATTTACAAATAAAGAGCAATAATATCATATATTATTATGGAACTCTCATGTATTACAATGAGAATGGGCCTTGCTTATATAGGAAAGGAAGATCAATATAAGAACCAATCAAGGCCATAGATCAAGCCATAAATCAAGGAAAGAACTAGTCATCAAAGAACTATTCAAGACCTTAGATTTAGGAAAGAACCCGTCATAAAAGATCTAGTCAATACCATAGATCAAGGAAAGAACTATACCTAACAGCTAGATAAAATATTCCTAATATCTAAATACGATAAAAGAAATATCTGCACACATAAGTAGGTGAGGATAAATATAATAAAATTAAATAAAGCACCTAGGTGAACATGAACTAAGGTAAATACCTTCTCTAACACGCTCTCTCCAAGGGATTAATGAGGAGGCACCTAAATAAAGGGTGTGGCTGATTTCCCTGCTACTTTTGACTCTGCCTAAGTCAAGGTCAAAGGCCCTAAGATGTGACCTGAAGGGTATGAGACAAGGGAGGGAATTGGGATAATATCCTGAGTCCACTAGGAACAAACAATTAGGAGTTAGATGTAGCCACTGAATGCAAAACTCACTTGAAAGAGTGGTCATTATGCACTGCAAGCATCTGGGAACCTCGATATAAGTCACTAAAGGAAGTTTCAATACGATCCACACATTAAAACCTATGGACTTACATGAATTATTCTAGGATAATGATAAGTATTTTAGATGATGAGTGAAAACACTAAAAGTTATGTGCATCGTTAATGTATTTTCACAAGTAGATATGTGTAAAATAAACAAATAAATAAAGATCCACACGAACAAAAATGAGACTCGAAGAAATTAGTGTGAATTTATTAAGTGGAGACGGGGTATAAAAGAGGAAAAACCTAGATTCAAAGGGAACTGGGAGGGTTGAGAAACATATCAACCATATTGTTACATGCCCTTATTATTTTACGAATATGGGGGGTACATAAAATGGGTTTCTTGCACGGAATTGGTTGCGAGGAACCTCTAAGCAAACATACAATCCCGATCCTTGATAATTTAGCTTAGTAAACCTGAGACTAAATCACCATGCACGAATCATGCCAAGTTTTCTAAATCAAGGCCCCCCCAAGATAAATGAACAAAACACCTAGTATTACTCATTTAGTAAGGAATTTTATAGGTACAAAAGATAACATCCTAAAGTACCCCCAAAGGATATCAATCTCCTACACCTCCCTAACAAAACTCAAACAATAACATGGTATTTACACATAAAATCATAGCCATAACATGCATAGGATCCTAACAAAAACATACACAATATTTCACTCACATAATTGTTCCGCAAGAAGATCATAACCAAGAGAATTACAGTAGGCCGTTTATGAAAAAATCATTATACTTGGAAAAAACAAGGGAAACAGACACACACACACACACACACACACACACACACACACACACACACACATTCTCTCAAATCATGTTAATGAATGTACATGGGCAATCACCTTAACATAAATTCTAGGAAAATGATAAACACACAACGTGTAAGCCATGAAGGTGTAAATTTCCATGGTCAATTTATGCACCACAAGATCCCAAAACTCCTCCAAGGAATATCCTCCCTCTAAAAAATGTCTCTCTTTCTAAAGCCTTAAACTATCGTATATATCCTTATCCATTTTAATGTTTTACAAAATATCCCTCCAGATTTTAACAAACTCATGTTCAGGCTACGACCCAGAGATTCCAAATAATAACAGGGAATATATGTCCACGAAAACCTCAATTTTGTTTGCCACCAACCTATCACCATCATGTTAATAATGACGAGGCACTATCGTTTCCATGCCACGTTACTTAAATATTAAATTTTCCACATGTGAATAAGTGTGATGTGGCTACCACATTTAAATTGACAAGACATTCTCCAAAGGTGTGGACATTTACTCTATTTCTGGCGACACACTTCACATTAATAATCAATCCCAACCTAACTCCCACACGTGCTTTCCGATCCGAGATGGATATTATATTTATGGTGTTATGATTATTCAGGACACATCAGCATGGGATCCATTCCTATTAAATCGTAGCACAACGGGCCAAAAATCTACCACCAAAATTCCATTGAGTTGTGTGTGCCTCGTTTCCATTAACAACCCTCTTACCATGACTTCTTCATCCTTAGGAGTACATCCTTTTGAGGAAGAACTCCCAAATCTAGGTGAACTCTTCTAATTGACTGACATGAATAAAGCCTTCATCCTGTATGTGTTTAGCGTGACCAATGCCAAAGAAAATCCTCCTGATGATTTATCCCAAAATCCCTGGTGTTGCCATTCTTGAATAGGTTAGTTGAAATGTGTGATTCATTCCCTAATTTTTTAATCCTACATTATTACCTAATCCAACCTGAGCACTGTCTGAAAATGAGGCTCCGAAAATATCTGTGGTTTCCTTAATGTCCCCATGTGCATAATGATCACTGACACATGCTTAATGCCTACTATGATCCCCTTCTGCTGAACACATATCCCAACGCCAAACCCACTACTCACCTCAAAATAAGAATAACAACCCCCAAGTCTATATGAAAGTGAAACAAAGAAACTACTATCAGCCCTCGAGGATGTCATTTCTGAAATATAGTCTGCGGTATGCATCCCAAACCTTCCACTAAAGAAATAAGAGTTATGATAGAAGGATCTTCCACCATAGCAACTCAATTTCCCGTGACTAAAATCTCTATTGGTAGGAAGACCAAAGAATACATCAGAGGGGGGATCTCCCTTTCTGAGTGGGTGAACTCATTCGAGAAGAAAAGATATCTCACCCAGATCCTAAACGGGCCTCGAGTGGGAGTTCCAGAGATGCTAGAGAAGGGGATGTTGTGGGGCCTGGTGGGGGACATCCAATTTGTTTTTAGTGTCATAGCTTGTTAGGAATTTTTTTATCACATGCATCAACTTTTGAACCATGTGCCAATCCTTCCTAGCGAGATAATAGTCGTAGAACCTTAATCTCTCTACTGCGATATAATTTCCTGTATTTCCACCTTTTGTGCGTATACGTATTTTATCTAGGGTAGGGGTCCCTATAATAGAACCCCATTTTGATTATATTATTCATCATTCTAATTTGTTTATTTCTCTCTTTAATGCATGCAATATCTATCTTCCCTTTGTTTGAACATTGTCGAGATATGTTATGTTTCTTTTATAGTTATTGCTTCATAAACAAGCTCATATATTTAATTATTTCACATAATATCTACTATTGTGCACACACACCATCCATAAATGTATATCAATGAGAATTTATCCATCACACAAATGGGGAATTGGGCCCGCGGTATGAACATAAAAAAAATTCCAAATAGGGCAGAGTGAAAAATTTGTTACAGGCCTTAAAAGGCCAACTACGCCATGTACCAAATACTTTATCAGTTCTTGGGTTTTCACCGTCCCTTTGCACACTTTGGGGATGAAACAGACCTTGAAATTTTTTTGGTTTCTCCCAATCATTTATTTTTCTGCTCATCCTCTCATCACAGGTCCAATTAGCAAACCCACTCTTTGCACAGATGCCGAGGCAAAATAGAAAATAACCCATAATGCTTTTGTGATTTCCAAAACATTTTTCTATCTCGGGTTTCAGGAAGAAATAAGTATTCACACCCCATATTCATACTTCGAAAGGATGGATAATTATTCTCACTATACACCAAAGACTTTACTATCTTTACTTCCAACACCTAAAAACTAGAACATGGGTAAAACAAGGCGGGCGCATGATCTTCAATCAATCACAAAAGGCAATAATTATGGGCACCAAAATAGTACATACATGTTTTAAAATAAATTGAACAATTTAAATCCATATTCCATAATCCATGTATACCATTCATCAACTGTACAAGCTTGAAAAAAGATAAAGCTTTCATTCGACAACAGGCATGAGAGAAATAAAAAGATTGACAATTTCACATAAAGATAATGTTTCAAATTTCATTTTTCAAATACATTGATTTACGTCAATAGTTTTAATTCAAATTAATTTGGACCCTTTTCCTTGATCAAATTCAATAACATCGATAACATCTAAACTATCTTTTATTACACTAGACTCTACTAATTCTTTTGCAGATGCATTAATATTTTCTAAATTTTGTCTATCTTCTCTAGCTGCATCTCCTGATAAAAGGAGAGAAGGATCCTCATCAATTTTTTTCTTCAAAAGAATATTTGGATCCAGTCCATTCTCCTTTATAATCCTCCACAAAGTATTTTTCTACTTGTTTAACAGAACAAGTTTTTCTTTAAAAGTAATTTCCCTGTGAGCACACTCTCACTTTTTTCAGGTGCTCATCTAACACTTGCACCTCCGTCTTCAAAGTCTTGTATTTTGAATGCAATTAAAAATACCTTAATTAGTATTTAGAAGTAGATAAATGATAACAATATATAATAATAATCTACAAAAAAATCAGAACTTACCACGCCCAAGTTTTTCTTTGCATTAGCAATAGTGAAAAGTTTCTTGTCTCTATTCCACTTATTGTAGTAAGACAACTCCTTAGCGTTCAAATTATTCAATCTATTAAGCATTATAGTCAAAACTTGTTCAGTATTGTATATATTATTGTCGACTATAATACCATATTGTGCTTGAGAATTAAAGCATTAATCGTCACTGGTTCATTTTTAATCAATGATTTTTTTTTTTTTGTTTAAAATTATGATATCTATCATTCATTTCTTTTATTAGAGATTTCGTCTGATATCCCAAATATTCAGCTCCTTAATGTCAAGAATAATATATTCCATTACAAGGGTTTTAGCATTATTAGACACAACGATGTCTACTAAATTTTTTTTCTTCGCATTGTCATCCAAGTTTTCTTGCCCAGTTGGGGAAGGAGGATATGAAGAGGATGGCTATTGTGGCACTTGCACCTCCTTACGTATAGGCTGAGTGATATATTTGGTATGTTTCCATGATGCTGCAATTTCATAAATTCTTTCAAAAATGAGACACTCCTCATCTATATCGATGTTATTTAAAATAGAAGTGCCTTTGGCACTCTACATGCCGCCAATTGAAAAATTGGGGAACTCTGATGTTGTGAAATTATGGATCCCCCTTCTCATTCTAGGGAACACAATCCTCTTTCCATTACCATAATCCAGAAGCAGAGGTCAAAATGATGTACTCCTTAAACATTGAGATGGATTAGTGGGGGTGGCCATGACCGCAGATTTATGTTGAGATTGCATTTGCAAAAGATCTGCGAGCATCAATAATTTAACAATATCATATTCAGTATGTTATTGTTAAAATTACGAATACAAAAAAGCAAACACTAAGAAATTTAAATTAATAAGAATGAAATCAATCGAGATTTTCTTATGTTATTAGTGTTGTTGTCTGTAATCAACAGACTGTGGCACTAGGTGGAAGGAGGTGGTGGCACTACAAAACCTAAATTTAACAAAAACCAATTAAAAATAATGATAAATTCCTAAAAGAAATACTAATATAAATAAAATTTAATTCACTATTTATTAGTTAGTACTAGAACTTGAAGGGCTTGGGTGACGAAATGGTGTAAACTCAATCTCTTCTTGCTTAGGTATGTATGTAGTGTCCGCATTAGTATGAACATACATCATGTGTCTCAGATTCGTTGATGTGCCAGACAAGGCTTCACATTATGATAATTAAATATGTCATTATCAAGAATTAGAGATTCAGGTTATCATTAGTCTTTAATAAAGTTTAATCAAAATTAAAACAATTGCAAATTATGGATAAATTAAAACATGGATTGACCATAGTGACATCGCACGTTCTGTCTTGGCTGTGGGATGAATCCATAGAACCAAACATTTATTTGGCTCCTATTATCCCTCTATGTTGTTGGCTACTAGTGACAACCATAGATTCATCGTTCATCGTGACATAAATTGTATTATTATCACCAAACATCTCAGGCCCAACATGGTTATGTGCGTGAATGTTGCATTACGATGATATAGTGTTTCACTTTCTTTGACCCGTTCAAAACATAGTTACAGATTATATATTTATAAGAATTGATTTTAAAATGATTTCTTTTTGAAAAGAATCAATATAGAATGCTTTTAAAAAAAATACTCACCAACTATTGGTTCAAAGGAATACCATGTTTACTTATCTTCTCATGTAGAGCAGTTGGAATAGCTGTTGATTTGAGTCCATAAAAACCCTCATAATATAATGCAAGAACAAAACAACAAGAAGAAATAATTGCAGAAGGATTAAATTTGGATTTGTTAAGGTCAGAATGAATCCTTGATGAAATAAATGTGCACCAATCGAATCTAACATTGAAAATGGTTTGGAGAAGGTAGTAAAATGCCCATTAAGGAATGTTAGTGTATCTTCCTTGTAACATGATGCGGAACTGGAAAAATTCCACCATGGCCAGGAGAAAGGGGTTTTTGATGTATGGTGTGTTAATCCCTCTTTTGGAGGAATTATTAACCTTAGCATCAACATAAAGATCGTAATGAGAATCTACATTTTTCTTTTTCTCATAAGATATATCATATTTTGTGGTTACATGCAATACATTTTGATGGGGTAGGCCTGTTAGATGATGAATATCATAAGATGTTATTTTGATGAAAAATTGGTGGGATGGTAATGAGACAATAAAAGTACCATAAAAAATATTATACATTTGCATTTTATTATTTGATAACTTATGTTCTGTCTAATACTAGAGTATGTAAATAAGTCCATGGAAACCTAAGGTACCAATCTAATTTGATTGACTGATTATTTGAGGGTCTTCCAGTTGTTGTAGAAACTTTGAATACACAATGTTTTAGTAAACTTAGGAAGTTGTTTTAATGGAATTTTTTCTTGGTGCCATTATTATTTAATCTTAAATCCCTGATGTTTTGATTCTTTAAAAAAGGAGGTGTTGGAAAATGGAAGATAACTGTATATGAGGATTGTAGAACAAATCGTGTGGCTACTAGCTAATACTGGAAGTGGACGAGAAGGATGAAACTCTCTAAAAAAATCCATCTCAGAGAAATGTGTAAGTGAAAATGGGACAAAATGAATGGGGATGGATATATATAGGCATTGGAAAAGGAAAGAGCCATGGGCCAGGGCCTGCAGATCAAGGCTGAAAGACACGTGGCATGGTAACATCAACATGTGGCCTATATCGTCTAGAAATATAATGACAATGTTGAACGATAATGAAAATATCTTCCTGGATGACAACACCTAGCTGGAAAGCTAGTGCTACCATTCAGAACTAACCTAACCCAATGAAATTTTGTTACTAGACAACAAGGTATTGTTGTCTAAGAATGTAACAGAAGCCAAAAAAATTGTTATCATATGGGAACAAGTGAATTCTATTATTGAATGACACCAATGTGTTACTATTTAGGAACTAGTAGATTTTGTTACCAGTCAGTAACAATGTGTTGAAATCTGGGACCAAGTGGTTTCAATTGTCGACCGCTAACAAGCGGATTCTTTTGTCAGCCGGTAACAAGTGAATTTTATTGTCAGCCAGTAGTAAGTATATTTTGTTGTTAGCCGTAATAAGTGGATTCTGTTATTGTTCGGTATTATGCCATACATGTTGTCTGGTAAAATTTCATACTTGTTGACTAGTAACAAACCAAAAAACAACATCCACCATTGGTTTTTTGAAAAAACCTCCATTTGTCACCATCATGAAACCCTCACTTCCTACATTCGCCAATAATATGAATTGACTATTCATCAGATTCACCACCCATTTTATAATAATTTTTTGGAGGGGGGGGATCTCAAAATGAACCCTACAATGAACAATGATCTTTGACTAATAATTTAATATTTATAAATTATGGATTCAATGGTTATAACCAAGTGGGGAACAAGGAAGGATAAGAAACATTAGTCATATAACCATGATAGTTTTTCAAAAACACCATTTAAGTGTTTGGAAAAATCTAGGCATTGAAATATTGGATGAATTCGAAACCCTTCTGATGGCATGTGCTCTTACTAAGTAAACCAAAAAATCAAATCTACATCTTATCGAAACAAGAAAAACATCACAAACTCAATATGAAGAAACAAATGACTTATATTAATAATTTGATAAAACTTTGGTGCTCATATTGTTTCTTCTTATTCTTATGATTTTGGAGTTTGAAAAAATATTTATAATTCCTTTACAATGATTTTCTCAATCTATTTTAAGACACTTTTCACAAAAAATAACTTTTCCTCATTAAAAACTTCTTCCTTCAATTTGTTTCTTCTAAAAAATAAAATCTACTTTTCTAAAGATGCATGTATGCATGCACGGGAAGAGTCATGTTCATTATTTCTAACACACCCCTTAAATTTGATTTCAAACTAATCAATAAGATTCAACATGTCTCACAAATAATCAAAAATCTCATGTGTTAAAGCCTTGGTGAAAATATCTACAAACTAATTTTTAAATTTACAAAACTCTAAGTAAATTTCACCATTGTTTATGGAAGACACGATTCTTTGAAAAATATATTCTGAATTGTTTTCAGAAAATATTTGTGTTGCTTCTTCCTAATCATGCAATAAATTTGACAACACTCTTCACATCCAAACTACTTCACGTGGTGTAGATGTGGCCACCACATACTCTACTTCTTCTTAAAAAATAGTTGCGATGGGATGCTTCTTGGATGACCATGAAACTACAACTGATCCAAAACTAAATACATATTCAAAAGTTATTTTCCTATCATCTATGCTACCTAAAAAATCACTATTTGTATATCTTATTAACTTGAAATCATCTACTAGTTCATATAAATTTCCATATACGGATGTTCCTACAATATATCTTAAAAAATATTTCCAAATTTCAAGTGTGAGTCCTTTGGCGACTTCATGAATTGTGAGATTAGACTTACTACATACATGATATATGGCCTTGTGGTAGTCAAATAAATCAAACTACTAACAAATCCACTATACAAAGAAGGATAGACATTGGACCCTTTGTCTTCTTTTCTTAATTTAGTTCATGTTACAACTATAGATGGCATTGGGTTGCTGAACACCATATTGAATCTTTTCAAAACATCATTTTCATACTTTTTCTTACATATTAAAATGCCATTATCTAAATGATTGACTTTAATGCCAAACAAATGTTAGTGTAGGATATTATTTATTTTCTTTAGTTATTTACTAGGATTATTCCTACACATGAGTATTTAACTTGCTTAGGTGTCCTTGGTCTTAGGGAGTTACTTGACCCCCATTATTAGCTAGTGGGAGTGTCGACAATAAAATTTTCCACCGTAATTTATATTTCATTAATGTATGCATTAGGAATATGATGTTGTTAAGTATAATTAGTAGTGGCGTCTGATAGAAGATAAATGTTACTAGTAAGGCACTACCAATAATGTACAGTACGGTAACAATCAAAATATAATAGGAATGTTGTGGTAAAAAGTAAATATTTATCGTAAGTGGTCTGGGTAATGTTAAAATGGTCAAAATTCAATAGGGTCTACATGATTTAGATTTAGAAATATTATATTTGTAATAATGACAAGGAGTAATATCATAACTATTTTATATATTAAATTTTTGTAAAATCTATAAAGGTGGAACCCATGTGAGATGATAAGGTATATCTTATCTTAAAAGATAAGCCTACATGTAAAGGTAAGAGTTTAGGCGTGGAATATGATTGGCCAGAAGAAATTTTCTATCCTATCTTAGAGATAGGGTGGATAAGCCTGAATTTCTATAAATAGAAAGGCCACCCCCTCTAATTTATCATAGTATAAAGTTGTAATAGTTATTTTATAAATAAAGGATTCATTATGAAGGTGCGTTAAGGAAGCCATCAAGATGAGTAATTGTGAAGTTCCTCCCATAACTATTGTTGGAAAACAAGTGGATTTGGTAACACTTGGAGTAATTTATGGGTGAGATTGTAACAATTTCATGTTAATAATATATTTTACAGTTGCATTTCAGATTTGTCATCATTCTTTTATGTCATAGTTTGTGGTATTATTGTGCTATGTTTTCTATTGTGTTTCCAAATTATTACCACCAAACCAAAAGTTGTGCATTACTAAAATAATCATAGCACAAGGAGTTCCCAGTGAAATATTATTAGAGTGCCGGATTGGTGTTGATAGGAGTTACTCTTTGATCACAATTATATGTGGAAGATAATTCATCACTATTTTAAGTGGCTAAATTTACACTTTAATGGGAGTTATTTTTTTATCACCATTATACGTGGCAAATATTTGACCGCTATTCTAGGTGGATGTTACACTAGTTACTATTTGATCACTATTCTAGGTAACAAATATTTGACCACTATTCGAGGTAGTGGTTACAATTTTTCCTCATATTTGTAACATCTATTGTAAATATATTCTAAGATGATTTTAGAATACAAGATTTTTCATTATTCTCATGTTTGATTTCCTTCTCACAACAACTTTGTGCACTTGTTTTCTTACATTTCTCATAGAACTGGTGCATTCATTGATCCAATGATCTTGTAAAACACTAACATTGTATTATAGTGACACTGATATTTAAATTTATGGTAAATAAAACACATTTCATTGCCAAATTAGTCATTTGAAATCTTTAGTTTTACTGCATTAGTTTTGTGGAGGTGTATGTATCACCTTGGTTTGTTTACACTTATCATGTGGGTTATGGTTTTCTTGGGTTGATATTATATTATTTTACATGGATTCAACCAAAATCTACCAATCCTCTAATTTTGTTAATGAGTGCCTCATCTCCAAATGACCTGGTGCCACCACCTCTCCTTGACAACCCATAGCCACTAAACTGTCGACCCTCAGCTTCCCTCATCCAACATGGACATAGAATGTGTAGGGACACCAAAATTTCATATAGATTCAAAAATCATGATAAGAATATTCTTTCAAAAGATAATATTTATACCATAATCTGTAATCCCCTATTTTTTTAAATCAGGGATGTTTTAAAAAAAATTTGAAGTTTATTCTTTTATACCCTTAAAAGGAAATTTCTCCTTTGAGTTGCATGTAGGATTGTGTATTACTTAATATTTCTTTGAGAGAGGTATTTGGTTCAAATCCTACATCATTTCTATAGCTATAATTGATTTTAGTCAAATGTATTTAAATTTTTGTGTAAACATTAAAATGTGCCTTTAATGACAGAATTCAGAATTAGTAATAAATTTTGATAGGTAACTTGGATTTAAGTGCCAATTTCTTCAAATGTGATTTTTTTTGTTCATTCCACTGGAACCATTTATATTATAATCACGCTACAATTATAAAGTGCCAAAATCTAAAGGGTTGATTAGAAACAATTTTAGAAGGTGTTATGTGTCTCCTTTCATTTTGATCCTTTATGCAACAACTTAATTATGCACTATGGATCCAAATTTGATAAGTTTGCTCACGCCATTTAACTATCGTGAATGGAAAATATAGTGAAAATCATCATAAGGATAAAATTGGATTACATCGGATTACAATGGGCATTGAGATTGAAGAAAACAATTATGCAAAAAAAATTAAATTATTTAACCCTTGTGATGAAGCCTTTGGATTATTTTGTCTTTCCATGTCTCTTGATCTAATCTTTCATGTGGAATCTTCCAAATCACCTGATGAAGTATGGACATATTTTTTGGAAGAAAAAACACTGAGATCAAGAGGTGAATCAATTTGTAGTAAAAAATTCCATCCTCTTAACGTTTACATCAACAAATTATTCAATGCATTCATTAAACATACATCAACATATAGATTAGTCAGTGATTAACCAAACACATGAATATACACCATGAGAGCACAAGAATATATGAACATAAGATTTAAGTGGGAAACCATAAAGGGTAAGAAAACACATTGAACCTTTGTATATAATTCAACACAAAGGAATCCGGTGTATATTTGACAATATAAGAGAATTCTTTAGTGAAACACCCACATCACAAGGAGAACCAACTCTATAAAGAGAACCAACCCTAAATGGCGGAACCAACACCCTAGATGACTTAGCACCAAATAAATCCATCTGAAATGAATTATATCTATGAAATGTTTCTCACACAACTAATGATGACTCTATGAAGCTCACTCTTCTCTGTATCTTCCTCAAAACACCTCTTTAGCCTTCCTTGAACACATGATTCTTCTTCAATCCAATATTAACATCTATCATAGCTCACCATCACCTTATATATCTCTAGAAAAACATCATAACATCAATCCCCTCTCATCAAGTTCATAAAGAGCTTCTTTTCTCTCTTCAAACACCCCTTTAGGTTTCACTTTTCTCACTCTCTCACAACTAGCTCAAATGAGCCTTCTAACATGTCTTTATACTTGTTTCTTTGTTATAATTCACTTGGTTTGGCAATAATAGTGTAAAAAATCACCAAATCATAATAAAATCATTATAATAGCACCCATATGACCATATAGATTGCCAACATCAACTAGAGCCTTCTCGACCTCCATTAGAACTCAAGAAGCCCTAAAACACCAAATCAAACAACTCGCCATAAAAGGAATGTTATAGACCAAAAAAATTCAACAAAACATGTAACACACTTATAAATTTTTTCTAATCCCTCAAAAACATCCAAAAACAATGAAACACGCTTGAACAACCATCTCACCTCATGAAGCCACTCAAGAGCATGCACAAATAAGCACTCCAAAAACTAGTCGTCAGAAAATAATCCATAAATTGCTCAAATCTCATCAAAAAATCAAGTTTGATATAAAAATGCAAATATATTGATGTCAAGTCCATCACCAAACTAAAATACTGCCACAAAACTGACTATAACACCTCCAAACCTGCTCTGTACCTAGATTGCTCCAAAATGCCCAAAAATCAGTTATGCAAGATAAGTCACACTTGAACTCCTAAAACCTCATCCATGATCTGAAACCATCATGTAAATGAAGAAAAATCCTATTCTTTAATAAATTATAAAGTATTCATTAGGTTCAATGGAGAAATTTGTCACAAATTGAAATTTTTCAAAAACTTTCCTTTTTAGGTGGGGCCCACATACAACCAACACCTCTAAATCACACCTGGAGAAATATGGAGGATTCCTTTACAACATAAAATCATAAAGTTTTCTCAAACAATCAATTCTTGTCATGTATAATGTAGTGCCCACATTTTTATAGCTCCAATCATCTGTTGGTTCCTTTATGCATAGACATGTTTTGACAAAGACTCTGATATATTTTAGACATTATGCTATGTTATTTATCCTTATGGACATTATGGCGTAGTGCCAATTGGACTAGATTAGTATATTGATATATTCCTTATGATGTTGATGACACTAACAGAGTTACATGATAGTGAGATTTATTGGTTAGATGTTGATTTCTTGTAGTCGATTTGATCAATGATATAGTTTTCTGGATTTAATAATGGTAACTCATGCTAGCATAGGTGTATGTCGTTGTAATTATATCTGTGGATGATTCATGGTGGACTATGTGTATAATTGTATGCGTTGCACTATCAATTGTATAATGATGTTAGGATATTATAGGTTTGATTAATTTTGTGATGAGTAGATGATGTTTATTGTATTGGACAGATGTGGTTAATGTGTGCAATGAGTGTGCAGGTGACAGGTTATAGGAGAACGTGGGTTTCAGGGCGGCTACACAATTGTGCACAAGCGGCCCACGGGCTAAGTCCTAACCATGCTAAATGTTTGAGGCCTTAGAGTAGGTGTATTAATTGGGAACCATGAGTGAACCCTCAATTGTAATGTATTTATGTCTTGTAAAATTAATTATGTTTAGGGTGTGTTTTATTTAAGTAAACTAGTTTAGGGGTTTAATGATCTCATTTTAATTTAAGTGATGGTTTTGGGTAAGTGTGTGTGTGTGTTGGTAGAAGGGATTGGGGCCACATGTGAACCTTGGGTGGACCCCACACCCTCTACCCTTGTGCCCAAGTGTGCCAAACCCGAAATTGGGCTATTTTTGGCATTTTTAGTGACCCCTTTTTAGTTTGGGAGTTCACTTAGCATGAAAATGGGCCCTTGGACCCTACCTAATAGGTAGGGGGGCTTATTTCCAAGGTTTGGAGGGAGTTTCCCTCCCATTTTGCCTTCCTTTGGTCACATCCATGTAAGGTGGATGGGGAAGTGTGTTTTGTTAAAAGTTGCTCCACTTTGTTTTATTTACATTTTTAGTATTTTGGGTGATAAGGGCTAAAAGGTGAGTTTAATTTTACTTATTTGGTTTTTGGGAATCTTTGACTTGAGGAAGGAGGGGGTGACACATGTCATTTTCCTATTGGTGAGGAAACTTTTGGGTTCCTCTTGATATTCTTCCTCATGGTGAAGGAAGGGGACTTTTTCCTCATTTTTTTTTGGACTTGGGACTTGGAGAATTTTGGGGAGCTTGAGGATTGCTTGGATCAAGTGGAAAATCTTAGAGTTTTGGGAAGCTTATTGAGGTAGGATTCTTAATCTCTCTTTCCTTGTTTTGTTGTCTTGCTAGCTATGCATTTGTCAATGAAATAAAGTGTGTGAAATTATATGTTGTAAAGCTTGTATGAAGAATGTTGTCTTGTTTGTTGTTTTTTTTTTTTGTTGTTTTTGTTTTACTCTCCACCATCATATGGCTTGATGGTTTTTGGAGAATGTAGGGGAATAGAGAGGGATTTCCCTCTCAAACCTCATGGCTTTTTGGTCAAGCCATGAAGGTTCCTTCTCATCCCCTCATATGGTTTGAGGTGGGAGAAATGTTCATATGGCTTGAACCTTTCCCCATTCTTGGAGAGGAAACCCATTGGGTTTGAAAATCCTCCCAAGAAGGATTTCATTGACATAAAGGAGAAATAAGGAGGATGAATGTTGGGAGAAATAAGGAGGTTATAAAATATGTATTTGGTGTATCCTATGGTTGGACACCTTTGTTTTTGGGCATCCTATTTCTTCTCTTCCCCCTTTTTGTGAGGGTGATCTTGTTTCTCCTCATAGTGTTGTCTCATCATGTGTATTATGTCTAAGTGTTTAAATGTTTCTATGTATTCTTGTTGTGTTTATCCCCTTTATACTTGTGCACATTGTGGAAGCTAGTTCCTCTCTCCCATGGGCTTGGGGGAGGCTAGCATGACTTCCAACCATGGAAAGGCATGTGATGATGCCTATTGGTTGGGTGGTAAACAAGCCATGTCTCTTGATTCAACATTCTTAGAAGAACACTCAAGGTTGGAGACTCAAGGATGAAGTTTAGTTGGAGTTGTGACTTTTGTTTCTTTTATCCTCAAAATCATTGTAAAATTACACCTCATTGTAACTATGTTTTATATGGCTGATTTTGGATAGCCCCATCTTGTATAATTTATCATATTGTGATTTGGAAGTCTTGTAATACCATATGTCTCTTTTTTTTTGTAACTCTTCTCTATTGTTAAAAAAATTAAAAGAAGGAAAAAGGAAAGATTACAATATTAAAATCATGAGTTCTTTTATTTTTACTTGTCTTCATTGAAAGGTTTTGTTTTGGTTATAAATCTGCATTATCTAGTTATGCATTACATGTTAAATCTGAAATATTTAGTGTGCTTACTTTTAAAATGGAAAAAAATTTGATGGCACTACATAAAACCAATTTCTTCCAATTCGCTACCAAGCTAGGGTTTTAAGACGGTTCAAAACTAGTTTACCTTCTTAACAATTGTTCATAAAAATGTGATGATAAAAATACCTCATTCCACTTGTTACATATTCATAACGGACCTTTTAAATTATCCCCAAGAGCTTGGGTATCCATGTAAATAATACACTCTCCAATGAGCATGTAAAAAAAACTTTAAGCTCAAAATCTCACCTTTGTCAACTCGATAGGACTAAAAATCACATATCTTGTAAAAACTTGCATTACATGACCTGAAACTTGCTCCAAATATTTGTATCATCATTATAAAAATTCTAAAATATGCACATTTACATACATAGCTCAAAATAGTATTATCTCATCGTCATTTGGTCATGCTTTCTCAAGGATTAGGTCTACGGATAGACCTGAAAACCATGTATAAACCTCATAACTGCACTCTAAGAGACTTGTGAGTGTCCTTAAACCTCATAAAAATTCTTCCCATTATTTAATCATGCATATCCAACTTATACAATCTTCACTTCATCATTCCATACCTCATTCTACTCTTTAGGCCTCACAAACAAGCACTTGAAAAATGCTTGCATAACTGAATCTGACCACCTCATCAACTGGAAAACCTTTAACACATGTAATGACCTTCAAAACACTCCATGAAATCATCCTAACATAAAAAAATCACTCCATTAACTCTACAATCCCTCATACTAACTAAAGTAATCATGAACCATCAACAAGATCAAGCAATCTCAACAAAACACTCATATTTCTATCTCCTTTTGATATCAATGCAATCAATGAAAAATCTGACAACATTAATATTATACACAAATGAAATCACAATTCCAAAAATATCCCCCTTTTTCATTGATGGAAAACCCATTGATGGAAAAACACACATGCATGCAATCGATTCATTCTCCCCCTTTGACATTAATGAAAAAGTAAAAAATACTTGAAACATCTCATTTTGACATCACAAATGGATCACTACTTATTTGGAAACATCAACCAAATATGACAACATCCATTCTTCATTTCAATTTGACTTTGACTCTTTGAGCAGCATTGATCCCCCTCAACATATGCATACTTTCCAAAAACAGACAATGACCTTAAATAAGCACTTGAGAAAGTTGAACCAAATGTAACAAACTTAACATAAGAAAGAAAGAATTAGCTTATTACCTTTCAATGAAACCTTGACTTCACACATTACTTCATAGCTCCTTTATCTTTATGGGATGAGACCAAACATATTCTTGCATGTACCATCTTCAACCACAAATTTTAGCAACACAAATTCAGGGCATGGAGTTCCCCATGAGTCCAAACACAATTCAATATTCATCATGACTCAAGGATATGTATAAGTCCTCCTATATCATTCATGTCTTTCATGATAGGCACACCAAAAGTGTCTTACCTTTCAATGCTTCAAGATCCTAAAATTGCCTTATTGACTTCTTGATGATTTAAACCTTCAAATATCTTCCTCAAGCTACAATTCTACAACACATAATGAGACCTTATTTTATTGACCACAATAGTCTCTCCTTGACTTCTTGATGATACATATTTGTACAACATTCATACAAACCCTAGTATACTATTACACAACTATCATCGTGACTTCAAATCTATTTGCACTCCTCTAAATGATCTAAATCACCTCAACTTTCCCTTGAGGAAAAAATATAGAGAATATTCTTGTCCCTACTTTGTCATACTTGTGATCAATCTTGATTCTTTACTAAGACACATGAAAACTATCAAGTCTTGAATGCAAAAACACAACCTAATTGAAGCACCTTCATTTATCGTCAACACTTCAAAAATTTACATGAACCACAAAGAACTCTGAACACTATCAAAATGCACACAATCATACCTTTGAAGTACTTTATTTCTTCTCACAAGATCTTTATAGATTCACCTATAAAATCCATACCTGATTAGATCATCATAGCTTTATACTCATATTTTAACCTTTTTTATAAACTTGGATTCTAACTTTCAGAGTCAACAAAAGAGAATAAAGTTCTTTCTTGGTACCAATACTAAGAGATATAGCTCCAAGAAACTTCATCTGGTTTGAAATATTTGTACTATGACATAGCTTTATCACATGTAATACAGACCTTCATGTTTTCAGCCTTGTTTTTGGTGCTTAACACAATATACCTGGACTTAAATCATAGTCTTCAGACCTTTCTCTCCCCCCCCATCTTTTTGAATAGATCAACATAACCTTATAGAGACAACATACTTACAATGTACTTTGACACACTTACAAATTATTTTTATATGACTTGAAATATTATTTGAAACTTCTTGGAGCCTTCATAACTCTTGCAACACATAATAATAAATACAAAAACTCATATTCACTTTGCATTAGCTATGGTAGAATGTTTTCCTTGATGAAAATTCAATCTTGCTTTAGATTCCATCTTCTCAACTGTACCAGGTCAGTACATTAACCAATTCTAGCTATCACAACTTATAAGACCTCATATACTTCTCAAGGGATCTCATGATGCACTGTGATATAATAGATTAATTTTTTCAAATAAAATTCTTTGCAACATACGGCATTTAAGCTCCATACAACTATCTCAAATGATATCACTCCTTCAGTCACCTTCATGAATCCTTCCATATTTTTCAGTTATCATCCTCAATCTTGCACCAACACAAGAAGCATGTATAGAAATAACTCATCCAAACTTAGACCTTATAAAATTGCCAAGTAGGTTTTCATGTCAATGCCTAGATCAAAGACCTTAAAACACCTCAAATCTATCTATGTTTTTCTCATTTTTGACAATGAATCTTAATATATCACTTTGATACACTTATTAATATACTTTGGATACTTTTTCTTTACAACACTTCATCATCATTTTACCTTCTCATCTACACAAGAATATCTTAAGTATTTACTATTTCTTTTCCTTACTCTGACTCCTTGTCCTAATTTACTTTTTTGGTTCCCTTATAGACTTTAAAAATCTCATCATATTCTTTATACATAGCTTCTCAAACTTTTTCAAAAACTTTTGGGTCTTCAATCATTTTTTTGACACTTATAAAGCATACAAACCTTCATGACAGAGCTCATAAGACACCAAGACTTCTCCATTATATGCAAAATAGAATTAAACTAAAACATCAAAATAATAAGCCTTGACACATCTCTAGGGAAAAAAACAAACCATAAAACATGAACAACATGTCTCCAGGACATTATTTTACTTGAAATATTATAAACTAATCTTCAAACGCCTTCATAGAATCACCATACAGATTGCAAACCTTTCCAACTTCTCTAACAAAAAATCACACTCAAACATGCATATTTTCATCATGACATACCTTCCACAATTGTAATGAGTCTAATATAAATCCAAAAATGACAATCATACCTTGTAGACTTCTTGTAAGAACACACCTATGCTTATAGTTTTCGATGAATGTCTTCAAGAATCCTAGAGAAGACACCCCAAAACACTTAGGGAACTAAAATGATACAAACTCAGGAGATTCCCAAATATCCATGTCCTTCTCATCCACCTTGCAGTAAGTTATTAAGATCATTTTTCTCTTCTTTGGCTCATTAGGCTTAAAATCCAATTTGTCTATCTTTTCTTCCTTTGTGTGAATAACAATCAAACACACATGACTCTTTTCAACCACCGGCTTAGTCTCAATCATGGAAAACATAACTCTTTGACTTGTAGATTGATTAGGATCACTCTTATTAACCTTATTTTCATGATAAAACTTAGGAAACCATACTTCCTTGAATTTGGGAGCAACAAAATTCTTTCCTTGACTTGGATCAACCTGATGATAATACCTTGCTATATGACCTGCTTTATAACACTTATAACACAAGGAACCATAAATACCCTTTGAGTGATGAATGTGACTCATTTTATAGTTTCATGAAAACTCACTCTTATCATGTATCCTACAATATCTTGCTCTATGGAAAAATTTATTGCAAGCATAACAATATCCATACAAAGAGTAGTTATACCTCACTGCATTCGGTTGCCTGATAGGGTTAGATCTCTTGGAAATTGTCTTCTTGTTTAGATTTACATCCTCCTTGTTCTCCTTCATGTATTCATAGGTACTTAGACCTGCCTTGATATCTACACAACTCTTCTCCTATTTTTCATATGTTTTCAACTTGTTAGTTCCCTGCTCCAACTCAACCTTTAAAGATATTATCTCTACTTCATATCTAATGGATTCATCCTATTTTAATTTTAGGGATTCTATATCTTCCTTGAGCTTGCTACATTGATCATCCTTTCCTTGTAGATATGTTGTGACTAACCCAACTTGAGATTCAAACTCTTTGATGACCTAATTGTTGCACCTTGGTCATTGGTGTTGTCATTGATTTCAAGTGAAATTGATGGAAAATGAGTGAAAGGTGAAGTGGCGCTCAGTCAAAGGCATAAAGGTCGATTGGTAGTGTTTTATTAGTGGTGTATTATGCATTCATGACAGTTTCAATGTGCTATAAGTTTGGTTTGTGAGATAGGATTCCAATGGAAGCATGTACATGGTTGGTATGGTTGTTTCAGATGGTCTACAGGTCAAATATGATGGTTTCATCATGGGAAAGATCTATTGGAGTGTGTTTAAAGTCATTTGGTGGAAGTTTCAGTTTAAACTGGCTCATTTAGGCTTGTTTCTAGAGACTAATGAGGTGTGAAAGGTTGGTAAAGGTTATGAAAATATAATGTATGGGAGGTTCCTATAAATGTTTTATAGTGCATGTGTGAGCAACAATAATGCTTTTTTTATATCCTGGAGGAAGTTTTCAAAAATTCACCGAAGTTGGCCTTGAGGACTAACAGTGGAGGCTAATGCAAATGAGATAGGTCTGAGTTGTATAGGAATATTTGTGAAAAATAAACTCTTGGATTATGTAGAGGGGTTATTTTTTATTCTCCATGTCAAATTTCATCAAATTTTGAAGAGGTATGTGAAAGTTGTGTAAGCTTTTATAAAACGGATTCTTTAAGAAGTTCAAAATGAGCTTCATGTCTTATTAGCACCAACTAAAAAAATACGGAGCATTATTAATATAAATCATAGACTTAATTTTTTTAGAGAACTCTAAGACTTAAATGTGGCAAAAAAATTTCAAGAAAAATGGACAAGTATTAGAGAAGTTATGAGCATCTTTCTAGCTATGTTTTTCTCCTTCACAAGCACTTTCCTGAGTCAGCAACCGAAAAGTTGGTTATGTTTCCTAAAATAACTTGGATGAGCTTATTTAAAGTTTTTCATGGTTTGATAATGTTGTCTCTAATTTTTTGAGTTATCAATTCTCTTTTATCTAGCCTGGTTCAGTGCAAGGTCTTCTCAGGGGCATGAAAGTGGTATGTCTGCAGGGTTGGTGTGTGATAAAAAAGATATAAAAGTTATGGGTGCATCAAATTTTGAGAATGGAATTGAAATTGTCTTTCCCTCAAGAACTTTTTAAATGACATAAAAGGTTTTTTGTAGAAAAATGACAGTATGTTGGTCCTTACCTCAAAATTCAGCCTTTAGGAGCCTTCATCATGTTTGAAGTCTCAATGGTTAAGTCTACTCTCAAAAAGATTTATTTTTAGTCTCAGAGTATCTAGAATGGAATGATATTCCTCAAGAGTTAACTCCCGCCACCAAGAAACATAGAGTAAGTAATAATTCTTAGTTGAAGCATATCATGCTTGTCGTTGTCAATAATGCACAATATACTCCCTGTACATGTCTATGATGGATAAGTGTTTTTGAGCCTTTGATACGAATGAGTCATGTCTGAAATTTCCATATGGTGTATGTTCCTTCATAATCCTATATAAAATCTACATACCATTCTATCAGATCCTAACACCTCAAACTAAGGCAAATACATCAATTTTTTGGATTGTGTATTGTATCTTTTGAAGTTTGGAAATATTTTGGGATGTTTTAAACTGGTTAGTTGATTAGAGAAGATGGAGCTTGTTCCTATAAAGACAAAACAAGTGGAATTTTTTATTTTCATCTTTATTTGAGTAATAAATCCATTTTTGATGTTGCTCGGGTGCTTACAGTCTAGGAAACCCTAATTCTAGGGTTTGAGGATTAATTTTGATCGAATATCCAATTTTACCCAACCAAAATTGCCAAAACCTTGAGGTACTCTTTGCAGTGATAGCACAAGCACAATTTTACATCCAGTAAGATCACCTCCTCCTTTAAAACCCTATTTACCAAGGGTAAAACTAAATCACTTTATTTGCACACCTTTGATATATTTCCCAAATATATCAAATGAGGACCTAAAGTCCTTTTTATATAAGGTGATCGGGTATGTCTCCCGACCCACCTTTTCAACCTAAAATGGTTGACACATACACCTAGGTTTATAATATTTAATATTAGAAATATAATCATTTCATGATATTAAATATTTAACCTAAAGTATATACCTAGGTTAGCATATTTAATAATAGAAATATAAATATTTCATATTATTAAATATTAACCTATATATTAGTGATGGACCCATATACATTAAGGGTTGGCCAGACCACTTAATCATTATGTTCCAACACTCCCCCTTAATGTTAAGTGGGATAACATAACATATGCCAATAGATTACCTTCCTGTGGTACACTACAAGATTTACAATCCTTAAACCATAAAGGTTTTAGGCTAGCATATCGGTTTGAAGGAATTATAACACCTTCATAATACTCAATTTACCTTTTAGTACAAAAGGATTTGGAATCCCAAAGATCATCCCATGATCAGTGGCTAAGTATGATTTGTGAGTTTTACATGTTCTCACAGGTTCTCATAAAAGGTTATTGAACCCAAGCATATAGGAGCCTTTTACAACCAAGGACCTCCTTAACAATATGCTTGTACACTATATGTTTACCAGTAAACTCAATAACACTAAAGAGTTTACTAAAGATCGCCGATAAGATATTTCTGCACTTCTTTCTAAAAAATAATCGGAGGAGGTATATATGCCCGAAGGTATTTTTACACTTACCCGAAAGTATTTTTTTACACTTGCCCAAAGGTCTTTTTACAAAAACAAGCTCCATTAGGAGGTGACATTGTCATGCACACTCCCCCTCAATGGAAACTCTGACAATCCAAGTTTTTCACAAAAGTGACAAAACTTTGTAGCACTAAAGGACTTTGTGAAGATGTCATTCAACCTACTGTTCAGTCAACATGAACTTGAGATTTATCTCATCACTTAGAACCTTCTCACGGGTGAAGTGTATATGTATCTCAATGTGCTTCATCCTCTGATGTTGAATTGGATTCTTAATCAAGAGTAATACAACTCTAACCACCACATAGAAGAGGAATACTTCCTTTAACTTCCATGTGTATCTCTACCAACAGCCGCTGCAGCCACATGGCTTCTTTACTTCTTCCATTGTACTTCTTTGCCTCAGTAGAAGAAATAGAGACTATTGATTACATTTGTTGTTCCAAGTAATGGTTCCTACACCAAAAAAATTTGAACATATATCGAGTATATTTTATAACACAACATTAATATGGTTAGAATAAAAAATCCATATAAGATACATTTTCATTCTTAGTATAATGCAACCCATAATTGATTGTTCCTTTAATATATCTAAAATTTCTTTTTGCAAGATTCTAATGATCTCTAAAAAAGGTTCATGCATAAACCTTGAAGTAATTCCTACTATATAGGAAATATCTGATCTAATTATAGTTAGATAAATCAAACTATCAACTAACAGTGTATATAAAATAGGATCAACCTTTTTAATATGCAGATTTAGGATCAATATTTATTCCAACTTCCATTGAAGTAGAAAATGGTTTACAATCAATCATAATAAAAAAATTCAATACAATGGTTGCATATTATGTTTTGAAAAATAACAATAGAATGAAATATAGTCATACAAAGAACATGATGTGAGAGACCTAACTCATTCATTTCAAAGTATAGCTTCAATTTCTCTTTAATCCTATGAATTAAATTAGAATTATCACCAGTCATAAGAAAATCATCAACATATATACATATAATGATAATATGTGAGCCTTATTACTTAATGAATATATCATTGTTAGAAGAACAATTAACAAAACCTAAAATTTTAAAGAAGGAAACAATTTTCACATACCAAGCTCTAAGAGCTTGTTTTAAACCATACAAGGATTTCTCAACTTACAAACATAGTTTTCTTTACCAGTTTCTTCAAATCCTTTAGGTTGAAACATGTATTAATTTTCTTTTAAATCACAATTCAAAAAATTATTTTTCTTATCCATTTCATGGATTTCCCACCCAAATTGAGTGACAATTGCAAATAAGGCCCTAACAGTACTCATTTTAGCTACAGGGGAAAATGTCTCAACATAATCAATATAAGTTTCTGATTGAAACCTCTAGCAACAAGTATAACTTTATGTTTGTTAATACTATCATCAATATTATAATTTACTTTGTATATCCACCTAGACCCTATAATACTTCAACGGCTCAAGTTCATACAAGGTAATTAATGGCATGATTAAAAATATGATTTCTGGTCATTTTCCTAAGGTTAATAGGATTTCAAACTTTCTAACATAGATTGAACCCAATTTAATTTCTTAACTAAGAAGATAAGATTTCATAAACACCTAGTATGTAATCAAAAAATCATCTTGACCATTTACTAAATCAGAATCAAAACCATCATATAAGCATTTAATAATTAAACAGAAAAATCAACACATGTAAACCTTTTACTTGATTCACGTATCTATATTTTAAAATCAATTATAACATTTCATTGTTATAAGCATAAGAAAATTAACATGTCCTAACCTTTCATGCCATAGTTTTGAATTATTTAAACTTTGAGATATAAAACAAGATGTAGAAGAAAATCATAAAAAATATACAGGATCATTCCTTTGAATTCCTTCAACTATTATACTGTCATTACTATCCTTGATATACCAAGTATCCTTCATGCATGGATTCTAGTTCTTTGTGTCTATACCTCTTTTATGTTCAAATATTAGCAATGTGTAGAAGGTACTCAGAGTTCACATTGCATGATAAAATCATAGAAAGAGTCTCATGCATTATTGTAAGAATGCATTTCATGTTATCTATAATTTTTAAAATCGACTAAGGAGAAATTTCATATCTAGAAACAATTGTCTAGAGTTTTTCACCATAAATTATGTTTTGACCCAAATGTTGTAGTTGGTTTCATTCAGGATTTGGGTTTTGTCAAGACAGAAATAGTTAGACCATTATTTTGGGGCTAAATGTAAAACACACCCCATTATAATATAAATGTACCACAGAGTTAGATACATATTTGGGGTTCAATAATAAAAACAACATTTTTAACCCTAATCAGATCTAAATTTTATAGATCTAAAGAAATTCAATTTGATCATAACTAATTTTGTCATTACAATGCATTCTAATTAACCTTCATGATCAAAATAATACTTACAAATATAAAGGGTTGCCTTATACCTCAGATTTATATAAAAAATATTTTTGACCATATAGAAGTGAAGAAGATTTCCTTGATATGCATAACAACTTCAAATTTATGAAAAAAAATTAAAGTAGACAAAGATCTATCTAGCTTAAAATTGACGTTTAAATGACTATCATAATGATCTTATTAATTTTGGTCTATTATGACGGTCATTTGACCGTCAATTTTAATAACTGAAAACTCCTAGAACCTAGAAGCTTATCACTTGACGTCTAAATGATTCATCATATATGACTTATGTTTACAAAATCATGATGGTCATTTAAAATTGAATGCAAATTAAAATTTAGTGTATTGGAATCCATGATGTGAAATTCCAAAATTTCATAGTGAGATAATAGTAGGGAGGTCATGTTTTAATACATTATAACTATCCCCTATTATAATTTATAATATAAAAATATATACAACCTTTTAAAAAGGATGTATATAGTTTTGTTATCCAAAATTACCCCTCAAGGTAATTTTGATAACATGCATCAAATTCTATTTAGTCCCAGGCAAATAGATTGATTTCAGGCCACGAAATCATGTTTTTTGGGTCCCTTCACTTCTTTCTAACTCTATCCCATCCAAGAAGAATTTCAAGCAACTGGTTAGAAAAGGTGAAAAAAGTTGAGAAAAAGTAAGTTGTGGGCCAGAAAAAATGAAGTTGAAAATCGGCTAAGTCCTAGTCCGTAGCAGCATTGGGAATTGGGACAATCGGGGCGCGAACCGGCCGAAAAGCCGCCAGGCGGTCCGTCGTAGCAGTTGGGACATTGGGACAAAAGTACGCGCGGGACGTGAAAAGCTGAACTGGCCGAAAGTGGAAGAAATTACCCAAGTCTTGTTTCAGACGCCTTTGGGACATCCAGGCCAAAAGTACGCATGAGGACCGGCCGAACCAATCGATTTTAAAAAGGTTCAGACCGAAACAGTTGGGACAGTTTCAAAAGTACGCGAACCGGCCGGATCGGCCAAAAAACTTTCGTCCCACAAAAAGGACGCGTGGGACAAAATCTCGCCACGTGTCTTCACCAAAAGGGACAAACATGGGAACGAAGGAACCGGCCGATTCGGCCGAAAGGATATTTTCATCTGGGACATCCGGGACAAAGTATGGACGCGAGGGATATAAAGCCGAAGCGGCCGAAGGCAAAGAAGAAAAGTCAACGTTTGACCCGTGAAACTTCAAACGGCCATAACTTTTGACTCCGAGCTCCGATTTTCATAAAATTGGACTTTCTGGAACGAGCACGACGTCCTCTAGCCACAAAAACTGGATTTCTTATTTTTAATGAGGGTAGATATATTTAATTAAAAGAAACATAGTTCGGCTCCAGTCAGTTAATGCTCATTCCCGTCAAATGACAGAAAACGCCTGCCAGATAAAATAGCTGCCCGCACTCAGAAGGCCATAACTTTTGCATTTCTCAACGAAATCACACAAAATTGGTACCGTTGGAATTCGTGGCTCCAAGCCCGATGCACAAAATCAAGAAATTCTAGATTTGATGAGAAATTGATTGAGATTTTTTAGAAAACGTTTATGGGTTCAGAACAGTGTTTTATTTGGTAGGTTGGGAGTGCAATTAAGAGGCATGGTCATCATTCTTTCTCTGCTGCAGCACATGGGACAGTATGGGGAGCCTTTTGCAAGTAATATATAACCATTTACTCCATTTAATGCCTCTTACAAGTGGTTGAAGGACAGATTTCGGGATTTCCATTTTTCCCTTCTCTTTCTCTTCTCATTTTTCTATAAATTGGAGTGTTGGGCTCATTGTAAAGGAGAGAGTTTTTGATAGCAAAGCTCTGTCAAAATTGCTTTGTGAAGCCAATGTGCTGCAGGCCCTTGTAGTGGACTCCTTGCATGGTGATCCAGGCCCTTATCTTGTAATAGATTGAACTGTGCATATCATGAAGCAATAAAATATCAGTTTGTGGATATATCTTCCCCTGCTGTGTTTTCTTGCATTCTTCTTGCCCCTTTAATCTTTCTACAAGAATATTGTGTCTATTATTATGTTCTTGCAGGGATCCATTATCATTGTGTATGCTTAGAATATCGTTGTGAATGCATTTTGCTAGATTATGGAGAACTGTCATCACCTCTTCTAGTGTGCACTTTGCTTCTGTATTTCACACATTTGGAGCAACTACTCTCACACCCTCCTTTTCTGGTGTATCACCGCTTTAGTGTAGGCTTTCATTTTATGCATTCTCTCTCCCTGGTCCCTTGGAAATTTAGATTAGAATAGTTAGTTTCCCCTGCATATAGAGTAGATTGTGGCAGGTAGTTTAGGAGCAAGAACCAGCTTTCTCTGGAGGTCTATCTCAAGTAGCAAGTCCCACAACTTGGAGATAGTACCCATGTTATCCAATCACACCGTGATTCAAGTATATGCAACTTTTATAAACCAGGGGTGCTGTGATTCGGTGATAACAAGTTTATAGAATGTATAATTAAAAACAACTATATAATTATAAGTTTTTCAAACTATAATATTTTTAGATTAAAAATTGACTAAATGGGTATAAATTTGACCTTTGGTATGATAATTATTATTTTTGAATTTTATAAACATAAACCTATTGCAAAGGTGGCCCACATTAAATGGCATGATAATCTGGGAAACAAATTTAATTAGGATATTAGTATTTTTTAATTAAACATGTACCATACAATTTAACCAAGTCCAAACAAACATTGATATTCATATAATTTACAAAATGTAAATGAAAGTAACTTCATATCATATTACATCCCTCCCCAGGGATTTCAAAATTGAAAAACCCTAAAATATTTACCCAAATTTTAATTGCACAAATGTAGTGCACAAAATAAATTAGGTTGCACAAAAAAAGAAGAAGGGGGACTAGATACTTTTAAATACCTTTTGGGTTGGTTGAAAAAACCCGTACAAATTAAATAAATAAAATACAAAACATTTGATCTTAATTTATTTAATTTACCTCGCTCTGTTACCATGTTAGAATTTGAGGACTCTAATAAATATGGATTTAATCAACTTACATATTATATAATGTTACAATAAATATTTAAATAAAGATTACATCATAACATAAGTAAATAAAGAAATATTTACATGAAATAAATAATACAGGTGACATAGTATTTATAGTGGAAAACCCCAATAGGGTAAAAACCACTTTGAAAATAACCTTTTACTTCAGAGAACTTATTTTACATCCAGTAAGATCATCTCCTCCTTTGAAACCCTATTTACCAAGGGTAAAACCAAATCACTTGATTTGCACACCTTTGATATATTTCCCGAATATATCAAATGAGGACCTAAAGTCCTTTTTATATAAGGTGATCGAGTATGTCTCTTGACCCACCTTTTCAACCTAAAATGGTTGACACATACACCTAGGTTTATAATATTTAATATTAGAAATATAATCATTTCATGATATTAAATATTTAACCTAAAGTATATACCTAGGTTAACATATTTAATAATAGAAATATAAATATTTCATATTATTAAATATTAACCTATATATTAGTGATGGACCCATATACATTAAGGGTTGGCTAGACCACTTAATCTGTTAGAGTAGGTATTTACCTTAGCTCATGTTCACCTAGGTACTTTATTTACCTTTATTGTATTTATCCTCACCCACTTATGTGTGTGGATATTTCTTTTATCTTATTTAGATATTAGGAGATATTATCTAGTTGTTAGGTATAGTTCTTTCCTTGATCTATGGTATTGACTAGATCCTTGATGTCTAGTTCTCTCCTAAATCTATGGTCTTAACTAGTTTTTTTATGACTAGTTATTTCCTTGATTTGTGGCTTGATCTAAGACCTTGACTGGTTCTTAGATTGTTATTCTTTGCTTATTTAAGCAAGGCCCATTCTCAATGTATTGCATTGAGTTCCATAATAATATATGATATTGTTGCTCATTTGTTTGCAAAGGTTTTATGTAAAGCTATTTTGGTGAATTACTTTCATCTTATTGATCGTGGTGTTTGATTTGTATCTGTGTTCTTGGCTTGGTATGATCTGGTTATCATTCCTTTCATAATCATTATGTTCCAACAACTACGAGAGATACTAAAAACAAAATGATAATAATAATAAGAATATACTATGTGAGATAACTACAAAATGCAAAATAATGATGTATGTTGAGATGTTTCTTTCTCATTGATGCACAGAGATATATAGCAATGTGAAAGGTGATGTGAAATAAGATGGGTGAAAGGACATGTAACTGAGGTAAGTGTCTTGAAAGCATTGAAGAAGACTATGAAACTGTGGAGTGATGAACAAATACACTATATGGAGTGAATGTGCTAAGAAGAAAAATAGAGTGTGATGAATAAGGATAACAGAGTGACAAGGGATATAAAAGAGAAAGATAAAAATGTAAGTTTGTGAAAAATGTTGATGTTTTGAAGAGATTTTTATGCACACATCACATTGTTGATACAAAGAGACTATGAGTATGAAATCTTGAAATAATATATATGACTTTCAAGTCAGATATCCAAACAAGTTAAAACTTGATAAAGTAAAATCCTACACATAAGTGCAAGACCAATTAAGGATCATCACATTGGGTGTTGAAATTCTTTTAAAACCTGCATATGTTGATAAGTCAAGTTGATAGATAGTCCTTAGAATGAAACATGAGATGATGAATGTATGATGAGAGAAAGAGGATAATAAATGCATGACAAGAAAAGATAATGAATCCAGAAGCATGTTCAGGTAAAAAATGAATGCTTAAGATTGTGAAAAGAACTTGGTATGATAAGAGCTTGAAAAATGATTAGGGATAAGTAGAAAGGAGAGAAAACATAAAAATTGTGATCTGAATCTTGTATGACAAAATTTAATTGTGATTAGTTGAAGAGAGAGAGTGAAAACATGACATGAAGATGTTAGTGAGCCTAACATGACACAAACTGGATAGTGAATTGGTGATCAAAAGAAAGTATATCAAGAGCAGAATTATAAAGCATAGAAGAAGAAATAAAGTGTGCTAATCTAGAGGTCATTATCAGCTATGTAAGATAGTAAAAAAAAGTATGAACAAAACACAAAACAAGTCTAAGTTACATCTTAGCACATAGGGGTTGCAGCCTCCTTGTAAGTATTGGCTTACCGAAGATCAGTTGTAGCTGATTAAATTTTAGGGAGTTGTAGCTTCCTTATAAGTTGTATCTTACAGAAGGTTAGTAGTTGCTAACTGGATTAACTTGGGGGTTGTAGCCTCAACAATTGAGTTGTATCTCAACTTGAAATCATTGTAACTAATAGAATTTTTTTTCTAAAGATAGTTCTTTATTTTAGTGGGGTTTCTCCCATTTTGGGTTTCCCACTTTAAAGATTGTGTATTGTCTATCTCTCATTTGGTTGTGTACATTTTCATGTGATTTTCTTAACAAGTTTGGTGAAGTAAAAATATGTTAAAATATTAATAAGACATTGATTCACCCCCTCTCAATGTCTAATGTTCCAATAATTGGTATCAGAGCTTGGTACTCTGAAATCAAGTCTAACAACTTGGAGTAGGTCCTTCCAGAATCACAAGCATGGTTATTGAAATAATTCCTAATAGTAGTGTAAGAGACAAATATGTCCTTGAGGATGAAATTTCAGATGAAGAGGAAGCAAAGATAAATCTTGAAGAAAAACTGATAAGTGCTCTGGATGAACTGAATTATCAAAGGAAAAGAACAAGATATTGAAGACAAAGTTGAAAGAGTATGAAGATAAAATCAAGCTTCTTGACAAGAGGAAAAAGCAAAAAGATGAAGAGGGATTCAAATATCTTGAGGCACAATTGGAGCTAGATTTGTAACATCCTCATTTATAACTTCATAAAATAGGGCAAGATTTATTTTTTACGTAATGTTCACTGTTCTAAATTCACATAATTCAGAACACACATTCCTTTGCTAATCCATCACATAACAAAAAACCATATGCAATTGTAATAACTCGGTTTAATATCGATCTCTCATTTCATGACTCGGGTTTAATATCGATAGCTGCATTTAGAAGAGCTAAGTGACATGTCGTGCCATAGTGGGTGCTCCACAATATATACTTAATGAATAGGTTCATTAAGTGGGTACTGTGCAACAACGTCTATGATGTGGCAGTTCACTTAGTTCCTATAAACAAATATGTCATACTTACATTTTCTTTCATTAATTGATCCCTAACTTTTTATTTAATTTATTTAACATTATGCATCATACCTAGGGATCAACTATGTTTGAACGATTAAACCCTTAAGAAGGGGATCATAATGAGCTTCGCTCTGAATTGAGGGTATGCAGATCAAATCTACATTTAACTCAAGGATTCTCTTTTCATTTTCTACTAGTTCATTAACACTTAATAATTACTTTTATTCAAATAAGTAAGGTCATTATGTAGTCTTCATTTAATTATTTCCATCAACATGTATAAATCAGATTTGTATAAATGATAAGTTAGATTTAATGATTTCTTTATCATTCAACCCCATCATGGTATGACCTTATTATATGTAAAATTACCATGCATTGGTTCCTATTTGAATGGGATACTTCTGCATTCAACATTATAGATATAATTTATCAACATAAGTTAAGGATCATAAACTATGTCCTTATTAATTATGACAAGAAAGTTTCCCTTTTTCCTCATTAAAGGACTAATATCTTAATCATAAGTTCATAATAAGATAAAGGATATAACCCTGATAAGAATGTAACATCAATATTTATAACTTATTATTTCACTTTACCACTTCCAAATAAGGTTTGACATTTTATGATATAACTCATAATATTTTACCATTATCTCATAGATTAATTGACTTATACATATAGTTCCTTATCCAAGCAATACTCAATCCCTTAGACAACTAATAATTCATGAATGTTTCTGACTTTGGAATAATAATCGAATATACAATATTCATACTGCATAGATAATCCAATTATAAAATTCGAATCATACAACAATTGATTATAACAAAAGAAGAATTCACTTTATTCCATACATAATAAATATTTCATAAGTTTTTCAGTCAATAATGATGACATTTCTCATCAATTACAAAATACTAAGGCACTAAGCCTTTGGGGTTCTTCCACAAAATCTTTACAAATTTTTTTAATAAATTTAAGTATCTGAAATAAATGAGCTTCATTAATAAAATAAATGCAACTTTCTATAAGTATTTATCCTTTCACTTTTCACGAAATCCATTTGCAAAAATTTTTAGCATGTGTCAGTTCACAAGAAATGAGCATGATAAGAACTAAAACATTAGAAATAATGTGCTTCTATCTAACAATTTCATGGAAGGAACCCTTCTATTTAATGAAATTGTTCTAAGTTCCAAATCACTAACAACTTCTAAAAGCATGCTAAAATGCCACAATGTCAAATTAAAAAAAGAAGTCTCATGTACCATTTATGAACCTTTTCTCTAAACCAATTTTTTTTTAACAATCATTCAATTTAAGGCCATTAGCCCTAGAAGTAAAAAGAAATAACAAGTGTATTGGTATTTCAATCATGTAATCATATAGATTATATGATTGAAATCAAATACTCAGACCATCAATCACTATTTCATTTTCTAACAAATTACTTCACACCTCATAATAATAATATTGAAGGCTAATCAAGTGGCAAAAATAAGTCATTGCCTAGCAGCCAAATTATTTGATATACCAAAAGAAAGTTTTCTAACTAAAATGGAAAACTACAACAAGACTAATCTCTATCCAACTATCCAAACAACAATCCATGTATCTAGATAAAACAGTCAAGGTATTTTCCTTTTTCATTCAAATCAACTAAGTTCTCATCTCAGAGACTAATAAATAATACTTAGGTCAATCATAAGATGAATACAATATAAAGTAATCAGATGAAAAAATTAACCAACTACCAAATGAATGACAACTAATTGAAATTAACCAAGACCAAAAAGGAAAAATAAAACCCAATATCATAATAGAGAATCTTCCCTAAATTATTATTCAATAAATTTATGACCAAGTTCGGCCATCATATCCCAACTAGGTCATGCAAAAGAAGATTAACGATTATGAAACAAAGTTCAATCTAAAAGTCAACTCCAATAGGAGGTGAACAAATGAATCATTGCAGTCCTTCAATTACATTAGAACATGACTTCTATCCAACAAGATCAAGGTTTTGACAAAAACATTTGTCCCAGTTCTTAAACACATCCGAAGAATTCCATAAACTAATCAAGTTTATTTCAAACAAATTGATAAACCCATTCATCAGTTAGAGAATGAAAAGCTAAAATAGAATATAACTCAAGATTCAAAGTAACTCAGAAGGATTTTAACTATGGTGAGAATCAACATCTATAGAATGGTCATTTTAATGACCTAACTACAAGGATTTCAGCCAAATGGGAAAATAATGAACCCAATCAAGAATGCTAACCTAGAAAGGGTAGTCTTAAAACAAAAATAGTTAATCAAAATCATAAAAGAAGATTGGGTTTCACATTCTATTAAACCGATTTCTCCTCCATAGAAAGGATTTCAAAACAATAAAAAACTATGCACACCCAGAAAGGGTTTTAATTGATTTTTGATTCCTTTAAGCTCTGAATCGAGATTCACAGAAAGAATGGTCAATAAGACCGATATAAGAACCTGCATTCAGTCTTCTCAAGAAACCACAAACAAAATTTTGCGTAACGTTTGAACTTAGCAAGCAACAATACACCTAGATCATTATTTCATATGGGTATCGACCCTATAAATGATATCTTCCAACTTAACACTAAAAGAGATACATGAACCCATTATGCATAGATAGAAGCAAGGATAAACACAATATCATTTATAAAAACCATTCATATACATATTTTGCAAGCAAAGTCATTATCAACCGACTTAAACCATATATTAAGAGTATAGAAGTTTTAAATACAAAGCAGTGGTTTTGATCAACCCAGAACCATATATTTAGAGTATAAAAGATGAATAACTAGTAAGATAAAAAACAATATTTCAACCACAAAACCCAACTCAGAATGCAATTTCAGAAGATGAGAAGAGTTATTTTCATGAGATTGATAAATATAGAAGAATATCATAATGGGTTAGAGCCTATCATGTATAGTAGGGCTCTTGCGAAGCTCTTCCAATCTCCCTGAGTTTCCCTTCAAGATTTTGTAACATAATCCAAAAAAAATTTACGGCCAAATCCTCAAAAACCCCCATACTCTTTCTTCCCATTTTCATTTATAGATTCAAAAATAAATTCTTCCTTTATTTTTTCCATGCAATGACAAGATTGAATATGCAACAAAATCAAACTAACAGTTCAAAAATATGAAATCAACATGCAGAGCCATTGAGCTCAAAAAATCCAAATGCAAAGTAAAACTGACCCTATTTCCTTTCCACCATTCCATCTTGGCACTTCCTAAGGTGGTTTCTACTCTTTGATCGATATCAATAAATGTCAGGATGGTTTAATAGTCCTCTAACAAATCCTCCAACCACCAAATAAATTTAGCAACAACTAAAATTTATAAACCATGCACAATATTCTAACTAGCTAACTAGAGTTCGGTGTCTGCCAAGTCTATCTTGGCTTCCTCCAAAGGTGGTGTAAATGCCTTAATGACAACACTTAAATTCTTGGTACAACATGGGTTGGAACCCAACTGACCTTGCTTAAACCCATAGGGTTTTATTCACCATGGTTTAGTCTAAGGTTAGGTCTAAGTCCCCACTTAGGTTTAGGCCCCTTTTCAAATAATGCTAAGATTAACTTAGACTAAGGATATCAATGAATTCCTTTAGGTATTTTAGGGATTAGGACCCCTTACCAAAAATGCATCAACATAGCTTAGGCTTAGGATCATAAAATGCATCTAGCATAGTTAGGTTCCCATACTAGATTAACTATCACCTTAGTGTAGGTTTAGTTAGGTCCTTTTAAATATTCAACATGAACATTACTTATAGAAACTAATCATCTCAAATTAATTAGGTCTCATAGAAAGAGTGCATTCACTGGATGCTACCAGGTGCTCCAATGGCATCACTTCATTCGAGCCTGGAAGAGATGATATTTTAGCAATAAGAATAAGTCAATTAGACTAATAAAATGATTGTAACAACATATTGATCAAAGGCATGCCTTGGATCACTGAAATTGATCCAAGGTATGAATATTCCTATCAGACCGTAATGTTATAGAATAATGAATAAGTTTAATAATGTAACTTGGATGTTCTTACTGACATAGTCCCATAAAACTGCATTTACTTAATATCACCTAGATTTACATATTGTAATTCAATTATTAACATAGAGAGTACATGAAACAATTTAGAATCCATTCAACATTGCCAAAGTATCATTACATCCGGTTTAGAAGAGTAAACATATCATCTACAATAAACATGATCAACAGTTAAAAAAGAGTATTCCATCTCAGAATAGTAATCAAATATCAACATTTGCAAACTTCAGCTACAAAAACAAGTATAGATATCAAAATGGCAGAGGCATTATAGGTTTCAACATCTCTCAAAGACAAAGAGAAAGAGCATCTCAAAAGAAGACACCTACATGAGATATGAAGAAGATTATGATATCTTTAAGAGCTAAATTATAGGAAGCAACAGAGATACTAAAGATGTATAACAAGTTAGAAAAGAGCTTTGAGGCTCTAAATGAAATGCTAGACAAAAGAAGGCATCAGATGAAATAAATGGACTAGGCTTCATTAAGGAGCCTGTAAAGAAGGATGAAGATGACAAAGATGGTTCAAGTGGACAGTCAAACATGAAGACAACTAAGTGGAAAAATTCAAGAAGGCCTAAACCTATTAGGAAACCTAATGCTTTCAGGTATGAAAGAAATTTTAATGGATATTGTTATTCATGTTATGGTTTTGGACATAGAGCTAGATAATGCATGAAGAATTTTGATAGAGAATACCCATGGAGAAGCTGTAAAAATGAATATGAGAGGAATATAGTGTGTTTCAACTTTCCAAGAAAAAGGGCAATATTATCAAGACATTACTTAGAAGAAATTTCAAGTTAGTTTTGGGGAAAAGAACACTTAAGAGGCATGAACATGTTAGTGTGCTACAACTACAAAAAAATTGGACACTATGCTAAAAGGTGTCATGAGTTCAAGGATAAAAATTATGATAGTAATGATAATTCACATCAAGCTAAGAGGAAAAAGTGATGCCATGTGTTATACTTGCTACAATTTTGGGCATTTTGAAAAGTAATGTTATTACCATGAGAAATCCAAGTACAACAACATGTATTACACCTACAGAGGGAAATATAAGAAGGCATCTAATATGAAAATCAGTTATAGAAATGAGACTAAGTCAGTCATGGGTAAAACAACTCCTGAAAAGAAGAAAAATAAATGGATATACAAGGTCAAGGAAGAAAACCCAAGAGTTGAGGAAGAAAAGAAGGACAAGAAAATAGTGTGGGTAGATGATGCAAGCTCAAGAAAGACATCAAGAGTTGATGATCAAGCCAAGAAGAGTGAAAGAAATTCAAGGACCAATCATGAAGAACACTCACTCATAGTCAGGAGAAGACAAGGAAATGAAACACACCATACATGTTTGAAAGTAGTGAAGTATCAGGAAATGAAGGTAGAACATCCAACAATATATCAAAGAAGATAGACAAGGCTTCACAGGAGAAATAAGGAAAGAGTGAGTCATCAAGCCTCTTTGATGACTTCCTATTGTTTTGAGAGAGTCTATCAAGAATAGAGTGCCTTCTCTAGGATTCTAGAAGGCATACTCTCTTTGAAAGAAGCATTGATGTGTACCTGAGAAGAATCATCAGTCAGGTGTCAATAGGTGCTCATGTTGCAAATATATCACCATTGAAAAGGTATGCTTAGTATTTTATTCTCTTAAAAGTTTGTTTGGTATGGTTGAATTGTGTCAAGCTCTTGAAGTATGAGTTAAGTGTATCTTTTAATAATAATCATCTATCTATTATAGTGTCTGCCTTAGTATTTAAAGCTCTGGATCATGAAATACGTGGAATTAATTAGTCTTGTCTATCATGATTACATATGATTCAAATGGATGTTCTTGTTATTGAAAGTGCATTTGTATGTCTCATGTACTATCCAATAAGTCTTGTCAAGTCTATTTAGGTTTCAAATGCTACAAATTCTTTGAAAAGTCTTCATCAAAATTAGCATGAAATTATGTGTCACCAGTCATGGGTTGTGAAAGTGAATAAGAAGTCTTCAAGTAGTTAATGTGTACTCTTTGGTCTGTAAATTGACTCAACTAATTTATCAAATTGTAATGTTTAAAAGAATAGTCCAAATAGTCATACCTTGAGGTAAAGTTCAGTTGTTGGTCTGTAAAGTGAATTTGAGGTGTATTTAATTATAGTGTCTTAAATGTGAAATGGAGCTTGTAAAATTAGTTTGTGTGAGACATAAATGAAAGATCTAAAAGTTTGAATGTAAAGGATGAAAAATTTAAGTCTCAAAAGTAATAATGCCTTCTCTAAGTTCAAATATGAAGTGTCTTCTATAGTCTTGATCATATTGTTATGAAATTAAGCCATGGTCTAAAAGTCTCAATGCACTATAATGGTTGTATGAGTATTGATGAAATGTTTTTTAAGAAATTGGTATACATTTTGATTCAAACCAGGTCATGTCTTGGTTAAGGAAACAAGTCTTGAACAAATGGAATTAGAATAACTATTTGGCAAGAGAAATGATAATTATTGTGAAAATGAAAATTTTGAAGTTTTGAGAAATTAATGTGCAAACATTTGTAAAGCATGAAGACTTGAGGTTCAGGGTGTAAATTGAAAGATAAGAGTTGACTGGATGATGATGACCATCTGAGATGATGAATTGAAGAATGATGGTAGAATTCATAGCAGATTTTAAGAATTTTAAGATGGATCAATATCATTCGTTGTGATTTTTGAAGAAGGCATTAGATGTATTAGCTCAAAAGATACATGCAAATGTATGTGAGATTTGCTTATATAAATATATAAGAATTTCTGAAAAGTTAGTGTCTCTCCATCAAAGAGTCTTAGAAGTATAATCTCAAAGAAATTCCATGTTTTGATTTGAACTAAGAAGTAAGTTGTATCAAGGAATTTGAAGAATCATGAATTTTTATAGCATATCATTTACAGTATGATCTGAGATGACATTCTTTCAAGAAGAAAAAATTGGATATCACTAATAGGTAGTGTAAATAATGAAAGGACAGACTTACTAGATTTTCAAGAAAAGACATATGAAAGAGGTCTACAAAATGATTGTTTCAAGTGAATTTATTAAATATGCAAAGGAGTCAAGTAAAAAATTTAAGTAGAAAAGATATGAAATAATATGAAAATAAAAACATGTAGGTTTTAAATCATTAAGCAAGATGACATCACAATATAATGTAACAATAAATGGAATAGATACAATGGAATTGCATAGTTAATGGATGAAGATGGTCTTTGTAAGAGAATAAGAATTTCAAGCATAGAGAAAATAGGAAGTAATATGAAGTATGATCTTAATAAGATGTAACAATGCTAGTTCTGGAAGATATCAATAAGGAGATAAAGGAAGCAAGAAAGTTTATCAAAATTCAAAGTGAAGATTGGACTATACAATGTATAGTTTAGGATGAGTTCAAAGTCAATCATCAAAATCATTTAGCTTATTAAAAAGGTGTTGTGTAGGAAATTGGCTGAATTATGTTGAGGCTGTTAAAAGAAGAGGTGTCTTCCATAAGGAAAAAATGAGCTTGAGATATTCAATATGTAATTCATTAGAGAATTTGGATCAATTTATTAGGGGGAGTGTCTCTAAATGGTATATGATTCATAAGAGTATAGATTTGAAGGCCAAAAAAGTATCAAGGTTTTCAAAAGTTGTTTTAGGGAATCATGGTCAAAAGGTGAATATGACTAGAAAAGGGAAAGTATGATGAAGGTGAAATGGATGATATGGTGAATAAGATGAATGAAGTTGAAGCTAAAATAGGAAGAGTTTAGTTCAGGGGGAGTTTGAGTTGATTCAATGGAAGACTCATCACTCAAGGCTAGTACATAGGTAGAAAAGAGAAGCTAGTTCCAAGGGGAGCTTGTAAGGCATAAGTAATTCTTTTAAGTCATGCATTATCTTTTAGTTGTCATTTTTGATGTCAAGTGCTGAACCCTTTTTCATAGATGTCAAAGGGGGAGAGAGTGTGCTATAGAAACTAGGAAGGTGATGTGAGTTGCTGGTGTGTTTTCCATCAAAGGTTTCTGAGTATGTTGCCATCAATGAAAAAGGGGGAGATTGTTGAACCCTGGTCATTGGTGTTGTCATTGATGTCAAGTGGCATTGATGGAAAAGGAGTGAATGGTGAAGTGAAGCTCAGTAAAAGGCATGAAGGTTGATTGGTAGTGCCTTCTCAGTGGTTTAGTGAGCATTCAGGATGGTTTCAGTGTTCTACATGCTTGGTTTGTGAGGAAGGAGTCTATTGGAAGGTAATGAACATGGTTGGTATGCTTGGATCAGATGGTTTTATAGGTCATATATGATGATTTCAAGCATGGAAAGATCTTTTACAAGTGAGTTCCAGGTCATTTGGTGGAAGTCTCAGTTCAAACTGGCTCATTTAGGCCTGTTTCTAGAGCCTGATGAGGTGTGAAAGGTTGGTACAGGTCATGAAAAGACAATATGAGCATGAGAGGTGCCTAGGAATGTTGTTTAGGGCATGTGTGAGAAACAAAAAGGCTTTGTTTAGCTCCTGGAGGAAGATTTAAAAAATTCACAAAATTTGGCATTGAGGACTGATAGTGTAGGTTGACGTAAATGAGATGGGTTTGAGATATAGGGGAATATTTATGAAAAATAAACTCATGAATCATGTATAGAGGGTGATTTTAGTGCTCCATGCCAAATTTCATCAAGTTTTGAAGAGGTATGTGAACTTCTTAGCACCAAAGAAAAAATATGGAGCCTTCTTCAGATAAATCATAGAAGGAATTTTTTATAGAACTCCAAGAATGAAGTTTTGAATTTTTTTATAGGCAAGATGGACAAGTATCAGAGAAGTTATGAGCATCTTTCTGGCTATGTTTTTCACCTTCACAAGCACTTTCCTAAGTCAGCAATGGAAAAAGTTGTTTGTGTGTCCTCAAATCACTTCGATGAGATTATTTAAAGTTTTTCATGGTTTACTAATGTTTTCTCTAATTTTTGAATCATCAATGCTTTTTAAGCTATCCTGGTTCAGTGCAAGGGCTTCTCAGGCCATGAAAGTGGTATGTCTAGAGTTGGTGTGAGATAACAAAGCTATAAAAGTTCTGGGTGCATCAAATTTTGAGAATGGAACTAAACTTGTATGTCCCTCGATAAATTTTTAAATGACATAACAAGTTCTTTGTGGAAAAATGATTGTATGTTTGTCCTTACCTCAAACTCAGCCTTCTAGGAACCTTTATTATGCTTGAAGTATCAGTGGTTAAGTCTAATCTAAAAAGATTGCTTGTTAGTCTCAAAGTATCTGGAATGGAATGATGGTCCTCAATATTTCACTCCCACCATGAAGAAACATAGAGTAATTCAGAAGTATCAGTTGAAGCATATCATGCTTGTTGTTTTCAATAATGCACATTATACTCCCTATACATGTATATAGTGGACAAGTGTTTTGAGCCTGTTTGAGAAAATTTTAAGAATCCCTAACAAAATTATTAGAAAATATTGGGTGAATATTAGCAAAACCACTTTTGTATGTATGGAAAATCACAGGAAATTTTGTTTCATGCATAAAGCAATTTTTTATAATCATTATGGGCAAGGTAGGCACAACAGAAGCAATAGATGCAAAAAAAATTATGCCACCAACCGGTAGCATTCTACTTGCTACTAGCTGGTAGAAGTTTACATGTAACTGATCGGTATCATTATGCATGCTACCAGATGGAAAAATAATACATGCTATTGGTCAGTAGAAATCTACATGCAACCGACTGGTAGCTTTATGCATGCTACTGACCCATAATATTCTACATGTTACCGGTCAGTAGCATTAGGCATGCTACTAACTGATAGCATTATGCATGCTTTCGGCCAGGAGAATTCTGCATGATGTCGGCCGGTAGCATTCTACATGATGTTCACCGGTAACATTTTCTATGCTTCTAGTTGTTAACATACTGCATGCTACCAGCTGGTGGAATTCTTCATACTATCAGTCGGTGATAGCCTACATGCTACCAGTTGGTTGGAGTCTTTATGTTACCGACTAGTAGTATTCTACATGATACCAGTCGAAGGCATTCTAAATGCCACCAGTTGTTAGCATTCTACATGTTACCATTTGATAGTATTCAGAATGCCAATGACCGATAGCATTCTATAAACATGTTGCAAGCAAGTAACTTGTATCATACTACCATCCAGTAGCATTCTATGTGCTACCGGACATTGGTATCATGTATGCTACCAGTCGGTAGCATATAGATTGTTGCCCACTGGTAGCATGTTGAATTCTACCAGTAGGTGGCATAAAGGGTGTTGTTTTCTATGCAGCCGGCTGGTAGATGTATTAAAAATTCCTATATATACACAAAGGGTAGTCATTTTCACTCTACACAAATGAGAGATGCCAGAGCATACGAGAAAAAACCCTCAATAAACAAGGTGATCTACATAATCTAGATGGAGAAACTAGAACAAAAAGGAATAGTAACAAAAAGGAAGCAAGTACCAAGAATTTTATAACATATTAAAAATGCCAAGAAGAAAGACAATTTCCACACAACCCAAGATCCTAGCCGCAACAACAAAAAATATGATTTTTTTTTCTTAAGAGCATGGTCTTTCCTCAACTGTACACATTTATAGAGGATCCTAATACATTTTCCCAATGGATTGAAGCGTCTAGTTTCACAGGGTTAGTGTATATGCCCCAATTTTGAACAGAACAAAAAACATAGAACAATCTTCTACTCAACTATGACACTTCAACTTTCATTTTTCATTATCAAATCCCATCTCATGCACAGTCATTTGGAACTTCACCCGAGGACATTAAGCATCTAACAGGACTACCACAGAAGGATGTGGATCATGTCATGACCAAGGATGTTTTATCATATGAATATTGCAAGTATTTAGAGTCTCATTTTCAATTATCTATTGATGCAATTTGCAATTTCTACTACTCGTAAGTCTTTTTTCATTTTTTCATTTCATTTTGATTATTTTCAATTTTACATTTCATTTCAGTATTAAAAAAATGTGTCTCCTTGTATTTACACTTACAACTTCCCAAAACCCTTCAAAAAGAGGAATTCAACTCAAGGATTTCAGTCACCCATTTCTTCAGGCCGTGGTGCAGTTATTCCAAGCCAAGATTATATTGTGAGGTCGATATACAAATATTCTGTGGTGGGCTTTGGCTTATATCGTTCACACCCTAAGTGGGCAGAAATTTGACTAGTGTAGTTACTTATCCTCTAGGATAAGAGGTGATTTGGACAACATTCATTTGAATGATAATGTTACCATCAACTACACAAATTTTATTCTTAGTTTATATTATGAATCTTTCTATAATTTAGGTGGCACCACTCCTCTGACAACAATGCATGCAAAGCTATCATCTTTTTGTTAACACTTCAAGAGCAGGAGGTGAGTCCCAATTTTTGATTATTTGGTTTTTAATTATTTTTTATTTGGGATTAATAAATAGTTTACTGTTGAATTATAACATAAAATAGTTGTTGCGGCTGCATCGCGAAGGGACGCTGCTATCAGAGGTCATTTCCCACTAGGTTCAGGAGATTCAGTTACTATATCAGACAATCAACACGAGGAGGACACCACTCCACAATATTTCAAATGGATGAGGATTTCCTTAAACCCTCAAACTGACACATCCACCATACCACAAGCATTAATCACAGGTATTTTAATTTATGATGTATATATGACATATGTTTCAATATGTTTGAAAATAAATGTAATTAATTATTTATAACTTGTATATGTTTCAATATTTCTTGTAACTTATATTCCTTTGCTGCAGAAACCTCCAGTAGCATAGGATTATATCATTGGGCTCATGGTAGCCCAGAAAAAAAAAATTGAATTTGATCAAACACAACAGGATGTAGAAATATCTTTGGTACCTCACTCTTTGGCTCTAGGTATGAATTTCATTTTTGTGTTTTTTTAATTTTTTAAACAAAAATTCGACAAGCTCTTCAATTGTTGATGCTTAATAATATTTTAGACCACACCTACCAGTAAAAATCCCAAAAAATTTATTCCACTTCTCTACAACAACCACATCAACTACAACAAACCCAATTTGCACCTCAAATGGAATCCTTTCAACAAAGTAATATTTATAATCACATATGATATAATCTTACATTTATTATTATATCAATATTATTATTTTTACATTTATTATTATATCAATCTTATTATTTTTGTCATTTGAATTTTCTTATGTTATTTACAAAATTACATTTGATTGTTGCAGGGCCTCCTCCACATCCAATTCAAAATCCATCTACTATGAAGAGGAAGATGCCACCTCCTCCACCTCCACCACAAAATATCAGGACCAGGTGTAGTGGCAAGCATATTTCATTTGTTCCTCCAGCTTCAAGCAGGGGCACCCTTAATTTTGCAGTTGAGTTTCCAACATTTTCATTGGAAAATGTTCCTAGTGGACGGGGTGTTTCTATTTTGAACAAAATTTATTTAGATGAGGAATATCTAGGGATTGAAAGTGGGGTTCAAGCCCATGGAAATTTCAATCCCCAAGATATGATTCATGGGGCAAGGCATCCTTCTCCAATAAGAGTGGATAGATCAAGCACACCTTCTCCAGTACATACTGACTTAATTGATGATCAAAAAACTTCTTTTGCACTTAATGCTCTTTTGGCTGAAAATTGTGAAGCCAATGTTGATGTTTTATTGAAGGATATTGAAAAATTAAAATTTTGGGAGTTTAGGGCTAAAGTTCTTATTAAAGAAATAATTTCACGATTTAAAAATCACTCCCAAAGACATATATTGTATTCTTCAGTTCAAAACGAGCTAGCAAAGCTTGATATTTTGTTGAATCGAGTTGTGTTTGGTTCTGTATCTTTTGAAAATAACTATGATGATGAAGTGTTGGACATTATGTAATCCTTTTTTGAATAGAATTGAGAATTTAAATGAGCCTTTTTTGTAATAGAAGCACAATTTTCCTACCACAATATGTGGTCGAGAGATAAGGGCCTTGTAGTTATTGCAAATGCAGAACGAGATAGACATTGGTAAGTCTTACTAAATTTTCAAATATTTTTTATAATTTTTTGAAACTTTATTAATTATTTTTCTATTTTGAAATGCAGTCAAAGTAAAAAAATTTGAAAAATGAGGTTATAGCGTTTGATGTGCATTTAAAAAGTTCCATAAAAAGTTTAAATGCATCAATTGAATTGAAGCAAAAGCTTGTTATATTAAACAAGACGAATAATACCTTGAAAAGGATCATAAAGGTGCATGGAATGGATCTAGAGATATTGTTGAATAAGAAAACATAATAAGATCCAACATTATTGTCTACTAGTGATGCAACAAATCCAGAATGAGAAATTCTTTCGAATATCGAAGCAACAACAAAGGATCTTATTCAGTTGGGTGTTGTATAAGAAATTTCTGTTGCACAGGAGGTAAAAAATGAAACACACAAAGGAGAATCTTCTCAAGGATGATGTTGTAAAAAAAATTTGTGAAATTGTAATTATTGTTTTTAGAATATTTTTGTAAAAGTGTTTCAAATTCAGTGTATAAATAAATATACTTATTAATGAAAATATTAAAAGTTTCAAATTTCAGTCGATGTGGTGTTTTACTTTTAATTTTGTTATATTACTGCATATGTTATTCAAGTGGATTCTTAATGTGGGTTCTGTCGACACTAAAATTTTCCTCCAAAATTTCTATTTCATTAATGTATGTATTAGGAATAGGATGTTGTTAAGTGTAATTAGTAGTAGCGTCCGATAGAAGATAACGGCGCCGTCAGTACGGTGCCGCCAATAATGTGGAGTACGGTAACAGTCAAAGTACAATAGGAATGTTGTAAAAAGTAAATATTTGTCGTAAGTGGTCCGGTAATGTTAAAATGTCAAAGTTTGGGTAATTAGAGAAGTAGGGTCTACATGATTAGGAATTAGAAATATTATATTGGTAATAAGGACAAGGAGTGAGGTCATAAATATTTTGTGTATTTTATTTGTAAAAAGTCTAAAAATGTGGAACCCATGTAAAATGATAAGGTTTATCTTATCTTAACAGATAAGCTTACATGTACAGATAAGAGTTAAGGTATGGAATATGATTCGTCAGAGTGGATTTCTTATCCTATCTTAGAGATAGGATGGATAAGCCTGGAAGTTCTATAAATAGAGAGGCCACCCCCCTCATTTAGCATAGAAAGAAGTAGTGAGAAATATTGTAGGAAGTGTGCGAAGGAAGCCATCAGTTAAAGGTGTGTTGAAGAAGCCATCGAGAGGTGTAATTGTAAAGTTTCTCCCATAGTCTTGTTGAAGTATCTCATGGGTGAGATTGTAACAGTTTCATGTTAATATTATAATTTATTTTGATATTTCAGATTTGTCGTCATTCTGTCTTATCATAGTCAATGGTATTCTTGTGTTATGTTGTTGTTTTGTTTCCAGATTACATCCACCAAACTAAAGGCTGTGCATTAGTAAATAATCATAGCACGAGGAGTTCCCGGTGAAGAATTATCATAGTGCCGGATTGGTGATGACATTTTGGTTCCGTTGCCGGGACCATTCCTCGTTGGTGGATTTTCTGGAGAGATATTCCCACTTAGTCAAAAATCAATTGGAGGGTAACCTTGTTTTTACTGTGCATAGTAGTTACCATGGTAAAGTCATTTTTACCGTGAATAGTAGTTACCATGTTAAAGTCATTTTTGCCATGAATAGTAGTTACCCTGGTAAAGTCCTTTTTGCTGGGAATAGTAATTACCGCAGTAAGGTCACTTTTTACCATGAATAGTATTTACCGCAGTAACTTCACTTTTTACTGTGAATAGTGTTTACCACAGTAAAGTCAGTTTTTACCGTAGTAAGTCAAGTTTTACCATAGTTTACCGTGGTCATTTCTATTTTACTGTAGAAAGGTGTAAAGTCACTTTCTAGTATAGTGATTCCAATTATTTGTGCACATAAGTCTTGTTAATTGTACTTGTGGGTTGGTATTTCACGGTGGTTACTTTTGAAAATGGGAAAGATTCCTGTTTTTTCAGCTCAATCTAATGAAGATGCTTCTTCTTTCATTCAAGAGTTTAAACGATCTTGTATTTGTAATGGCCTTATAAGAAGGGAACAATGGACTGAATTTTTTCCTACCTTTTTGGATGGTTCAGCACTTAGGTGGTTTGAAACACTAGGTGATAATGTGAAAAATTCATGGGATTTATTAACTGAAAGTTTTCTTGAAGAATTTGGTGAACAACAGAAATATGCAGATCTCATGATCGAGATCACAAAGCTATCCCAAGGAGAGAAGGAGAAGATAAGGGATTATCATGCTCGTGTTCTAGAGCTAAGGAGGAAGCTCGATGCCCAGATCCGGAAGGAAGGACTAGCGGATGGGTTGATGAATGGCGTGGATAATCTCCTCTGTAAGCACTTCATTCTTGGGATGAAGCCAGAGATCAGACAACGAGTGAAGTATGACCGCCCAGCTACCATTGAACAAGCAAAGGAGATTGCAAGAAGGCAAGAAGAAAGCATGGAAGAGGAGCCCAAAGAAATTGTTGCTAAAGTAGAGCCTACACCAGCACCTTTGGTCCTGAATCCACAACCACTCCCGGTGAGCACAAATATTTCTCCTAATACATCTACTGAGTATGAAGATCTGCTCAAAAAGATGGGTCAGTTAACTATTAATCTTCTTCAAGGAAAGGAATTTAGTTCTCAGGGAGGAGATAGAGGTCCAAAAAGAAATATTTCTGAAGTTGTTTGTTATGGTTGTTATAAAAAGGGTCATTATAAGTATAATTGTCCAGATAGAGCTTCTACATCTGGTAAGGGAGATAATGATAAAGGAAAAGCACCTGTGAATTCTTTTGATGTAGTAGATAAGAGCAGAAATAATGAAGTAGATGTGTTTGTAACAAAAAGAAAGAAAGAAAAAGATAATCAAGATGGAAATGATCCTAAGAAGATGAAAGAAGAAACTAGTAAGAAACATAGGAGAAGAAAGTTGGGTGTGCAGGATTTTCTGATTTCACAGGGGCAAGGACCATACTCCATCTTGGAAGATCTGTCCAAAAGGCCTGCAAATATTACATATGGTCAACTCTTGGCTATGTCTTCTGAGAAGAGGCGGGAGTTGCGAGGTGGACTCAATGCTCGAAGAAGGAAGGAGGTTGAGGTCCCTGTTTTGGAGGCAGAGGCAGATCCCTATGCTCCACAAGCTGAGGTATTATGTAATGGTATTTCAATTCATGATGTCTTAGTTGATGGAGGTGCTGCAGTTAATGTAATGACTGAGTCTGTAATGAATATGTTGGGTTTAAAAATTGATCGCCCTTCAACACTTATGTTAAGGTCATTAAATAAGGGAAAAACTAAACCAGAAGGTGTAATTTCAAATGTGGCAATATCTGTTATGGGTGTGGTATGTGTGGTAGACTTTCAGGTGATGAAAAATGGTACTGTTGCGTACCCAATGCTGCTGGGAAGACCATGGCTAAGGAGAGTTCATGCAAGAAACTACTGGAATGAAGGTTTCATGACACTTGGACGTGGTAGAGAGAGGGTGAAGATAAACGTGATCCCTCGACATCATAAAGTAGAACCTGTGGATTCAAGTGATGAAACTGATGATTGGACATCCTCTGATTACTCTAGTACCAGTGAAGTGGACACTGAAGATGAAGAAAGCGAGGTGGATGTTTCAGTCATGGATATCCTGCCAGTCACACCAACTCATGACCCCATAAAATTATCTGAAGAAGAAGTTGATGATCGTCTCCAACAAATAAAGATTGGTGATGCTGTGATGGAGAGTGAGAAGGAATCCTACCTCCAGCTCTTTCGAAGGTACATACACCTATTCACTTTTGATTACAAGGAACTCCGCCAAGTAAGTTGGGTAGAACATTGTATTGAGCTGGTAGATGGTGCTAAGCCCATAAAGCAAATGCCATATAGAATGAATCCTAATTTTTCCAAGACTGTAAAAGAAGAAATAGATAAGTTGCTTGATGCAGGATTCATATTTGCTGTGGAGAATTCAGAATGGGTTTCTCCCATTGTGATCTCAATAAAAAAGAATGGGAAGCTACGCATTTGTGTTGATTACAGGAAGCTCAATAAGGCAACAAAGAAGGATCATTACCCTCTTCCATTTTCAGATCAGATCTTGGACGAAGTAGCTGGCCAGGAGTGCTATAGTTTTGCTGATGGATATAGCGGCTACAACCAAGTTCGTATAGCAGAGAAAGATCAGCTGAAGACCACGTTCACCACTCCTTGGGGAACGTTTGCTTATAGAGTTATGCCTTTTGGGTTGTGTAATGCTCCAGCAACATTCCAGCGTTTGATGAATAGGGTGTTCGAACCCTACATTGGGACCTTCATCAGAGTATTTCTGGATGATTTTTGCATCTATGGGAGCAAGTTGGACCACCTGCACCAGATGGAGACAGCATTTCAAAGGTTAGATGAAGCACAAGCCTCACTAAACCCTACAAAGTGTGTCTTTGGATGTTCTAAAGGCGTTTTGTTAGGGCATGTTGTATCCAGAGATGGTATTGGTACTGATCCTGATAAAGTTTCAAAAATCAAAGATTTACCATTTCCTATGAATAGAAGTAAGTTGAGATCATTTTTAGGCCATGTGGGTTACTATAGAAGGTTCATCAAGAATTTCTCAAAGATTGCACAGCCACTAACCCAGTTCTTGAAGAAGGATGTTGCTTATGAACCAGGAAACAAGGCGCATGAAGCTTTTGGACAACTGAAGGAAGCCCTGGTGTCTTCACCTGTTTTGAAGAATCCAGATTGGAGCAAGCCATTCATTGTGTACACTGATGCCTCAGATGCAGCACTAGGTAGTACTTTGAGCCAAAAGGATGAAAATGGGAATGAACATCCAATTTACTTTGGGAGCAGACAAATGAGCAGTGCTGAGGTAAACTATACTGTAACTGAAAAAGAGGCTCTGGCTATCATTTTTGCTGTAAAGAAGTTTAGAAATTACTTGCTAGGGCAGAAATTTATAGTTGTAACGGATCATCAGGCTCTGAAATATATTGTCAATAAGCCTAACCCATCAGGGAGGATAGCAAGATGGATAATTTTGCTACAAGAATTTGAATTTGATATTATAGATAGGCCAGGAAAGAAGCATGTCAATGCAGATGCACTCTCTCGAGCCTATGATGGTTTAGGATCATCTTGTGATGATGATGATTTTCCCGATGCAGCATTGTTCTCCCTTGACACAATCCCTAGTGAATACATAGATATTTGGAATTATCTGAATGAATTCAAGTTTCCTGATGGTGCCAATGCAAAGACTAAGAGAAAGATTACTCAAGCCAGTCGTCCATATTCTATTCTGCATGGAGCATTATTTCGAATAGGACCTGATGGACAGTACAAGAGGGCAGTTGGACGTGATCAAGGAAAGGAGCTGCTAGAAGAATTCCACAATGGTACATGTGGAGGGCACTTCTCTGGACAACTTACAGCAAGAAGGATCTTGGATGCAGGTTATCACTGGCCCACTCTTTTTAAAGATTGTTATAATTATTGTAAGACATGTGATATTTGTCAAACACATGGTAACCGTAAGACTTCATCAGCTCCATTATGTCCTATTCTTCCCCTTGGTCCCTTTGAAAAATGGGGAATAGACATTGTAGGTCCACTTCCAACTACATCACGTCAAAATAAGTATATTGTAGTTGCCACAGATTATTTAACCAAGTGGGTTGAAGCTAGGCCATTGAAAACAGCTTCCATGGATGAAGTGGCAAGGTTCATATATGAACGCATTGTCACCAGATTTGGTTGTCCATTAGAAATTGTAACAGATCAAGGAAGCCACTTCATTAATGAGGTGGTAGAAGCCCTAGTCAATAAGTTTTCTATCAAGCACAGGAAGGCAACAACATACAAGCCAAGCACAAATGGACAGGTGGAACGAACAAATTTTGTGCTGTGTCAAATTCTAGCAAAAGATGCAGCCTTGCAGGTACATAAATGGGATAAAAGGATTCATGCAGCATTGTGGGCATATAGGGCAACATCAAAGTCAGCAACAGGATACTCCCCATTTCAGTTGGCCTATGGCATTGATCCAGTTCTTCCTATTGAGTTTGATATTCCCACTGTGAGAGTTATGAAAAATGAAAGGATGGATGAAAGTGATTCAGTAAAAGAAAGGTTGGTACATCTTCATTTGCTAGAGGAAATGAGGGAAATAGCAAAGGATACAAGCCATAAGAAGAAAATGAAGCAGAAGGAGTACTTTGATCAAAAGATCCGGTGGTCTCCATTTCAAGTGAATGACTTGGTTCTAGTATATGATTCCAGATACAAAAAAAGAAGACAGAGAAAATTTCTTCCAAAATGGATGGGGCCCTACAAAATAGCAGCTGTGCATGAAAATGGTACGTACCGACTGGAGGAATTGGATGGCACTCCCATTACGAAATGGGTCAACCACGACAAGTTGAAGATTTTCCAAGCACCAGAATAGTCTACTCCGAGGACGGAGTAGAAGCTAGGAAGGGGGAAGATGTCGACACTAAAATTTTCCTCCAAAATTTCTATTTCATTAATGTATGTATTAGGAATAGGATGTTGTTAAGTGTAATTAGTAGTAGCGTCCGATAGAAGATAACGGCGCCGTCAGTACGGTGCCGCCAATAATGTGGAGTACGGTAACAGTCAAAGTACAATAGGAATGTTGTAAAAAGTAAATATTTGTCGTAAGTGGTCCGGTAATGTTAAAATGTCAAAGTTTGGGTAATTAGAGAAGTAGGGTCTACATGATTAGGAATTAGAAATATTATATTGGTAATAAGGACAAGGAGTGAGGTCATAAATATTTTGTGTATTTTATTTGTAAAAAGTCTAAAAATGTGGAACCCATGTAAAATGATAAGGTTTATCTTATCTTAACAGATAAGCTTACATGTACAGATAAGAGTTAAGGTATGGAATATGATTCGTCAGAGTGGATTTCTTATCCTATCTTAGAGATAGGATGGATAAGCCTGGAAGTTCTATAAATAGAGAGGCCACCCCCCTCATTTAGCATAGAAAGAAGTAGTGAGAAATATTGTAGGAAGTGTGCGAAGGAAGCCATCAGTTAAAGGTGTGTTGAAGAAGCCATCGAGAGGTGTAATTGTAAAGTTTCTCCCATAGTCTTGTTGAAGTATCTCATGGGTGAGATTGTAACAGTTTCATGTTAATATTATAATTTATTTTGATATTTCAGATTTGTCGTCATTCTGTCTTATCATAGTCAATGGTATTCTTGTGTTCGGTTGTTGTTTTGTTTCCAGATTACATCCACCAAACTAAAGGCTGTGCATTAGTAAATAATCATAGCACGAGGAGTTCCCGGTGAAGAATTATCATAGTGCCGGATTGCACAGGAGTCATACAATCAGAAATATTAACTAATAATTTCACGAAGGATGATACTAGGATACATATTTTTCCAATTAAGTGTAATTTATCCTTTCTCTGTTGCTCTCTTTCAGTAATTTGAAATTGTTTCTTACCTGGACAAAAAATCAATGCAAGTGATTCCTTTTGAAGAATTGCAATTAAAATGAAATCCATTACATTCAAATCATTGTCAAAAATTTTAATCCTATAGTACAGAATGTGTATTTTAAATGAATCAATGCTACAAGCCACTTCCCAAAGAGCAAGGATTCCAAAAGTTAGGATTGAAACAACTCCATGACCTCAAGAATCTCTACCTTTTTAAAAATGATTTAATCTCACTAGATGGAAGCATTCATGAAATTTTTTGGAGTGTTTTTTCCTTGTTTTAGATATAATAGGATCATGATAAATTACGTTCCAATAGGAACTTATTCAAGCTCTGTGTCACAGCAATAGTCCATTTTGTTATTCGAATGTGTGCATTTGATTCATGGAGAACACATTGATTCATTAACAAAGATACAAAGATACCAGCATATATTGAATCTAAAGTAGCTGTTAGATCCTTTAAATTGTCAAGTTTTCCAATTACTGAATACATGTCCTTTAAAGCTTGATAGTTATCTTAACATGATCTAAGTCTGAAACACACCCTTTTCCTGAACCTAATGAAGTTCGCTATATAGATGGATCTCTCTTGAGAAAGATTTTTTATGCAATTCATTTCATGTAACATTATAAGAATCCCACCAAGTGTAAGCAATGTTTCTAAGTATGTTAGGTAGTAAAGCAAATTTTTTTCCCTTTCAACTTTCCAACGAATCTTAAACATGAAACAAGTTAACGATGGATATTCCTCAAAAACATTTGCGTGAAGGCTCATACATATAAATCCATCTTTTATCAACATAATTTAAGACATTTTTTACCATGCCTATCCCAAGTGGAAAATGTTAAAACTCTAGAAATATCTTTTGGACTACCATGACATATAAGCATGCAATTCATGGATAAGATCTTCAAAATTTTCAACATATTCAAATGTGTTTACTATCCTATATGTAAGATTCATCGTGTGAGCCATGCAATGAATATGAATCATATAAGGAGCAACATATGTTTAGAGACGCACACATAGACCATTTCTATGACCATGCATCACTGATGTACCATCAACACCATCTCAAATAATATTTATAGCTATAAAATAATTATCCATTCATGTTCTGTCCTTTAAATTAGATATAACCAATTTGAAAATATTTTTCAGCATTGAGTAATATCTTACATTTTATGAATCTCACTTATCAGATGAGGTGTCCTTGTGATGGTACAAAGAAAGTTTATACATGCATGTAAACCCAAGAAGTGTTGTCAACAACTGGAATCTCATCACTTTAAAGGGAGATGAAACTTGCATTCTTGACGTTTTATTTCAGATCTTCTGTAGTTCAATCATTAAAAGAGTCGCCATATCCCAAGCATTACTCTCTAACCAATGTGAATGTGGAAGGTTTGGAAACCCATTGAACTTGAACAATTTATTATATTACAAAGGGATATGAAATTGGTCTGCCCATTTTGCAGAATAAAGAATATATGGTTGAAAACTTGGTAGTTTTTGCCTTCATATTTTCATTTGCAACTTTTTCCAAAATTTGCACGAATGGTTCCTAATTTCTCCTGAATTTTTTGAGTTTGTTTCATCTTATTTTCATACTCCTTATATATTACAATGCATTCATTCTTTTATGAATAGATATCAGATGAGGTGTCCTTGTCATGGTTCTAGAGAAGCTTATATGTAGTCACTGCAATGTAATTACTTCAAGAAATGTTGTGGAAACTATCCCAACTCAAACAATTGAAAGAGATGCAACTTGCATTCAAGGAGTTTTATGTCAGATCTTCTTGTTAAATCTCACAAGCACATCTCGTTACATATTCCCAAGAGATGTACTCTCTAGGGACCAACTGATTGTAGGAAGGATTTGGAAATCCATTGAACTTGAACATTTATTATGTTACAAAAAGATGATTGAAATTGGTCTGCCCATTTATAAGAATAAGAATCGATAATGGTTGAAAACTTGGTTTTTTATTCAAATAATTTTATTGTGCAAGTTTTTTCGATCAAGCTCTTTAGACGAATGGTTCCCTAATTTATCCTGAATAGTTTGGAAATCTTATTGTAGGTACACAGTGATACTTATTCTATGGCCTTGTGTTGAATGGAAACCCAATGTTGTCCATCCCCAAGAAATTGTTATTTTTCCATCATTTTCAGCTGACTGTGTAATATACATTGCCACATAGCGGCTTCTTTAAAATGTTGATTTAAGCTTATTATTCTATGCAGATTAAACCTATCATTTCCTAACCACAAATAGTAAATCTAAATTATTTTGGAATTGAATAAAGATGAATTATGTTTGTTGTACAAGTTAGGTAATGGGAATATTTTTCCATCCACTCTACCTTAACAAACCCTTCCTATTCGCTAGGATTTTTTATTCTAAATTCAAAGATGCTTTGCTTAAGGCCTCATGTAACAATAGACATCTTCAGAACTTTGGAATATTTTCTTCTGAACATAACCAATGGTATTGATATGTAGTTTGACCAATCGGGACAATGTTCTAGCTCTGCCATGTATGGATCAATTATCTCTTCATCTAATGAAATAACTATTTCTTTAGGCTTTATGTTTTGGTTTACTATTTCATGCTAAATACAATTAACATTAGGGGTTTCTGTATTCAAAAAAGAAAATTGTTTTGAATGTTACAAATATATTAAAAAAATTAAACTGAAATGATGAAAAAGAGGAAAAAAGTCATGATAATTTTTTACAACTTACCAGTACCCATGTTAAGGTTTCTTGTGGATGCATGTTGGGTCTTAATTTTTTGTGGTTGGCTGAAAATATTTAATATGTGTTGTCTCCTGAAAATTTCTCTACGTTTTCATAGCCAAATTCAAATTTTTTGAGCTCATATCCTTTGTTGGTGTTTAAGCCAGGTTAGAGATTCAAGAATTTAGCAAAAGTCATGCCCTAGTGTTGTTTAAATCTCTGTTTTGCTCGTTTTGAGAAATTCTCCATCTCTCAATCTGTGCACGAAATATCCTCTTTGTAACCTCCATTTTTTATCGAAATTATTCACTTGTTCTATGGCCTGGGTCATCAAATCATTATTTTTCCTCCATACCTCTGGTTCTTGAAGGAAATTTGAAAATTGTACTCAAAACGATGAAGTTTCCTTCCTCTGCGTCTTTTCCACAGTCAGGATAACAGGCATCTTTTCCCTATCAAATTTTGACCCCAATGAATGCAGGTACGTGGTCAGATCCTATTGGATGGGGAGGAATGAGATTTTTGGTGAACTTAACACTTTTGGTCACTTTTGGAAAAAATGGTAAATTTGCCCCATGGACCCGAAAAGCTGAAATTGCCGATTGCGAAAAAAGTGGAAGTTTTGTCCTAGGCTGCACAAGTTCAATTGAAACACTTGGGACCTAAAAAGATGAAATTACCGATTGCAAAAAAAGTGGAAGTTTTTTTCCTAGGATGCACAGGTTCAATTAGGACACTTGGGACCCGAAAAGCTAGATCGACTGAAAAATTCAAAAGCGTGAGAGTGGGCCGACGGAGGAAATTGAGTTTTTGAGCCTCTTTGCAAAAAAGGTGAAAAGCCAAAGTTGAAGTCCATAGGGAGAAAGTCAAAGGTGAAGACCTCCGTTAAAAATTCAAAGTGGAAGAGCGGAACAACAAAGAACTTTGAGTTTTTTAGCCTTTTTCCAAAAAAGGTTAAAATGTTTAGAAAAGAGCCGCGACCCCGTCTCCAACCAAAACATGCCACGTGTCCTAGTCAAATCAGAGCAGCTGGCTGGCAGAGGAAATTGAGTTTTTGAGTCTTTTTCTAAAAAAGGTTAATATGTTGAGAAAAGGGTTGTGATCCCATTTCTAATAAGAACGTGCCACATGTCTAAGTTGAAAAGGCAAAGCAGAGTTGCAAGCCAATTTGTTCCAAATTGCCAAATCTCATGAAAAATCACAAAATGTGAAAGGTTTCCCTCGTAACCACTCCAATCCCTTCTTGCCATGTGGACGACCTGATTTCAAAGCTATAGGAGAAAATCAAATGGTCTATATTTAAACTAGCAAATTGAATGTAACGGTTTTGCAAGATTTAGTTTTTAACTTGCCATGAGTGTTTTCTTCACAACAAAGGAATTTGAAAAGGCGTCGAGGATTTTTAAAGATTGTAACCATTTTGGCAAAGGATATAATGGCTTCTCGATGCCATTCTAGGGGCTGGCAATTGATTTTCAAAAAGACCAGAGTGCTCTGTACCTGGAAATCACAAAAAATACCATTCTTCTTCTAGTTTCTCTTCTTCATCGAATTTCTTCCATTCTCAAGCTATGTATAAACTCTGCTAGAGCTTCAATAATAAAAGGAAGGAGTTATTACCTCTTTGATTAAGGAATTGATTGGTACTTTATGACCAATGGGTTTCATTCAATCTTGTAGCTTCTCCTGTGGATTTTTTTTCTTCTAATTATAAATGCATGTAAATGAAATTTCTAATTAATGTGTGCGGGCATCTGATATTCTACTCGCAACATTATTTTATCCTACCTTCATTCTCATTCCCTCTCCCCTTCTCAGACGAAGTTCTTCTCTAGTTAGAAATTGCTAGCTTTGCCCCAGGGTCAGTGGAGTGGCCCTGTTGGATCTCTGGTCGAAAGGCCACCATTTAAATCCACTTTTTCACACATGCACATACGAAAGTTGCACCGTTCAAGTAGAGTGACTTAGATTCCCATAGCGTTGGCTTGAAACCCACCAATTTGTCCATAAGAAATTTTTTCTCACCAACAATATGCTACTTTTTATTTTTATTTTATCTGCCTTTTGTTGATTGTTTAGAGAAGCCATTGTACTTATCCATGAGAAATTTTAAAATAGATCAGTTTAATCAAAATCTAAACAATATTTTAAAATTTGTAAACGAAACCAAATTTAGAATGAAATTTTTTCTACTAGCTCGAAGCATACCACATGTTATTGACAGGAAGCATTCAACATGCCAACAGTTGGTAGCATGCAGTATGCTACCGACTATAAGCATGAAGTATGCTATCGTTTGGTAGCATGTAGTTTGCTACCGTTCGGTAGCATACAATATGCTACTGAGCGACAACATGTAGTATGTTATCAGCCATATGCTACCAGCTGATAACATACTGCATGGTGTTGGTCAGTAACATATTGCATGCTACCGGCTAGTAGCATACTGCATACTTCTGGCCGGTAGCATATTGTATGCTACCTTTCGGTAGCATACTTCATGTTACCGACCAATAGTATATTGTATGCTACCAACTAATTACATGAATATACCAGAAAATATGTAAATTTTTGGTAGCATACAACATACTGCTAGCCGATAACATATTATATGCCACCAACAGGTTGCATATTGTATGGTACTAGGTGGAAGCATTTTGTATCCTGTCAGCCGTCTACATGAAGTATGCACCCAACCGGTACAAAATTTATGCACTTAAAATGCTACATAACAAATTAAAGTACCTTAAAAGTGGAAAGGAAATATCTGGTGACTAGTTGTTGGGCCAATGATGATCAACATAAAGGAATTGTGAATTTTCAAGGAATATTTGATAATCACAATTTTACAGAATGGGAAGTTAGATGTTTGGAACTATGAATAATGAATTATAAATACTTAAATAGTATATATATATGAGGCAAATTTGGCATATTATAATTTCACGCTAAGTGTGATTTGAATGATAACAATCAGCTATTGGTGTAAACTCCTTGGCAAAATAACCCTTAAAATTGAATTTTACCCCGAAAATTTTGGCAAACTGGTCCTAGCTGGCACCCAAAAAATTCACCAATTTCAAATTTTAAAAACACTAATATTCATGAATTAACGAATATTCGCCACTAAAATTTTACCTAGAGCCTATTATATGAAGGAGCCTTGTTTGAAATTTCCATAGGGTGTATGTTCCTTTATAATCCTATCAAAACTATACATAACATTCTATCAGATCCTAGCACCCCAAACTAAGGAAAACACATCATTTTTTTGGATTGTGCATTGTGTCTTTTGAAGTTTGACAATGTTTTGGGATGTTTTAAACTGGCTAGTTAATTGGAGAATATGGAGTATATTCCTACAAAGACACAACAATTGGAATTTTTTATTTTCATCTTTATTTGAGAAATAAATCACGTTTTGATGTTGTTTGGGTGTCTACAGTCCAGGAAACCCTAATTCTAGGGTTTAAGGACCAATTTCGATCGAATCTTGAATTTCACCAAGCCAAAATTGCTAAAACTTTGAGGTAATCTCTGCAGTGATAGCACAAGCATGTTGCAAAAGGAATTGAAGGATTTTATGAAGGCTTGATCAAGAATTTAATGATAGTCTTCTAACCATCTCATGTAATATTGTGTAAAGTTAAGTTTTTTGTTGTTTGGATGTAAAAATCTTCGAATAATTGACCTAGACCTTCTTATAACTACTCCAAATATTAAGAATTAACTCAATCAACCTTGGTGTGGTTTGAAATTGTTTTGAAAGTTCAAAAATTTGTGTGACACTGGAAAACTAGTGTACAATCAGTATTTGTGGTCTTGTAACCATTCTTCAATCACTATGCAGGGTTTTGCAAAGTCTCTAATGTAAAATGTGTGATGGTAGTGACTAAAAAAATATTGGAAAGGCCTTAACAAATAAGAAACATGTAGGGAATATCATTACCTATGTCTTCTTGTTATATTCAAGTGTTAAGGTTTAAAATCTTGCTTCTTAGATCTTGTGAACAAGTGAAATAGGGTCCTTATGGAATCTAAAGAGTTTTTGGATTTTGAAGATCCTCAAGACTGTTGGTTTCAAAGGTTTTGGATCTATATTGAAGCTCAAGAGTCTCTAAATTTTTGCAACCACTTGAGTCTCTTTTATAGCTCAAGAAAAGAACATGAAAGGTTTGGTTTGGTCAAGGTGAGTAGCTAAATGGGCAGAGAAACCAAAAGGTCAATCTTGAAGTTGAAGAGTTAATAATTTTTTATGAGATAAAACAAGAGCGTGAGTTGTGTGTTGAAGCAATAGACAATAGGTGTCATTCAAAGGAATGTATGGTAATTGTAAATGTATTAAATGAAGTACTATATAAAATTGTGAGAGTAAAAGGATAACAACAAGGAGAATATATTGTGCAAGATAACTACAAAATGAAAAATATTGATGTATGTTGAGATGTTGTTTTCTCATTGATGCACAAAGATATACAACAATGTGAAAGGTAATGTGAAATAATATGGGTGAAAGGAAATGTAACTAAGGCAAGTGTCCTGAATGTGTTGAAGAAGACTATGAAATTATGGAGTGATGAATAAAGACACTGTTTGGAGTGAATGTGCTAAGAATAAAAATAGAGTGTGACGAATAAGGGCAATAGAGTGACAAGGGATATAAAATAGAAAGCTAAAAATGTAAGTTTGTAAAAAATGTTGAGGTTTTGAAGAGATTATTTTTATGCATATCACATTGTTGATACAAAGAGACTATGAGAATGAAATTTTAAAACAATATGTAAGACCTTCAATTCAGATATCCAAACAAGTTAGAACTTGATAAAGCAAAATCCTACACACAAGTGCAAGACCAGTTAAGGATCATCACATTGGGTGTTGAAATTCTTATAAAACCTGCATATGTTGATAAGTCAAGTTAAGAGATAGTCCTTAGAATGAAACAAGATATGATGAATGTATGATGAGAGAAAGAGGATAATAAATGCATGAAAGGAAAAGAGAGTGAATGCAGAAGCATGTTTAGGTAAAAAAAATGAATGCTTGAGACTTTGAAATGAACGTGGTATGATAAGAGCTTGAAAACTGATTAGGGGATAAGTAGAAAGGAGAGAAAATAGAAAAATTGTGAGCTGAATCTTGTAGGACAAAATTTGATTGTGATTAGTTGAAGAGAGAGAGTGAAAACATGACATGAAGATGCTAGTGAGCCTAACATGATACAGTTTGGATATTGAATTGATGATTAGAAGAAAGTATATCAGGAGAAGAATTGTGAAGCAGAGAAGAAGAAGAAAAGTGTGCTAATCAAGGGGTCATTATAAGATATGTAAGACAGTAAACAAAGTGTGACCAACACATAGAACAAGTCTAAGTTTCAACTTTGCACATAAAGGTTTACAGCCTCCTTGTAAGTATTAGCTTAAAGAAGATCAATTGTGGCTGATTAAATTGTAGGGATTTGTATTTTCCTTACAAGTTGTAGATTGCATAAGGTCAGTATTTGTTGACTAATTAACTTGGGCATTGTAGCCTTAACATTTGAGTTGTAGCTCAACTTAAAATCATTATAACTCATAGGACAAATTGTCCAAAGCTATTTATATGATTTGAGTGGGTTTTCTCCCATTTTGGGTTTCCCACTTTAGACACTATGTATTTTCTCTCTCTCATTTTATTGTGTACGGTTTCATGTGATTTTCTTAACAAGTTTGGTGAAGTAAAAATAGCTAAAAAGATTAATAAGACACTGATTCACCCCCCTCTCAATGTCCAAGTTTCCAACACTGATCATACTCAACATTCATACAATTGATCTGATCTTCATATCCCTTGACCAAGGATTCCAAAACTTGGTTCTTCTTTATTTGAAACATCAATTATATACTAAGATCCATCCTCAAATGATTTTCCCAATTTTATACTTCAAGGATCGCCTTAAAATTTTTAATATTGCTTCAAAGGCCCTTCTCTAATACCAATTGTTGGAAGCACAAACACTGAGAGGGGGGTGAATCAGTGAGCAATAAAAAATTTCATTCACTTAAAATTTACATCCATTAACCATTCAACTTAACCATTTAAACATACATTAACATATAGATTAACCATTTAACCAAATTCAATAACATACAAACATGAGCAAGAAGAACACATGAACACAAGATTTAAGTGGGAAACCCTCAAGGGGAAGAAAACCCACTGAACCTCTGCATATATTACTCAAAAAAAAGGACTCCTATGTATATTACACAACACAAGATATTTCTTTAGTGAAGCACCAACCCCACAAGGAGCACCAACCCCTAATTTAGTAGAGCACCAACCCTTCAAGTAGTGCCAACCCTTAGTTTAGTAGAGCACCAGCCATATAAGGAGGAAAAAACCCCCTAGATGAATCAAAACCAAAAAAAGACATGAAATTAATTCCATCTATGAAATTTTTCTCACACAACTGATGATGACTCTATCAAGCTCACTTTTCTCTCTATCTTCCCCAAAACACCTCTCTAGCCTTCCTTACACACATGTTTCTCCTTCAAGTTGATCTTAACATTTGGCCCATCTCTCCATAACCTGATCTCTCTCTATAACAACATAAAACCATTATTCCCCTCTCAACAAGGTCACAAATACCTTCTTTTCTTCCTTCAAACACCCCTCTAGGTCACACTTTTCTCCCTCTCTCACAACTAGCTCAAATGAGCTTTCTAATTTGCCTTTATACCCTGCTCATGATCATAATACATGTAGGTCGGTCATCATATAGCAAAAACACTTAAAACTTCATTAGAACATCCTAGAAAAATCATCCATAAGACCATGTAGGTCTCCAACATCACCTAGAGCCTTCTAGACCTCCATTAGGACTCAAGAAGCCTTAAAACACCAAATCAAACAACTCGCCATACAAGGAATGTCATAGACCAAAAAAAAATCACAAAAAAATGGAAAACACTTAGACATGTTTTATAAGCCCTCATCAACCTCAATAAATCTTGAAACACACTAGAACAACCATCTCACCTCATGAAGCCATTCAAGAGCATGCACAAACAAGCACTCCAAAAACTAGTCCTTATAAAACAAGCCATAACTTGACCTCAAATATCATCAAAACATCAAGTTTGATATACCAATGGAAATATCTTGACCTCAAGGTACATCATCAAAACTCAAACCATGAAAAAAATTTGACTGTAGCACCTTCAAAATTGATTTGTACCCAGACTATTCCAAACTACAAAAAACTACCCAAAAACAAGTCATGTAAGATAGGGCACACTTGACCTCCTAGGACTTCAACCATGATCTGAAACCATCATGGAAATGAATAATAACTCCCATGCTTCAATAAATTCTAAATTAGCCAATAGGTTTAATGGATAACTGTGTCACAAACTGAACGTTTCCAAAAAAAATACCTTTTTGGGTAGGGCCCACATATAACGAAAACCTCTAAATCGCACCTAGATAAATATGGAGGAGTATAAAAGATCCAATCATCACGTTTTCTCAAAAAATAAATTATGGGAATGTATAACCAATTTCTTCCAAGTCACTACCAAGATAGGGCTTTAAGAGGGTTTAAAACAAATTTACCTTCTTAACGATTGTTCATAAAAATGTGACTATAAAAATACCTCATTCCACTTGGTAAATCTTCAAGACTGACCTATTAAACTATCCCTATGATATTCGGTACCCATGCAAATCATACACTCTCTAAAGAGCATCTAAATGTCAAATTTAAGCTCAAAATCTCACCTTTGTGAACTTGGTAGGACTAAAAATCACATATATTGAAAAAACTTACATTCTAGGTCCTAAAACATGGACCTCCACCTCATATCAACCTGCATAAACATAGTCTAATACTCATATTTAACTAGTTAGCTCAAAATATGATCAAATCATTTCATTTGGTCGTGTTTTCTCAAGGATTAGGTCTAGGATATACCTAGAAATCATGTCTAAACCTCATATCTACACTTTGATACACTTGTGAGTGTCCCTAATGTTAGTAAATAAGGGATAAAATATGTAGAACAACCCCACACAAAATTGCAATAGTAGAAACTGATATGCAAAAAATATCACAGATCTGAAATAAAAGTGCAAAAAATAAATGAACACAACATAAAGACAATATTTAACGTGGTTCACCCAATTTGGGCTATGTCCACCAAGAATCACTTGCCCATATTTTATTACAAGTCACCTATTTCTCTCAATACAATACCTAGATCTGTTTGGAGAGTTGTTAAACAAAGTCTCCTGAATTCACACTTGAACTCACACATCTACAATGTTATGTCTACTTACCATATAGACACAAAAGCACATCAATAGGCAACTGATTAAGCAATTTTACAATATCATGGGTAGAAAAAACCATGGTCCAAAAGTTCCCCATAAACCTATGGGTAAAAATACAACCCATATGAGAAGAGCACGTTTCCTAAGGTATCTGACACATTTTTTAAGGCCAAAATATTTTTCTCCGACGAGAAAATTGTAGAGAGTGTACAGTTCTTGTAGTGTACAGTGTTCAACACTTCCACACATGAAAATAAGATCCAAAACATAAAACCTAAACCTCATCCACATGCTTTCATGTCTCTCACCATGCATATCTAGTTGTTACAAGCTTCACTTCATCATTCCATACCTCATTATGCTCTCTAGGCCTCACAAACAAGCACCTGAAACATGTTTACATCACTGAATCTGACATCCTCATCGGTTTTCAAATAGGACTTTTTAGAAGAGCAACAGTCAGGGGACAAGAAGTCCCTCCTCTTTAATGGGAGAGGTTCCCTTATTCAGAAACAAACCTATTTACAAATGTACAGGACATGATTTGTTGGTTAAACTTGGATACCACGAAAGTGTTTTCTATGAAGGTCATCAATTACAAAAGGACTGAGGAAATGAGAGCATAGAAAAGAGCAGAAAGGCAAACATGCAGAATTATAGATATCAGAGTAATTCTTTATGTATGCGAAGTCACCGTGAATTGAAAACAAGATCATTCGTATAGAACAAGTAAGATGGAATTTAAAGACACAAAGTTCTGTAAATAACATCTGCCAGAACGCAAAGTTTCTTAACGTAACACAGATTCATTAATCAAGGACACAAAGTTCCTTCTTGGTTATACAAGATCACCGTGCTTGCAAAGTTGAAGAGTATGCAATCGATGAGACTAACGAATTTGAGATAAATGATCTTCACAAAGAAAACAAATGAAAGCTTAGAACAGACAGAGATCAGATAGACAAAGAAAGGAAAGTCCTTCTGTATTGATTTCTCTATAATCTATTTACACTCACAGAAAATATGCCAAGTTCTTCCTCCTTTTTTTGAATGGCGGAAAGAAGACCATTATATAGCTTACAATTCGGTTTCTCTTCGTAACCATTTCTTTTAACTAAAGAATAGTTAAGGAATGCCAAATCGCAATACCTTAACTAATTACATGGAATACTGAAAGGAATAGGAAGAAGAGAAAAGAATGGGGAAGGAGATAGGTGGCCAGTCACTGAGAAGGACCCACCGTCTTCAGAAACCGCTTCTTGAATTTCTTTAACGTCTCAGCTATGTCTTTGCCACGAGGGACACACCAGAAGTTTCATCTTGAAGATGACAATGGATATCTTTGAAAACTGACGTAACCAGCGTCTTGAAAGCTTCGTCGTTCTGCCAGCTGTCCTTGAAATTTGATCTTCGCAACTTAAATTCATATTTAGCATATTCAGGTAGAGCGGGAAAAACTAAGTATGAATTTCATTAGGTTCACTTGGGACATGTGAGACGCGAATGCGTGAAACACGCGGCTCGGCCGATTCGGACGAAACAGGGAGAAGACGCACAAATGCATTTTGGGACATTTGGGACGAAAATGCGCGAAGGACGCGGTTCAGGCGAACCGGCCGAAAATGGAACAGTTTGCATTTTTTGATTTGGGACAAAGAGCTCTGAAGTACGCGACTCAGCCGGTTCGGGCGAAATTGGGACAGCGTCCACTTTTTAACTTTGGGACATTTGGGACAAAAATGAAGGACGCGGTTCGGGCGAATCGGCCGAAAATGGAACAACTTGCACTTTTGGACTTTGGGACATTCGGGACAAAAAGTTCCGAAGTACGCGGTTCGGGTGTTTCGGCCGATCGGGGAACAGAATGCACTTCGGAACTCGGGACAGTTGGGACGAAATCGGGCGAATCGGCCGAAAATGGAACAGAGTGCACTTTAAGTTTGAACTTGAGAAATTTGAGACAAAAAGTTCCGGAGTACGCGACTCGGCCGGTTCGGGCGAAATTGGAACAGAGCGCACTTTTGAAATTGGGACATTTGGGACAAGAAAGTGCGAAGTACGCGGTTCGGGTGGTTCGGCCGAAATTGGAACATCTCGCACAGTAACTTCGGGACACTTGGGACAAAAACTTCCGACGGGCCCGAAAATGGGACAAATTCGGAGGTTTCGGCCGATCGGGGAACAAAATGCACTTTCGTACTTGGGACAGTTGGGACAAAAATGTCCGACAAGCCCGAAATACTTACAGAATGACCCAGAACTTAGATTTTTTCGACTTCAAGACTTTTTTCACACCACCAGCTCGACAGAAAAGACACTTAAACTCAAAATTTTGAATTTTTTTTTTTTACTTTTGACAGAGCGGGGAATTTTGAGTGGACAACAGCTGGCTCCTTCTGGGGATGACTTGGCATAAATTCAAGGAATGAGACAAGGCAAGAACTTAGACAAACTTGGTGAAGCAGACCAGTGCCTTATCCCTTGGGCAACGGAGTCAAAAACAGACCAACACAGAGGGCAACACACAAAAACAACAGAAGGGAAACACACCAAAACAACAGAAGGAAAACACTGTACAGAATATACAAAGGGACTCCCTAGTCACCTAGGACTTGAACAACTTGAGATACTGCCCACTATAAGGAAGTGGGAGAGAAGAACCATCCATGTAATCAAGATAGAAAGAATTCTCACCAGCAAAGTGTCTGATCTTGAAAGGTCCGAGCCACAGGGAATCAAACTTTCCATGGCTGCCACGAGGTTCATGTCTTTTGTCCCATAACAGCACGGTGTCTCCAACTTGGAAATCTCTGAACCTAGCTTTCTTGTCAAACAGGACCTTTACCTTCTGCTGGTGAACAGATATCTTATCAGCAACCACCAATCTGTCTTCATTCAGCTTGTGCAGGTACATAATTCTCTTGTCCAGGGCATCTCTGAAACTAGTATCCTCAATGGCCTTCATTAGGTGCAAGGCCGGCAGTTCCACTGTCACTGGTAATTGAGCTTCTACTCCATATACCACTTGAAAAGGAGACATTCCAATAGCTCTCTTTGGTGTAATCCTGTCTGCCCAAAGAGCATCATAGAGCTTCTTGTGCCAGTTTCGTTGAGACTCATTGACCAACTTCCTTATGATAGTCACCAGGTTTTTGTTTGTGGATTCTGCTTGCCCATTTCCCTGGGGGTAATAATCTGAAGAATGAGCCAAAGAAATGCCATACCCATAGCAGAAGTCCATTATCTCAGCTGAAGAGAAATTCGAGGCATTATCTGTTACAATCTTGTTAGGTACACCATACCTTACCAAGATGTTCTCTTTAATGAAATTGCATACCACTTCAGAAGTAGTGCTCTTGAATGGAATAGCTTCCACCCATTTGGTGAAGTAGTCAGTGGCAGTTAGCACATGAGTGTGACTAGCACTGGAAGCAGGATTGAGTGTACCAATGAAGTCCAAACCCCACTGTTGAAATGGTTCCTCAATCACAACTGGCTTGAGAGGCAAAGAAGCCAATTTAGGTCTTCCCACAAAAGTCTGACAAGCCTCACATTTATCCACCCACTTGGATGCATCTCTGAACAAGGAAGGCCAGTAGTATCCTCCCCGGAGTATCTTGTGAGCAGTGACCGTTGATGAATAGTGCCCTCCACATGCCTGATCATGAAAAGCTGAGAGCAATTTTCTCTGCTGTTCCTTGTCCACACACTTCAAAAATCTCCCATCTAAGCCACGCTTGAACAAGGCATTTTCCCACAATACATATTGTGCTGACCTCAATTTAACAGTCCTCTTTTCTTTGGCAGTTAAATGAGAGGGGCATTCCCCATAGGTGAGAAAATGGGCGATGTCAGCATACCATTCATCAACCGAACTCAGGAACAGAACAGTAGGAAGGTCAGCTTTCTCCTCCAGCAACTCATGTTTGGCTCCTTCAGCAATGAGCTCACAAAGACCTTTTCCACGAACCAGCTTGGTTGGTTTGATATCAATGTCATACTCTTGGACCTTAGCCACCCAGTTCCCTCTCTTGGATCCAAATTCTTGCTGTGTAAGAATTGACTTAACAGTTGTATCTGGAACCAGCACCATAGAGTGAGAGTTGAGGATATAGAAACGGAACTGCTTAACAGCTTTGACTACTGCAAAAGCATGCTTCTCCATCATGGTGTATTTTAGCTCATGATTCTTCAGGATATAGCTCATGAAGGCAATTGGTAGCTCATGTTTATCGGAGTCTTCTTGGGTTAAGACAGCAGCCAGGGTATTATCTGTAGCATAGCAATAGATGATGAAATCTTTGCTGAAATCGGGACAGGCCAAAACTGGAGTTTTAGCGATAGCTTTCTTGATACCCTCAAAGGATTCCTTTCCTTCAGAAGACCAACCAAATGTTTGCTTCCCTTTCATCATCTGAGAAATATTCAAAGTTAATTCAGCAAAATCAGGGATGAATCTTCTTAAAAAATTGATCTTACCGAAGAAGGAGTGCACGCCCTTTTTACTGGTTGGGAGAGGAATTTGCTGGATGGCTTGAACTCGTTCAGGATCAATCTTAATACCATCCTTGGAGACAATGTGCCCTAATAGTTTTCCCTCTGTAACACAGAAGACAGATTTTTTAGGGTTCAGAGAGATTCCATGCTCTCTGCATCTCAGCAGAACTGTCTCCAGGTGATCAAAATGATCCGCTCTTGTCTTGGAAAACACTGTCAGGTCATCAAGGTATATGACAATACACTTCCCTTTCAAGCTTCCAAAAGCCAGATCCATAGCTCTCTGGAAAGTGGCACCAGCATTAATAAGCCCAAAAGGCATTCTCTTGTAGGCAAAGGTACCCCAAGGAGTGGTGAAGGCTGTCTTGTGTTGATCTGCAGTATCAACCTCTACCTGATTGTATCCAGAGAATCCATCAAGCATAGATAACATTTCAGATCCTGTTACTGCTTGCAATATTTGATCCATCATAGGCAAAGGGTAATTATCTTTCAGAGAAGCCTGATTCAGGTTCCTGAAATCAACACAGATGCGGATCTCACCATTTTTCTTCCTGACAGGCACAATATTTGCAATCCATGTCGAATGGTGAATAGGAAAAATAATTTTAGCCTTCAACAACTTCTGAATCTCCTGAAAGATGGTGTCAGCTATTTTGGGGTTGTACTGCCTTTGTTTCTGCTTGAAAGGCTTAATTCCTGGTTTGAGAGGAATCGAGTGCTGCATATCTTTTGGCTTGAAGGCTTTCAGATCTTCATAAGAATATGCAAGAACATCCTTATACCTTCTTAGAAGATCAATTGCTTTTCTCCTCTCATCCGCTGTGCAACATTTCCCAATATTTACCAGCTTAGGGTCATTAGAACTCCCAATATCAATCTTATCATACTCAGCTGATTGCTGAGGTCCAGTAGAAGCTTTAGATTTCACATACCTGTCATGCTTATCAAATAGTTCCTCCAAACTCACCAACCCTTTAGGAATCTTGTTTCCTTTGAGATTGATGCATCCATCTTGATCTGTTTCTTCTCCTTGGGTGACGGCTTGGTCAGAGGACACACTCTCACGAGGCAGGTTGTCACTTCCCTCAAAATACAGTTGTTCGAAATTACCCTTGAGTTCCAGGAAGGAAAGCAAATGCTGGTCATCGTTGAAAACTTGCCAGTTATTGGTATTGTCAGGTACACTAGGCCGGTGGACCATTTCAATAGTGAACTTATCCTGAGAGAATTCAGGATGGGGAATCAGTAGTGACCCTGAGACAGCCAGTGAATCAGCCCTGCTGTTCTTTTCTCTAGGTATTGCTTCAATAGAGAAAGCATCAAGGAATTCAATGGAATCCCAAACCTGATTCCGGTAATGCTTCAGCCTCCCATTTTTTACCTGAAAGAGGTTTCTGACCTGCTTCACAATCAACTCTGCATCACCACGAGCCAGAAGGTTCTTCACACCTCGTTCTTTGGCCACTTGCAGTCCAAGAATGAGAGCCTCATACTCTGCTGTATTATTAGTGTTTTCAAACTGCAACTTAAATGAAAAAGGATGTAGGCATCCTTCAGGTGACACTAGCAGGACACCAGCTCCAGAACCAGCTGAGGAACAACTTCCATCAAATTCTAAAATCCAAACACCATTGGGATCTTTAGGTGATACTTTGGAGGGTTGGATTTCATCAGGGGACAGAATCATGTAATTACCATGCCCCATATCCTCATAGAGTATTTGTGCCTTAGGATCATCCGTTTTCTGCACAATATACTCAGACTGCTTCTCAGGTAGTAACTTCTTCATGTGTCCATTGACAGGTATGAGTGCATGTGACCAATCCATTTGAATCTCCCCGCCCACATCTTTACAGAAGTTTCTACTTAGCAACATTCCATAAGAAGGAGGAATGTCTGCTACTAGGATGGTAGCCAAGACTTTCTTTTCAGGCAAAGCAGCAAAGGCCACTTGTGCATCTTTAATCCTTCCAACCAAAGGCACTTCCTTACTCTCCATGGAGTAGCAGGATCCATAAGTACGAGTGAGGGTCAAGCCTAAAGCATGAGCTACTTTAGCAGGCATCACATTATCTGAGGCTCCAGAATCTATGACACAATTACTGAGCCTATGGCCAGCTATGAGAAGTGTTACATAAAATGGTTTAATTTTGTCACCAGGGGAGGTGACAGCAGCTACCAGACTTGGCTGTGGTGCAGAAGGAGGAGTAGGTAAAAGGCCTTTAGAAGTGGTCTTAGAGTTGGAATTAACAAAGTGGATCATTTTGGCAAAGGCTTTGGGATGGGTTTGATAGTACTCAGCTTCTGAGATTTGTACCTTGGTCTTTTTCAGGTGATCAACAATATCAAAGGATCCAGAAGTGGACGGGCCATCATCATTTGGAATTCTAGGCTTATCAACTTTAGGAGAAAAAGAAGAAGCAACTTTGGTAACTGGATTGATAGGACTCACCTTCTGTGTAGACGAAGTAGGGATAGGAGATCCTCTTCTTGCAATTACAGGGATAGTTGCCGACTGCTCCTTGGATTTCTTAGGTGGCTGGGTCACCTTCTCCCTCTGCTTTGTCTGTTCTCGAGTCATGACAGCAAAAGATTCGCTGTTCATGTCTGCTACCACTTCATCATAATCATCAATGCCCTCAGTGGTAAAGAAATTAACTCGAGATCCCTCAAGTTCCTCTGCTTCATCATCAAATTCCTCCACAAACTCCTCGCAAGCTTCATCATCATCTGGCTCTTCAACTTCACAGGTTGCGTTCACAGGAACCTTAACAGGAGGTCCTTCAAGTGCTAGTCTTGTGTGAGGAGCAGGCAAACGATTTCTGGGCTGAAAATTTCTTCTTGGAACATCTGCATACGGGGCATGCTGAGCCAACTGTTTCTTTATAGCGACAAGATCATTTGCGAGTTTCTGGACTAATGGATCAGTACTAGGTCCAGGGGTGGAAGAGGAAGAAGCAGCAGACTTAGATTTGGGAGGGTCTCTTCTCAACTTCCCTGACATGATCAAGTCATCTTCGATACTAACAGCCAGTTCTTGATCCAGAGCTAGTGTTCCGAGATTAGCCCTTCTTAGTGCATAACTAACTTTGGGCGATTGAGCATTTAGGAAGAAACACTTTTGAATTTGGTCGACAGGTCGGGTAGGCGTTGGAATTTTATTTACCAACCTGTTGAACCGGGCCACAAATTCCCTCATGGGCTCTTGTGAATCTTTCTTTATCTGAGAGACCTGGGCAAGCAAGGCATGCACATCTTCTGCCGGCTTGAAACGGTTCTCGAACTGAGTTCTCATTGTGTCCCAGTCGGTTATAGCACCGGCCGGAAGGTGATAGAACCAATCAGCAGCATTATCTTGTAACGTCTCAACAAACAGCCTTACGGAGACGTCTTCATATTCGACTCCCAGAACTCCACATGCAACAACGAAGGCTGCGATGTGTTCGTCAGGGTGCACTTTGCCATCGCCTTTGAATTTGGGGAAGTTCTTCCGGTTTCCTCTGGGTAACTCATGCAAAGGCTGAGCAAGGGCCAGAGGCCCGACACGATGACCCCATGGTAATGGCGCTGCCATTCTTGGAAAAACGGCTTGGAGAGGAACTGTAACACCGGCAAGGATCAAAGCTCGTAGATTGGGACTAGCAGGCTCTGAAGGAATACCACCCGTAGGACTTCTATCTTGAACAGGTGGAGTGCTTGTCGAACGGGTCCTTCTATTTCTTGTTGAATTTGAAGGGAAAGGAAAACCTTGTTGTTCTAAAAGCTGAAACTGAGAATCTTCGATACCAAGGGCCCTTCTCCCTCGAGTGAAACGCGGAGTCGCCAGATCAAAGGATGATCAAAAATTACAGAACTGGAATGTGATTTTCCCCAGCGGAGTCGCCAAAAACTGTTGGTTTTCAAATAGGACTTTTTAGAAGAGCAACAGTCAGGGGACAAGAAGTCCCTCCTCTTTAATGGGAGAGGTTCCCTTATTCAGAAACAAACCTATTTACAAATGTACAGGACATGATTTGTTGGTTAAACTTGGATACCACGAAAGTGTTTTCTATGAAGGTCATCAATTACAAAAGGACTGAGGAAATGAGAGCATGGAAAAGAGCAGAAAGGCAAACATGCAGAATTATAGATATCAGAGTAATTCTTTATGTATGCGAAGTCACCGTGAATTGAAAACAAGATCATTCGTATAGAACAAGTAAGATGGAATTTAAAGACACAAAGTTCTGTAAATAACATCTGCCAGAACGCAAAGTTTCTTAACGTAACACAGATTCATTAATCAAGGACACAAAGTTCCTTCTTGGTTATACAAGATCACCGTGCTTGCAAAGTTGAAGAGTATGCAATCGATGAGACTAACGAATTTGAGATAAATGATCTTCACAAAGAAAACAAATGAAAGCTTAGAACAGACAGAGATCAGATAGACAAAGAAAGGAAAGTCCTTCTGTATTGATTTCTCTATAATCTATTTACACTTGCAGAAAATATGCCAAGTTCTTCCTCCTTTTTTGAATGGCGCAAAGAAGGCCATTATATAGCTTACAATTCGGTTACTCTTCGTAACCGTTTCTTTTAACTAAAGAATAGTTAAGGACTGCCAAATCGCAATACCTTAACTAATTACATGGAATACGAAAGGAATGGCGAGAAGAGAGAAGGAAGGGGAAGGAGATAGGTGGCCAGTCACTGAGAAGGACCCACCGTCTTCAGAAACCGCTTCTTGAATTTCTTTAATGTCTCAGCTATGTCTTTGCCACGACAGACACACCAGACGTTTCATCTTGAAGATGACAATGGATATCTTTGAAAACTGATGTAAACGGCGTCTTGAAAGCTTCGTCCTTCTGCCAGCTGTCCTTGAAATTTGATCTTCGCAACTTAAATTCAAATTTAGCACATTCGGGTCGAGCGGGAAAAACTAAGTATGAATTGCATTAGGTTCACTTGGGACATGTGAGACGCGAATGCGCGAAACACGAGGCTCGGCCGATTCGGACGAAACAGGGAGAAGACGCACAAATGCATTTTGGGACATTTGGGACGAAAATGCGCGAAGGACGCGGTCCGGGCGAACCGGCCGAAAATGGAACAGTTTGCATTTTTTGATTTGGGACAAAGAGCTCTGAAGTACGCGACTCGGGAGTTTCGGCCGAAAATGGGACAGCGTGCACTTTTTAACTTTGGGACATTCGGGACAAAAAGTTCCGAAGGACGCGGTTCGGGCGAGTCGGCCGAAAATGGAACAGAAGGCCCATTTGGACTTGGGACATTCGGGACAAAAAGTTCTGGAGTATGCGGTTCGAGTGTTTCGGCCGATCGGGGAACAGAATGCACTTTGGAACTCGGGACAGTTTCGGGCGAATCGGCCGAAAATGGAACAGAGTGCACTTTAAGTTTGAACTTGAGAAATTTGAGACAAAAAGTTCCGGAGTACGCGACTCGGCCGGTTCGGGCGAAATTGGAACAGAGCGCACTTTTGAAATTGGGACATTTGGGACAAGAAAGTGCGAAGTACGCGGTTCGGGCGGTTCGGCCGAAATTGGAACATCTCGCACAGTAACTTCGGGACACTTGGGACAAAAACTTCCGACGGGCCCGAAAATGGGACAAATTCGGAGGTTTCGGCCGATCGGGGAACAAAATGCACTTTCGTACTTGGGACAGTTGGGGACAAAAATGTCCGACAGGCCCGAAATACTTACAGAATGACCCAAAACTTAGATTTTTTCGACTTCAAGACTTTTTTCACACCACCAGCTCGACAGAAAAGACACTTAAACTCAAAATTTTGAAATTTTTACTTTTGACAGAGCGGGGAATTTTGAGTGGACAAATACCAATAGGTTCTCCTTTTTTATATAAAAAAACATAGTAAACAGTCAGTCGTGCCCCCCCCATTTTTTGAGCACAATTTAGTATTTTTAAAAATCCTTTAGTAGAAAGATAAATAGGAGCATCTAGTTTGTGATAGATTTTTTAAAAGATTTTTTTAGTGAGTATTTAATTTCTTATGTTTTTTCAAGTAAAAATATTTTAAATTTTGAAAAATGAGGGATAACCGACTGTGCCCCCCCTAACTACTTAAAAAATATTAAATTTTAGATTTTTTCAATATGTGTAGAATTAGTCTTATTTTTTGACTATATAATTTTTATGCAATTTGGATGAATGAATCAAAAGATATATGATAAAATATAAGCATGTTACAACCCCTTAAAACAGAGGTATAAAAGACATAGTTTGAAATGAATATAAATGGAAACATATTATAATATTTAGAAAAATATAAAAAAAGTATATATTTAGAAAGAGGATAGTTTTCTTGATCATTGTAGGAAACCTTATTTAAGAAAGACAGAAAACATTCTTGTAGGATTTACACATGGATGGAAGGTGATTATTTATCATATTTTTCAAAAACACATGAAGGTTGTTGTGTTGTTACAGGTCCAAGGCGCAGGGTTTGGGAAACTAAAACAATTCCAAGCCTGTAAAATATTGGTTTGGGGGAATAATCAAAATCAGGAACACGAGCAAATTATAATGCACTCATGATTCCTTAGAGCACATTATAACCAAAGAAATTATATGTGTTATCATGGTAGGCTTTTATTGTACAAAAATAAATGTTTAAGTATTGCAGGATTATCTTGTAAATAAAAATAAATTGTATTTTATCTTAAATAATAAGAAATTAGGGTCACTCTGCACCTTATTAAGCTAGTCTCACAGGTCCATGAGTCATAATTTAGGAGATGGTTTTTAATAATCTAATTTGGTTGGTACATAGGTAATTTTCAAGATTTCAACATTCAAATTTAATCTTTTAGAGGTTAAATTCTACAATCGATTTCTATTTTGGCAATGAATATAGTCATTGTTTAGGTTTTGGGGCCAAATTTTGGATTGTTTACTAACATTTGTATGAGTGTTAGATGTGTCAAAATGTAGATTTTTAGAAACCTCACAAATCTAAAGGAAACCACACTCAAATATATACACTCATGAAATGCCTTATAATACATAACAAATCAAAACACATGTGTTGGACATAGTGTCATTGGTGTTGACATTGATGTCAAGTTTCATTGATGGAAAAGGGTGTCTAGGTGGCATATGAGTTAGCATGAGGTGTCAATCATTAAGAAGTATGAAGGTTGATTAGTAGTTCCCTATTTTGGTGTCATGAAGTGTTGCATTGGTGAATTTTTGTTTTAGAACCAAAAGGGGTGGCTTCATTGTTTTGAAATTATTTACGACACCTTCAATCCTTATAGAAAAATGGATTTATCCAACATATAAAGGATTCACATAGGAGCTTTTCAATGCCTATATTTTTTTCCTCCTAACTCCTATACAAGCTCCTAGAATCTTCCAGAGAATTCAAGTTTAACCATTAGTGTTTGTTCTCCTATACCTAGAAAACCCATTATTGAGAAGATAGTCCTTGAATGATCAAACCTTTCCTAAATTTTCCTAAATTACCTTCATAAACTTCCGAATATTCCCCAACATCACCTCTTGATGCTTAATATATTTCCTAAAATCTCCTAGAGGGTGTCGTTTATTAGCTCCAAAATGGCCAAAATAACTAGCATGGGAAATTGCCACAAAATTTTGAATCTTGTGATTCAAATAAGCCCTTAATTGAAAATAAGGCTTCTTCAGTCACTGTGAAATATTCCTCTGGTGATGCAGGAACATCTTATTAATAATAACATTTTGGCTTTTTTAGAAGTGAAAACCTAGGGGTGAGCCTTTTCGGTCCACTTGAAACATGATGGTCAAATTAGCTTGTACTAGTCAACTATTTGACTCCATAGGAAAGAATAGAGAGTTTCCCTACAAATGTATAATTTGAAATAGTTTGCAAGCTAGCTCTAGGTATGGCTCCTATAGGTTTAGGTGTTAAGTTGGATTTATGTCTCCTCTAAGACCAAGATATCTAATATTTTGATGGTTAGAGACTATTTTTCAAAGCATTTTTCATCCAGGTGTAAATATTACTGTTTTGGATTGTCTTCTTATCTATAACGCGTGTTTATGGCTTCAAGGAACCTTCGCTGGGTGTCAAAAAATGTTAATGGTCCAAAATTAGATAGGAAATGCAATCTAACTCTTACTTCAGATGAAATAAGAGCATACCTCTAATTTTCAAATTTTAGTACTATGTAGCATGAAAATAATGATTCAATGGAGTCCTTAAGTCTATTTCAAGGCATTGAAAAAATGATGTAACTTATTGTTGCAAAAGTCAAGAAAAGGTAATACATCCATCGTAAATGGAGGACCTATTCTTAAATTAAATTTATGTTCACGATCCTAACTAGACTGTGTGCCCAGTCTTAGGGGGGGGGGGGGGGGGGGGGGGTCCTAAAGTTGAATATTCATTATAAAAATTAATACTGATGAATTGTAGAGTCACTTTGATAAGTGTGTAGGAAGGTAATAAAAAGACCAATGAGTTTCAAAATCCCTATTACAGGTTGGAATAAGAATAAAAGAAAATGAATGTGCAAATACATTCTAACAAAATCATTTAATGTCCAGGTTGAAGGATATGAAGGATGTACTTTTATAGGAAAAAATAGTCTTTATTCCATGTGTTTTAAGTTAGCATAGTCTCTGAAAAGTTTGAGGAAGGCCTAAGGGCATTAAGGAATCATAATTTTAGGGCATAAGCATAGAGTATTTAATGGTTAGTAGGTAAAGGAAGCAATGTACAATCATGCATATTTCTTATGACTGTCAAGAAAAACCTTGAGAAATAGTTTTCTTAGGAAATAAAATCATAATGAATTTGTATCTATCAATGAATGGAATAGTGGACCTTACTATAACCTTTTTTGCAATCCTTAAGTAACAAGTTCACCCAATACATTAGTAAAACCTTAATCAAGAAGACATAAATTGACTGTCATGACACAGTACCATGTAGGTAAGTCCAAAGAGGGAGTCAAGAAGGTTTGGTATGCAAGACTCCTTAAATGAAAGAGGAAGAGTTTTGAGTGAGTTTTCATTGGTGATTAGGAGAGGGATAATAATAGTGAGATGAGTGAAAATAAGATTGAGTAAAATTACAAGGCGAAGGTGAAAAATAGAGTTGAGAATATTGTTTAGAGATTCAGTAAACAAGGATGTCTTAAAAAGCTAAAAGTTGAAAATCTAGCAAGATGATGAATAAAGGAGTAATGGATCATTAAGGTGTGCTTGAGTACAGGTGCATGGTAGCATGTTGAAAGGTGGACAATGAAGAATAATATGAAACTCATTGTGCATTAGATTTTCACCTTTGAACACAATGACCTCTTCTTAATCTCACAATTCACCTCCCTGACTAAGATTTCACATGAGTGAGTAGCATGCATATTATGTCTGCACATACCCTCTTTCTCAATTTTTTCTCATGGATATAGGTTTCCATCCTCCTGATAAAAGGATTGATCCTTGGATGAAACTTGGAGTAATGCTACGAGAATGAATTCCATGTCCTGTGACATCCACACTGTAATGAAACACTGCAAACTTCCACATCCCTCACTTAGCAAAATGTGATTTCAGTACCAAACATTGATTGAGTGTTTACAAATACACTTATCAAATATTCATTGTTTGCGAGTCTTGAAATAATTTCCACCATCAGTTATAGAGATCTTATCTTGTCATCGTTCTTGATGACCATTCCTTCAATTATGTGACATCTCGACGATGCTCTTTGATGTGTCAGACCCTTCACAAACCCTCATGATTTTTTTTGATTGCACCCATTATCCTCATGATGTTTCAGATCCTTCATATACCTCATGATGACCATTCCATATGATTATTTGATTTGATAAAAAATTACATTTGTGTTTTGGTTTATTATGTGTTATAAGGAATTGCATGAGTCCATATATTCGAGAAATTGTCGTTACCTTTGGGAGTTGTGAGGGTTGTAAAATATCCAATTTTGAGACATTTATCACTCCTAAAAATGTCAAATAAAAAACCTAAAAGGCCTCCAAAAACCTAAACAATGACTACATTCTCTGCTAAAATAGATATCTATTGTAGAATTTAAACCCTAAAAGCTTTAGGTTGAATGCTAAAATCCTGAAATATACTTATGTATTGACTAGATTAGAATATGAAAAACTATCTTCTAAACCGTGACTAATGGAGTTGTGAGACTAGTTCTATAAGGTGCATATTGACCCCAATTTCTTATAATTACTAAAATAAATTTAAATTATAATGAATAATAAAGTATAAATATTAATAAATGAAAAACTTGTACATTTTAGTAAATATATCCCTCCCACAAACACATATACCACATAGCAAATAATAACGCAAGCACGTTCTAACATGCTCACATTTTAGGTTTAGTAATTACCAATCTTAATAATTCATAACACACTTGCTCTTTCACAAAACACATTCACATTTTGCTTAAAATAAAAAAAATTGGCCACTTTTTGGTCCCACATATTCATGCACTTTCCCAATACAAGGCACTAGGTGAGGAGGCAATGTTACCAGCAATAGTTATAGCAAATACCCCTGATGTGATACATTATATCTTGCATACCTATGTGTAGGAGAGTGTGAGACATGTTTGATCAACATGAATGGTATGATCTTAAGAATGGCTAGTGTTTAACTGAGGTGAGCCCCCAATCCCTAGATGAAGGTGGAGCAAATGGAAAACCCTAATGTTACATGCCCATATGTCTCCAGGAGGTTAGCCTTCTCATAATGTATGAGAATTTGATCTAACAGTGGGAGGGTGCTTAAGATAAGTATGTGAACATTCTATATAGATTTTTGAGATAGATCCTAGTAAATGCCTATCATGGATGTATAGACATTTTAATGATGATGATGATGATATAGATTGTTGATGCCCATCTGCTTAGCCAATGATTAAGCTCATGTTGAGTTTGCCCATAGCCTTAGATAGTGATGATGATTTATGATTATGTTTCCCCAATGGATATTGATTTTTTATTGCAAATATTAGTTCCCCCTTATTGATTTTGATTAACTCTATATTTAGAGATGTTGAATTGGGTTACCTTTTTCTGCTCCATGAGAAGATTAGCTTGATGATCTTCCTGATTAGATGTGATGCCAAAATAGTCTCATTGGTAGCATGTAATGATTTCATTTGACATTAGAGTCATGATTCCAACTGGATAATGATAATTTTTTGAGAAACCTAATGTCAACTAGACTAGATAGTGATGTAATAGATTGCTTAGATGAAAAGATGGTGAACATTTTCAATAATCAAAATTAACCAACTTTAGATGAAAACCGTGACCTTAAGACACATCCTCGAGACATATCCTGTTTATACAATGGAAACTACCCCATATTGTGTGAGGGCAGGATGAAAAATATGTCTCACTACAATACAATTGTTTAGAGGTAAACCAATGTGAAAGGTAACACAAACAAAGTATGCACTTGGAGAGCCAATTAGGTGTTAACCCACATCATGTCAATAGATGAGTCACATTTACAAAGAGGAAAGATTTACAGTGAATGAAGAGATGATTTTATGTTTCCTCTGTAGACTTTGCATACAATAGGGACCTAATAGGAAGCATTTGTATGGGGAAGAAATGTGTTGTCTCTTTGGGAATTTTGCTCTAGGATCTATGCCACGGCTATGAGCAATATTCAAATTGATCAATGGAGGAAGTTCTTTTGTCCAGACTTTTTTCCAAAATTTGGGGATGTTTAGCACTTCGATATTATCCAAGGATGCTTATCCCAAGTGCATATTAATTACCTTCTCCTGAATACTCCCAAATAAGGTCATCTTAGAATGTTCATATCGGAATATATATGGGAAATCACTGTATTTTGTACGGTGTTCAAGAAATTGTCATTATCCATCCTTCGAGGGAGTCTTCTCCAATCAGTATTTTTCCTTGTCTATATTGTTAAGGTATTGACATTGATGGCAGAATAGAATGCATGATATCTTTCCTTTGAGGGATCAGTCTATACTTTTGAAAAAAAAAAAATTATGTACATAACTTTCTAGACTTACACTGTCCTTCATCAGGGAGCTGTTTTTGCCAATGCCAAATTTTGGATCTAGTGCCTATGATCTGAACATCATGAATCCCTATTTTTAACTAGAGAGTTCATTAGATTTTGTATCTCTAACAAATCTTGTGCATCTAACTACAGTGAAGGATGTATACAACTACTCCTCCTATCTCTTACTCATGATCTGCAACCAAAACACACAAGCATTGCAATACCAAGATAACAAAACCATACCTCTATAATCTAGGATTTGCAATTTGACCAACATGCTTGTGCCCCTAAGAACCAGGGACACCTCATTTAATCAAGACACATTCATTGAATCTTCTCAAATTACTATCAGATCTTTGATTTTCTGTTTAGCAGAAATCTAATGACACCGGTGTCCAATTATAAGTCATGATCGTGGTCACCTTTTCGACATCGGGTAAGGAAATGTTCGATAAAAACGGATAAGCATACCGATGTTGGTCACTGTCATTTTCCAGTAACCAAAACATAGACTCTAGCTCCCACTTGATATTAAATCTCTCCTATGATCTACACATCAGACAAAACAAAACCCTTATCTCATACAACTTTCAGTAATGACCACTAACAAAACTTTGAAGCAAACCCTTGCTCTGAAAACTTAAGCCATCGCTCTGATGACCAGTTTTTGGCAATTCTTTGAACTGGATTGCATGATAGTGTTATGATTCAATAACAAACCAAATCATGTAAATTGGAAGTAGACAATTCCCCAAAATCTCATCAGTGGAAGTCATATACTAGAAAATCCAAATCAAAACAAAATTAATAGTTGAATAGAATTATAATTTGTTTCAATGGATATGTATGGTGCATCATGAATCAAAGATTATAATTCTTAGTTTAATTTTCTTATATCTTATTATATATTTGTGTAATATTGTGGATGTGTAATTGATTGTTGTTTAGTTGTTTAAAGTGAGTTTATGTATATTATTTATTTCCATTTATCAGTTATCCCATTGTGGGAGTCTCAATAATCTCTTGTTGCACCTCTTTTGAGTGCTTAAGTTCTTAATTATGATATATTTGTAGGAGTGTTAATATGTTGTTGCAATGTCAAGTTTGTCTACAAGTAAGATCGATGACTTTAAAAATCCCAACAAATTGAACCAAGGTGAAAGATGTATCATGAAGTTGATTTTCTATTATTCCAACACTTGCATAATTTGAATGTATATACACCTCTAGAGTAGGTTCTCCTCCGTGTTACACATTTAATCCCTTGTTACTATGTACATTGAATCTACTTTATTATCCACCTTGAAATGTATTATTCTTATTGTTTCTTTATAATGATAATATGATGATATTCATTGCATCTCGAGCTAATATAGGCTACATGTACAATCCCTTCTAGTTTGGATCCAATCCAATCCCTTCTAATTATGATATCAAGATATATGATGATATCACTTTAGTTTGGATCAAAATCCCTTGTTACTATGTACATTGAATGTACTTTATTATGCACTTTTAGTAAATGTCCTTACAAAATCCTAGATTTGTAGAAGGATTAGAAATCCGTCTGGGTCAAGAGATAACATAGTTCAAATGAGAAAACAAATTTGGAATGACCTCCATACTATAGCAGTCTTGAAGATAGGCCACAGGGAATTTTGGATTTCTAGGTAGTCAATAGATTTAAGCATTACCAAATGTCATTTTTATTTTGGTTGGTATCAACATGATTGATAGAAAAAGTGTCATGGGTATGATATGGTTGAAAGATGATTTTTTAATGATAGATTTTAGATTCTTTTCAGGCCATTGCTGCTGAGAGAATTGCAAGAGATGCCAATGTTGTGACTTTTAAGTATTTATGAACGAGTGGTATTGGAAAAACTGTGTTTTGTCCTGATCCTTGAGACAGCCCAATTTTACCTCTGATGACGTTCCCTTAGGCTTGATATTTGACTGATATTTCTTTTTCCTTGTAAACATCATACGTACATCTAGATGCTAAGAATTGAAACTGGTTTTAATTCCTAGCAATGCAAGATTCATACTCAGTCAAATTGTTATTGCAAATTCAAATTTAAGCTTGTTAATTTTTGATAGGAAAATTATTTTTCACATTTTTCATCTTTTGACACCAGAATTACATGGTTGTACCCATTTTTTCAGTCTTCCACATTCTTGGACTCCATGTTTTGGATCTCTTGATGTGATCCACATCTCAAATTTAAAAGGAGAGATAACATTTTCGATATGTTGTTAGGTTGTGGACCCTGTTTTCATGTGAGAAAGTGTTGAAGACTGTACACTAAGAGTACTGTACACTATCCACATTTCCACGGGGTTGGGGGCCAACCCCTTGCCCCTGAGAAAAAACTTGTCCTTAAAACATGCCTGATATCTTGGGAAACGTGCTCTTCTCATATGGGCGGGATTTTTGACCCATAGGTTTATGGGACAATTTTTTGGCCCATGGTTTTGATACCCACGGTTTTGTAAAACTACTTAAGCAGTTGTCTACTTATATGGTTTTGTGCATATGGTAGGGTTATGTAACATTACAGATGTGTTTTGAATTTGGGTGTGAATTCTGTAGAGTTTGTTGAGCATAGCTCCAAACAGATCTGGGTATTGTATTGAGAGAGAGGTGGCTTGTAATAAAATCTGAGCAAGTGATTCTTGGTGGACGTAGCCCAAATTGGGTGAACCACGTTAAATATTGTCTCTTTGTGTTGTGTTATTTTATTCTGCACTTTTATTTGAGATCTGTAATATTTTCTACATATTAGTCTCTACTATTGCAATTCTATGTGAGGGATTATTCTGCATATTTTATCCCTTATTTCCTAACAGCAGGGGTGGTGGGTGTTTGATAGCATATGTGGATAAACAATGATAATGCGTAAAAATCTTAAGTTATGACATGCGGTGACCATTGTTAGTATTTTACATCACAGGGCAGACTTTCTTCATGCTTGGAGACGACAATTGAAACAAAAGATATCATTGGGCATACAACGGAGTTTGGCCAGCAGTTTTGATGTAAGGATATCAAGATATTTTTGGCCAAGTCTAATCACACAGTGGTGTAGCTAGATTGATTTAAACCTATTGGATCTAATGGAATTTGCAAAGAAAGTGATGGATTTCAGATTGAGTATCTATCGGAATTTTTCAATATATTTGCCCCAATTTTAGATATCGATATGCAAGTTTAGTTGTAAGATTGCAGATTGTAACGTAAAGGTATGTGCCTAACCTCCAATTAAATTGAGAATGTGACAAGAGGTTGATATATTCCAAGGTCGGATCGACCATGATTGAACTCCTTAGAAATTTATAAGTTTGGTTTGAATTTATGGCAGTGAAAAAGAAGTCCCAGTGGATATTGTAGATGTTGATATGAATGGTACTTACAATTTGAAACATGGAAATCATAAATAACACAAATGATCACGATAAGTAAAGGAGGTCATTCCTTCCTTAAATTTATATACGTGAATTTTCCTTAACTTTGGATCGGTGAATAAATGGTGCACATCTTCCTCCAATATGGCACACAGAGAATCAAGCCATTCCAAATTCTATGTGATAATAAAGATAGGCAAATATGTTTCTTGAAGACTGAATTTCTGCATATTAAAAGGAAATGGTAATTGGGTACAACCAAACGATAGTCTAAAAGAATGGACAACATCTTCAAAATTCTGATAAACTGCAAGGAGATAAACTTTCCCTGTAGGAACCTTTAATCCTACTCTGAATGTGTTCCACTAGTTAAGGGGATAAATAGACAAATTTTAAAAGCCCCCAAGTGAGCATATTAACTTCCCCTGTTAAATTGTCAATTTGGAGGGAACATAGAAGATACATCTCACAAATGATATTCTCCACAATGTGACAGCTCCCAGAGTGAACTGATGAAACGAAATCCTCAATGCTCCAGAGCTGTAAAAATCTCTCGATGCCGCTAAACATAAAATGTTTTCTGGAGCATAGCATCAATCATTTCTCAATCAAGAGCCAAGGGAAAGATAAATTGAGAACAATCTGAGGCAGTGTTGAAAAACTAAAATTGATGAATCTAGCTTTCACCATTCTTTACACTCCTAGAATTAGTTGGTTGAACATTATGCCTTTAATGCTTTGACATGAAAACAATGTCTCAACATACTAGTTTTTGAAGTTTTGAACAACTACTCATTCCTTGGATCTCTTCTTTGTATATTTTGACAACAGTGACATTTTGATAAATCCCTCTTTCAGATCAGATTTGAACCAACTTGGTAGAAGGGGATCACTCAAGAGCCTGCAAAAATACCTCTATGACTTTCCATCAAACATCAATGGGAGATACCAAATGGAAGCTAGCCAACTCCAATGGAAATATCGAACTCTAAGGTCTCATATCCCATATGATACAAGAAATGATGTCCATAATAGGCCATACATGTTGTAAGAAGCAACTCCATCCAAGTTTAGTAATGCAGTCCATGTGAAAAGACAGCAAAAGAAAAAATGGCATGCCAACAAGCTTATCTACGAAAAGCATGATGAACCACACGTGTAAGAAAGATCCATCCAAGATTTTTAGATGGCCTACATAATTGGCAACAAAGTGGATGAAGGAATTTGAACAACCCCATTCATTAAATTTGGGTCATAAACACTGTGGGGGCAATGAAGGCTGTAGAATGGGAAAGGAATATTGTAAACACATTGTGGTTTGTAGACCATAGGAAATTTAGCAGGATATAAACATCCCCAATTTAATGAATGTTAACACTCATTTTCTAATAAGATCTATTTATCAACACGAAGGAACCAATTCAATAAGATGTTAGAATCACCAACATTTTCACTATGAGGGGAGTTACAATTATTATCAAGGCTATCTAATGAATGGAGTCCCATAAATCTCACCAACAAAAGAAATCAATGATTCTTCATGAAGCATCATATGGTGCACCCCAAGAGGGTCACTAGATGTAGAAAAACCAAGCATTCTAAAAAAATCATCCTCAATACGTCCAACATTAACCAATTACAAGAAATTGACATCCCACAATTCAAGGTCATTTGATATATAAGCGATTATAGTATTGCATATCAAATTAGCAACGCAATCCACTCCCAAATCAGAGATGACATTTCCGATTCAAAGCTAATCAAACTACTTTCATCCATTTAAATTCAATTATGGATGGTCAAATTGGATGGTATACTTATTGTGACATAAATTATGTCAAATAGATGTATATCCAAAAGAAATCTGACAATATGCACATAAGTTTGGCTGCAAGTACTAGTATTAAATATCAAATCTGGTATAGTTCTTTTGCCAAAAACATTCCTAGAGTGGGAGAGGGCCTTTACACTAACATAGATCACCTATGGCCATTATATTCATGGTTACATGGTATCCAAATAGCTCCATCACATAAACATACATGCCGAAATGAGTGGTATCCAAAGACCAATATTGAAGTCGTAATAAATTAATTCATAGTTTGATAGGGGAAGAATTTTCACCCAGAACTGCTACAGAAACTTTAATGAGTCTCGTATGTTCTTTATAATCTTCATGGCTCATCGTCATCCAATTTGAAGAACCAATGCAAAAACATATCCTCACAAAATGGTGTGATGACATTCCCTAAATAAATGCATATTCAATCATCCAATCTCAAGAGATGACTTAGTCATTCTTGGTATCCACCAATTTAAATGTATAGAATATAATGATCAGGAAATTGTGCTCACAATTCCATAATTGAGCTCCTTATGATCCCAGTGTGCGTAGATCTGAAGACTAAGGAGTGTCCATGATTTCTCCAATATGTGTGGCATAAGGAACTCTTGTCTTACCCTTCTCTTAGGATTATGTAAAAAAAAAGGCAATCAACTCCAATAATGTCGAACTATAATCATTCCATACAACTTTGGTATGGCCAGTTAGATTTAATATGAGAATCTGGTAAAATTAGAGATCAACATCCAATTGGGTATGGATCTTCAACATAATTTCGGAGACACTTTGAATAAATCTCTCTTAATTGTGTGAGATGGACCAATATGGCTTAGGAATTTCAATTTCTATAATTAAGTTAAATCTCTGAGATGATCAAATATGGTCTAGGCCCATTATTGTTACCCTCTTTGGAATTCCTGAAGGAATCATGTCCACGATGTACTCATTTATGCCACTAACATGAAAGTAGGATTTCACCATCCTTATGAGTACTTATTCAATGTTACCAAACCTGTTCTTACTCTTAAAATGGATGTTTCAACAAAATCTGAAGAATCTCTAGCCTATCTTGTGTTTCCTAAGTGTCATCCTCTACATATTTGCCTTTGAGCGAACAGCTCTAAAAATGCCTCTTATGAATGCGCACTCTTCACTAAGATACAATAACAATTTTCACAAACACGCGATGAACCATAAAATTTACCATGAATCATATTGCAAGCCAAGGAAGTACTGGATTAGGTCTATACGATAAGAAGAAATATCAAATACTATCAATCAAGGATTGAAGGAGGGGATGAAAATCACCATTAAGAAAAGCTCAATGCAATCTTGTGACGAAGACAGAAAATTTCCCCATACTCCTCTGAGCATGCTCAACAAATACAACTGTCAATTTTAATCTTCTTGAATCAAATGCTTCATGATCCTAACATTCTCCACTCAGTAGTGTCCACAAGATTTAGATTGAAATCTCTTAATCTTTGAATCTTTTTTTTTGTACTCAAAATGGCTATGTTGCTTAAGTTGTTCGATCATTGCATTCTTCTCTACCAGTATATGACCATTAATTGAAGATATGTGTTGCACACCTCACTTATCTCACCACAAGAACTCATTGTCACAATCATCTTGTTTATCCTTCAGGATCTAATTAAGAATGAAATTGCAACTTTCCATGCTTCATTCAAAGTGGAAATGTGTCTCATCATTCTTGGCCACTTTTATCCTTCTATTCAATTGGTGGGCCAACCCGAAACCTAGGTAATTAGTATCATCATAATCTTGGATTCCTCCATAGTTTCTCTCAGTGTGAGCAAATGGTCCCTGAAGCTTCTATGCATTCATGCATTGAAGTCCTTCTTTTCAATGGGATTTTCGACCATCTACTGATTGTTATCCAGGTTTGATATTATTCCTTGTCCCAGTCATCCTAATTCTATAGGAAGTGATAGCTTTCATTGAAAGATGTGACATTTTTTGCAACATTTGAAAATCACTTTGGGCCAATTGCTAAGACGGAACTGCCATGTTCATAAAATCTGATAGTGTCCAGCCTTTCTAAAGAACCCATGTTTGCCTTTTCATGTCATCAGATCAGGTGAGAGTCACCATCCGTTAATATTATCATTGTGCTTTCCAATCACACCATCATTTTTCAACAATTTGGGTTTGTTTGCTCTAATTCATCCACATGGCTTCATATTTTAACACATCTCTTTTGGAACATACCTAAGTTCCAATGTTGCTTAGGGTTCTAAGAACTTCTGCCACATCCTCCATGTGCCTCCAAATAATTGAATGGTGGAATGATGCTACAACCGTTCCGCCTGTTATCCTCTGACACCATTAAAACAACTCGCATGCTCTAACGTTTGACAACAAACAAATTTATGACTATGAAAATGCGACAAACATTTTTTTTTTGAAAAGAGTATGATTAGAATTCACTCCTCTTATACAAACTAAGTGTATTAAGCGTTAGAAAAGAGGAATAAAAGAATCTTAATTTATACTTAATCATATTGGTTAAGAAGTTTAGCCAAGATGCCTATTTCATTGCCAGCTATGAAGTTCCAATTTTTGAAGGTTTTTGCATTAAGAACGTAACATGGCTATAATATAGTATTTAATCAGAGATCACATTTCTTAAAGTAGGTTATTTTCGTATTTATTTATTTATTTTGTGAAAAGAGAACAAAGGGATTCATAAATAAGTCAATTATAAGGCTCATGCACTAACAAGGATCAATCTCGACCGATGAATGATAACCCACACAAACTACTAGCACTTAACTACAACCATACGGCTACAATTTTAGTACAATGTTGAGCAAAGAAAGGAACACATACAAGCAACAATGAAAAGTATAGAATACAATTATCACACAAATGATTTTAGCCTTCATACCGTAATCAATAATTGTCCTAAATACCCTGGCCAAAATAGCTACTCCATTTCAATCCACACAGCTCACAAGTTAAATGCATATTGTCAAAAGCCTATCACCCAACTCATGCAAAGCCTAGTCTATTAACTCCGCTTAAATCTTATTGATTCATTGGGTTTGGACTTTGAGCTCTTCTCTTTAAGCGGTTCTTTCTGGCGCCAAACATTCTTAATTGATGCGCAGAGACACAATAAAATTTCCAATTAGAAAGGAATCTGTCGGAGAGGGTTTTCTTCAACCAAAGATCTTATCGAAATATGCATTTTAAATTTCCCCCCCCCCCCCCCCAGTGCCGTCGCCCTCTGTCCAAAGGTGTGCAGAATGTTGCAAATATTTTGCTGTGCTGCACCTTGCATTGCATCAGCTCGCCAAATGACAAGTTTCATAAGGTAAGCTTGATTTGCAGGTGCCCTAGAAGGCACTAAATTATTGACAAATCTAAATCCTCCATTGCGTTCATCTGACTAAAGAGAATTTACGAGCCTTGGCGCGTGGACAGAGGGACCCAACAACCTATTATCTTCTACTTTCTATTCCCTGCCTGGCTGCAGTTTGGTGCCAAACAGTAGATTATCGCCAAGTATACCTAGTTAGATTAAACAAGTTATTGAGAAAAGAATGCAAGGTGTGTTTCGTCTAAAAGATTAGGTTTCAAGATATTTTATATCGAAAATCGGTGGCACTGAGGCATCTGCGTCATTTAGGACCAGGTAGTGACGATTATGCACGAAGGAATTTGCACAAAGTGGAGTCAGGACAAAAGGCAGGTCTGTCCAACTATGTTGTCATCTGAGTCAGTAGGGAAAGGGCCCTTAAAAAATTCGCAGGGGAATTCACCTTCAAGATATTTTACATCAAATTCACCGATTGAGAACAGTGAAGGCATTAAGGGCCAAGAAGACTGAGCTAGAATTTATTACAAGCCAATGGACCAATTACTTATTTTTGGCCCTTTGCATTATTGGTAAGCTTTGGAAATCTATTTGGTGTTCCATTTACAGTCTGCACCTTGTTAGCAAGGTGTATTCCATGGCGAGAAACAGACTGCCACTCTTAAGTTGTTATCAATCAGGGTAGAGGCAATTCCATTTCTAGGACTCCTAGCATCTATTGTCTATTTGCACTCTTAAAATTTTGATGTCAAAATCTTGCTATACAGTGAAAGATATTGGCAAATCACCAGACTTGACAACTGCTTTTGAATTGTCTATAGCACTTGAAATATCATCGTTGTTAACTATATTCCAGCACATTTGACGGATTTTATAGGGTGATTGACTCGTTTCAGCCCTAACTTTACTTGTTGTAGTTGATGGACGATGCAATAGTATTTTAATGAAGCATCAGAATATTCATGGTGTCCTAAATAGTAAAAAAAATTCTGAATTAAAATTGAAAACAACATTTACCCACAGTATACAAGGATGTTAAACTGCTGGCATATAAATTTAATTCAAATTTCTAACCGTTTTAAGCCTTCATTAAACAATACACCTTATAACTTTTTCAACTAAAGCTTTATTAATAGCATGTGTATGTGATTTAAAAATGATTTCAAGAAAAATCCATTAAGTCTAAATAAATAATTTGCATATAAGGAGACAGATTTAATTTCAGGTTTAATACTTTAAATATTAGTTTCATTTCACATTAAATTTGGTAACTTATTAAGCTAGAAACAGCATACAGATTTCTATAGATCTTGGATAACAACATGGGTATTTAAAAGTAATCTTGATTTCATTTCCCTTTTTAATTTGTAAGGATTTCACTTGTATTAGAGGCCTGCCATAACACCTTGAAGAAAGCAATTCAAAAATGACTAGAGTTTACAAATTAATCTATTACAGAATCTTTGTAAATTTAAAAACATTTGAAAAAAGTCCTTCCATCAAATATTTCCATTAATCATTTCAACAAGATTTTTTTAAACATTTCAACAAACTTCCCAATATATATTTTTTAAAAACAACACCCTTCAAGATTTAAAAGTATTCCATATACATTAAAGCAAGATTTTGTAAATGATTGACTAACATGAAAGGATTAGTCTTTCTTGCAACAATATTTTTTAATTCCATCCTTATTACAAGCTTACAAAAAGTGCAAAAACAACTTTTCATTCAAATATTTTACAACATTTCTACTTCATGTGGAAACAAATTTGCAATAATGGAATCTAAAGAAAGCAAAGCAATATTACATTTTTCCTCCACTCAAGGTGGGTAAATACATGATGTTTTTACATTGTCAACAACAAGGTTCTTGTGCTCCAAGGTGTTCTTCATCCATGCTCCAAGTTCCAAGTATTTCAAATCACAACCAAGATAGGGGGAGAGGCAACACTCTCCTCCCAACCAAAACTCAATGGAGAAGAGAAGCAATCTCCTCCATTGACCCCCGAGCCCCAAACACAACACAATGAAGGGTGGTCTCCAACTCAAGCCAACAATACTTGCTTCCACAATACAATTTTCTTCACAACATTCAAGGTAAAAAAAGAAGAAACAAAAAGGAAACACAAATAACACAATATTTTTCACAACAAGGCTTTCATCCAAGCCAACAAGAGAAGGAACTATGGGAAAGTTTTCCTTGTGCCTCCCCATTGAGATGAGATGCCCATCCAAAACCCTCCACAATAAAACTCAAGCCCCTATGACTCTTATGCCTCCCTCAAGTACCCCTTTTTCCTCCCATACTCTTATGCCTCCCTCCTCTTATGGCTCCCTCAAGGACAAGGTAAGAATGTAAACATTCTTACCCAAGATGGGCATCCCTCTCAAACTCCCTCCACAATATCCTAATCTACTCTTATGCCTCCCTTATGAGTATTCCCATAGACCTCTCCTATACTACACAATAAGCATTCTATCCATTTTTCACAATACAAAAAGTAAACATACATTATTCACAAATTTAGCATAGAAGCAACAACAATATGAAAGCAAAACAAAGGAGAAGGTTTCCTACCTCTCCATTGGAGAAGCCTCAACCAAGAAGATTTGTCCAAGCTCCCTTCAAAACAATCCAAGCATGCAAGTCCAAGCTCCTTCTTTTTCTCTTCCTCCCAATTCTTTCCTATCCCAAAAAAATAAAAGAAAAGAACTCTTCAACAAAAACAAAACTCCAACCCCCTCAACAAGAGAGGAAGTTTCCATAAATAGACAAAAGGAAGAGTGAGGGTGATGTGGCTCCTTGTAGGATGCCACATCACACATCCTCAAGACCACCTCCCTTTAGTCAACTCAAATCCCAAAACACCATAAATGGGTGGTTGGGTTGAATGACATCTCTCTTCCACATCCATCCCTTCCCATGTGTCTTAAGGCACAATTAAATGCAAAAGAAGACAAGTGCACTCCAAAGTCACATTTCCCTTCCCAAAACAATAAATAATCCCCTTTTTGGATTCCCAACCCATAGATATGGTTGGTAAGGGGTTTTGGGAAGTGTGGGACAAGTTCAACTTGTCCCACAAGTCCCCTAAAATTGCCCAAAATCTCAAATTCGAGATTCAAAGGATTTGGAGTGGTCAACACTCAAAACCAAACATTCAATACATAAGGAAACACAAGGCTCAAGGAGCCAACCATCAAAATTAATTACACCCACTTGACTTCCCTCCAAAACTTAAAAATTAAAACAAGATGTTACATTAATCTAAACACACTTAGCAAAGTAATTTTAAAAAAAAACATCACAAATAAAATCACCTACTAAAGTAAGTTAAAACAAGTAATTAAAATTCTTACCCCCTTGGTCACATTAGAAAATTTCCCCCTCATGGAAATTTTTCTTAACACATAAAAGAATAAAGGTAACACAATACAATTTACTAGTTGCCTTGACGACCAAATGTTGTAACCACCCGACATCCTGTTGTGTTTGGTTCCCAATCCCCCTCATGGTTGTGATCATGCTTTATTTCCTGCAAAATACAAAATACCTCCTTCGGCCTTGCGGCCATGTCAAAATATCCAAAATAACCATATGCATGAAATTTATTAACATCTATACGTAATTCAATTATCCATTATTTCTAGGTCTAAATCACAACTTAATTATGCATTTCATCATTATCCAAAATTATAGTAATGTAAATTCAACAACTACATTCTACTCATCATGGCGAAGAAATCCAATGTTAGAACACATGCAATATATCCATATAAAAATAATATCAGTATCCAATAGTCTGTCCATGAGTCAGTGTAGATCATACTGAAAACAAAATCCAATCATAATCCAAATGCATCTAGTCACAAAACATCATGCTAATCAACATAAGTATAAGTCATGTCCATATCCAAAGTCTGCATAACTCAAAATGATAATCAACTAAGTGTCATAGGGAAGTGGGCATTACATCCCCCTCCCCTTAGACTAGACTTCCTCCTGGAAGTCACTGAAATAAGTGTGGAAACTGAGCTCGCAATGATGTAGCATCCTCCCAAGTAGCAGCAGTCTCATCGTACCTGTCCCATTGGACCCGAACCTGATCAATCTCTCTGCCGCGAAGGCCCAGGGTCCTGCGATCTAAAATGCGCACAGGATCCACCATCACCTTCCCCTGATCCTGCACCTGCAATGCAGTCTAGTCTAGCACATGAGAAGGATCAAAAACATATCTCCTTAGCACAGAAACGTGAAAAACATCATGGACGCGCGATAAGCTAGGTGGCAATGCTAGACGATAGGCTAAGGGACCGAGGCACTCCAAGATCTCGAAGGGACCCACAAATCTAGGAGCAAGCTTAGAACCTTTTCCATAACGGATACGGCTCTTATGCGGTCTGACACGAAGAAACACCTTCGTGCCTACCTCAAAACTGCGATCTGTCCTATGCTGGTCTGCATACTTCTTCTGTCTATCCTGTGCCTCCTGCAATCTCTGTCTGATCAAGGTAACCTGCTGCTCCATATCCTGTAATAATGCTGGCCCAAGAGAAACCCTGTCCTCAATCCTGTCCCAACTAAGAGGTGTCCTGCACTCTCTACCATATAATGCCTGAAAAGGAGCCATGCCTATAGAACTCTGGAAACTATTATTGTAGGCAAACTCCACCAAATACAGATACTCCTCCCATCTCGACTGATGATCCATCACGTACATCCTGAGCATGTCCTCCAAAATCTGATTCACCCTCTCTGTCTGTCCATCTGTCTCAGGGTGATAAGCTGTGCTGAAATTAATCCTCGTCCCGAGGGCATACTGCATGGTGGTCCAGAAATGGGAAGTGTACAAAGGGTCGCGGTCACAAATGATCTTCCGCGGAATCCCATGTAGTCTGACAATCTCATCAAGATATACTCGTGCTACTGCACTAGCTGTGTAGGTGGTCTTCACCAGAGAAAAATGAGCTACCTTCGTCAATTTATCCACCGTGACCATGATGGCGTCGTGATGGTATCTTGACGTCGGCAACCCAACAATGAAATCCATAGAAATGGTGTCCCACTTCCACTCCGGTATAGCGTGAGGATAGAGAAGGCCAGCTGGATGCTGATGCTCGGCCTTCACCCTCTGGCACTCTAAACAGCGGGATACAAAAGAAGCTATGTCTCTCCGAAGTCCTCTCCAAAAGTACAACTGTCTCAAGGTGGCGTGCATCTTCTTCACCCCGGGATGGGCTGAGTAAGGTGCACGATGAGCCTCTGTCAAAATGTCATGTCTCAAGCCTCCATCTCTAGGAACATATGTCCGACCTCTGTGTCTAAGAAGACCATCTTCCTCTAATGAAAATCCATCAAATCTCCCCTCAAGGGGTCTCTGAGACTCAATCTCTGCTCTGGCTGCAAGGTAGAAACTATCCTGAGGAAGCTGCTGCAAGATCCTACTCTGCAAATATGTGCCCACTGAGGTGGCCATAGCCACATGTCTTCGCCTACTCAAGGCATCTGCAACCACATTCTCCTTTCCTTTCACATGCTCTATCTCCATGTCATACTCACAGAGTAACTCCATCCAACGCCGCTGACGAGCGTTGAGATTGGGCTACGTGAAGAGGTGGCGAAGACTCAAGTGATCAGTCCTGAGTGTAAACCTCCGGCCAAGAAGAAAATGTCTCCACCGCACTAAGGCATGTACTACTGCTGCAAGCTCAAGGTCATGGGTCGGATAATTGAGCTCATAATCTTTGAGTTTGCGAGACTCAAAGGCAACTACTCTACCCTCCTGCATTAACACTCCTCCAAGTCCTGCCAAGGAAGCATCTGTGCATACGAAAAACTCTCCATGAGGATCTGGCACTGCAAGGATAGGTGCTCTCGTAAGGCATTCCTTCAGTGTACTGAAGGCCTGCTCACATCTATCTGACCATAAAAACTTCTTCCCTTTCCGCTGAAGAGAAGTGATAGGGTGTGCAATCCGAGAAAAGTCCTGAACAAACCTCCTGTAGTACCCTGCTAGACCCATGAAACTACGCACATTTCGGTCACACTAGTGGGTGCTGGCCAATCCATGATGGCTCGAATCTTGGAAGGATCGACTGCGATACCTTCCCCCGAAATGATGTGGCCCAAATACTGCACCTCAGGCTGAAAGAACGCACACTTCTCCAAGTTCCCGTAAAGGCGCTGCTCGCGAAGACACTGAAGAACCTGGCGAAGGTGCTCCTCATGCTCCTCACGTGTGCGTGAGTAAATCAGAATTTCATCAAGGAAGATGAGCACGAAGCAATCAAGGAAGGTCCTGAATACCCCATTCATCAAACTCATAAACACTGCGGGGGCATTCGTCAAACTGAAAGGTACCACTGTGAACTCGTAGTGGCCATATCTCGTGCGGAAAGCTGTCTTGTGAATATCTGTCTCCGCAATCCTGAGCTGATGGTACCCTGACTTAAGATCTATCATAGAGAAAACTGTAGCCCCCTTCATCTGATCAAATAAATCATCAATGCGTGGAAGGGTGGTAACGATTCTTGATCGTTACTTTATTCAGCTGACGGTAGTCAATGCACAACCGAAGAGATCCATCCTTCTTCTTCACGAAGATAACCTGGTGCACCCCAAGGGGATACACTAGGATGGATTAGGCCTTTCTCCAGAAGGCCCTCAAGCTGTAACTTGAGCTCACATAACTCAGGAGTAGTCATCCGATAAGGTGCTCGTGAGATAGGCTCTGCGCCTGGAACTAGATCTATATGGAAGTCGATCTCACGTGGGGGAGGTAATCCCGGTAGTCTCCCCTGGAAACACATCAGACAAACTCTGATAAGATGGGATGATCATCGAGGGAAGGTCCCCCTTAATCATCCTCTGATCTATCACTAACTTTAACAGCATACAACTGGCAACCTCGTCGCACAGATCGCTTAAGCTGCAAAGTAGAGATGGTGCGAATAGAAACGGGTCTCTTACCTCCTGATATCACTAACTCCCGCCCCAAGATCATCATTGCAAGCAATAGTATTATGGTAATAATCCACTCTAGCTCTGTGGGTGGACAACCAATCCATGCCTAAAATGATGCCATAAGATCCTAATGGAAGGATCTGAAGATCGGAAGTAGTGGTGAAGGGTCCCAAATCCACTACACACTCCTTGATTAAGGAGTCTATAGAAATCTTCGCTCGAGAAGCCATCTCAACGTCCCAACTACGGCCCTGTCTAACGTCCACCAGCCTACAACACTTTACTAAGGATGGTGCAATGAATGAATCAGAAGAATAACAATCAAATAATATAGAGACCTAGAAATACCACCAATACTACCTGTCGTCTCAATCACAGTACTCTGATGCTCAGCCTGGTGGTTCTTGACCATTGCGTAGATCTGATGACTCCGTGCCATATCTCCAACATTAGGCTCTGAGCTCTGTGTCTTACCCTTGGTAGGGTTATGTGGGCAATCTCTCCAAAGATTTCCAACAACATCGCAACCATAACAGCTGCCTGGTCCTGTCCAGTGGGAAGTAGCTCCAGCTGGTACTCTGGATGACTGAGATACAGATCCTGACGATCCGGCTATGGACTGCTGAGGTCTCTGTTGATGAGCTCCTACTGACTGAGCTCTCAGTGCACCCTGTGTCCTGATGGGACCCCTAGGAGGAGGCCCCATACTACGTCCTCTCTGTGAATCGAATCTCTGAGGAGGTCGGTAAGGTGGGCGGGTCTGCTGCTACTGCTGCTGTGGTGGTAG